>CM040122.1:146630613-147094638 GCA_022559845.1 Amorphophallus konjac
TACCGCAGATGATCGAATTTGCTAGTGCCGAACCGTCTTCACTGGCGGATCAGCTTTTCGCCATTCGGGGGAAGTTGACTACAGTTCCAACATATTCCCCTGGCGTTCTGCACTTTTGGAGCTTGGCTGCCAGCTCTAGCCCTCTTGTCAACAGGATGCGGCAATGCCGATTATTTGAGACAGAGGAATTTATTCATCAGCTGACCGGGTCGAAGAGCACAAGGCCCATCTTGGAGCCGGAACTGGTTGAGTGGGCGTTGTCTATTCGTCCCAGTGTTCTTGTCTTCAGGAAGAGCGGCTTACTGTGGCTGGAGCCGTATTATCCCTTTCGTTTCAGCTGGAATTTTGGGTACGACCAGCAAATTCCTTCTTCTTCAGCCCGATTCAATCTGCCGAATAGACATCGGGCTGGTCAGACGGCTACTGATGAAGCCCGTGGATGGTGGGACTACTTCCATCGTCGGGAGGACGTGTCATTCAGGGTGCCAACCCCGGCCCGTCTGCCTCGAGTGACTCCAGACTTCATCAAGTGGTGGAATGCGCGAACGGGCTTCTATCGGAACTTCCGGAAAGACTGCTGGCATAGCGCCGAGCGTCGTTTCCTAGATTCGCAGCGGGAGCTTGTTTTGGATGTTGATCCAGCCCACTTGAAGAGGCTGAAATCCTGGTCCAACACCGAGGTGATGGCATATGTAGAAGCCAGGAAAGCTACGAAGGGCAAGTCGTCCCGAGCCGACTCGAAGATGCCAGAGATCCAGAGGGATGATTATATCAAGACTCTCTGGGGGCTGTGCCGGGTTAGCAGTGACCGGATTGCTCTTCAGACAATCCCCCTTCCGGTGGAAGAACCTCTTCCTAGTGTGGCGAGCTGGCGCCCAGAAATCGACTGTTTTCATCCCTATCGGACCTTCATCGGGAGGGAAGACAGGCGGGCTGACTTATATTCCAACACCCCCTGGATATTCGCCTTGCTTCATTCCCATGGGCTTTCAATTTCCGATCCACTAGAAGCCATCCGGAACCATCAGCTCCTCATATCTTTCAAGTATGTCGACGGCTGGGGATTCGACCACTTGAGCTTATATCATCACTTGTCATCCCGTGGCCATGAGGATTTGGCTCAACTAACGGAGAAAAGTGAAACAATTGGTGATGTGTGCTGGCTCATTCGCGAGGCGGCTTCTCGGGATAAGACGCCAGCACTGCTTTACTGGCCGCTTAGTCCCCGATACACCGGGCTGCCAGGTAATGCGTGACTTCTTCTTCAGCCCTGCAGCTACTTCTTCTATATTCAGTGTGCATCTTTTTACTTATGTGTTTTTACAGCTCGCCTTTCTATGGAAGCGACCCGACACTATAGGGAGTTGATATCTAAGGCGCAGAAGCCTTCATATTTTAATATTCCAGAGCCGGCTCCGACCACGACACCATTACCCCTTGGGGACTCGCGGAAGCGGACCAGGTCCCAGGTCAGGGAGGCCATCAGTAGGGCCAAGAAAGCCAAGAGGGCAGAGTGCCGTGCTACTCGGGCGCGTCGGAGGAGGGCTGCTGAAGAGGAGTCTACGGTTCCCCTTCCTCGGGTTCCGTCATTCTCCGAATTTGAGGCAGTCTGGACGCAAGGGCCCGAGGGTGAAGGTGACTTCTTATTCTTGCATGGCTTGTTTGTTTATTTCTCCCGCCCTGGCTGATCATCATTACTTTTAGTGGCTGCTGGCGCTACCTCTGCCACTGTTGGGTTGGAGGCAGCAACCGGAGCTGCTGCTGGGGAGAGAGAGGAGGAAGCCCCCTCGCCCTCGACTGAGGGTGACTTGCCCTCACCGACACCCCATCGAGAAATAGAAGGTAATTTGCAGCGTGTCGATAGAGCTTGGTGGCATATTATGGTTTCAGTCGGGTCTTGACCATTTATTGTCTTTCAATTCCAGTCGATGTTCGACCCACGCTGCTCCCTGAGGTCGGTGCCTCGGCAGGGGTTGTCATCAGAGAGCAAGGGCTTCCGGGGGACCGGCCTCTGGATATTCCACCGCTGGATGTTCCCGAGATGGCGATCGCCGAGGAGGTTCTGGATAGAGGGCCTCCTCTCAGCGGCACGGTTCCCGCTCAGGTGCCGGAGGTCCGAGAACAAGCAGAAGAGTCCTCCTCCTCTGAACAAGTTGATTATGGTGGCGGCTCTGGCGATGACGAGGGATTCCCCATGGTCGACACTGAGGCTGAGGACGCCGGGGCTTCTTCAGCTTACGAGAGCGATCTGTCGACGTTCAGCCCTCCGAGGCTATTGGGAGCCGAGTACGGGCCATCGTACCCGACTGCAGGGGAAGGGCCAGAATCTTCAGAGGCCACTTTTGGAGGCCTAAATGTAGTGCCGGTTGAGGTAGGAAGTATTCTAATTCTCGCTTGCAGCAGTTCTTTTAATTTTCAAGCCAGCTGGCTGATGTACATATATGGAATGCAGGCTGAGTTGGTACCGCCAGCTATAATGATCCGCATACCCCTTCCAGACGCGGATATGGGTCAGTCGGCCTTCCCACCAGTTGTGCGGCCCATTGCCCTGTGGCTTCCACGGACCTACGCTGCTGCAGCGACCTCAAGGGAGCCCGATGCGACTGTTGAGGTTGGCGTCCTGATTGAGGTTGCGGAGACTCAGGCCCTGGTTGCCGGCGAAGAGCCACTACTGAGGCCAAGTGCTCTCCCGGAAGTAGAAGAGGCAGAAATTATTACAGACGAGGCCGATATCATTAAAGCTTTGTCAGTCATAGAGGACTCTCCTCCTTTAGCGGCCAGTGAGACTGCTCAAGAGGAACAAGCGCCTTTTATTGCCGATACGGCTGTTGTAGCCTCACCCCAAAGGGCGGGCAAAGAAGTTGTCACCATGGAGGCCCCTTTAGCTGCTACCGCTGCAATAATCGGGCCGGGTGCGGGCGTCGTGCAGACTATGCCGTCGACGTCCCTCGGGGTGGCCGATGACATTTGGGCCGAGATAGATAGCAGGGTAGACTTTCAGCTCCCCGAGACTTCGCCATTAGGCCTACAATTCTCTGGTGACATGGTATGGCAGTCTCTGGATAACCTCCAGCGGGCCATGTTAGCTTCTCCGGACCTGACCTATGTGCAGCTGAGGAGCTTGGTGGACCACCTCTCCCGGTCGTTATTAGCATTCGGCTGCCCCATGGATGATTGGACTCCGCGGGTTGTAATGCTATTAAAGCACGCCAACAGGCGGGAGTTCCTGAGCCGAGAGGTTTTCGATCAGCTGGCGGCTATGAAGCTGGAGAGGGTAGATTGCTGCACTACTGCTTCTTCTTTGAGGGTGACCATGGAACAGTTGAGAAATGCTGCTGGCAATATCTCAGAACGCCAGCTGTTCCTCAGGGCACGGGAGGCGGAACTGCGTGCTGAGCTTGCCAAGGTCGAAGCTGAACTGTAGGAAGGAAAGCGCCTCGAAACCCAGCCAAGAGAGGAAGCTGATCTGGCCGAATGACAACTTGCCTCATTGAGCGAGAGGTTATCGCAGCTGACAGCTACTGAGGCACGGTTGCAAGAATTGACCCAACACTCCTCACTTGGCCTCTTAGAGTTGGCAGATATCTTCCGGCGTCCTTTGCCGTAACCTTGATTCCTTCTCTCTTTTTTGCATCCAATCTTGCTCCTTTTTGTCTTCGGAGCTTATGTACCCCCAGGGGATGTCTCGGGTCAAAGAAATGTGTTCCGCCAATTCATATTAAATGAAAATATCTCTTTTTGTCGTCTCGATCACGACTTCTTTTCTTCCTTTCTTTTATCTCTTCTGGCTGGTCACCCGAACCTGGGGATACTTGCCGATGGCGCAAGAGAGCGCTCACACCTTCAGGGAAGGGGTGAGGTGTTCACTCCACCACGACGCAGCCGTTCCCGGAACAGGGCCTTTGCCAAGGTGGGACATAGGTAGCGCAGACAGATGCACCTAGCGAACCTTGCCGCTGGTGATGAGAGGCGTGTTGTAACCATCGACGTGGGTCAACTGTAGACGCAATTATGCTTTGTTGGTCAATGAGGGCGGGAGGCCCAGGTTAGAGGGTAGTCGACCGGGCTTGTCGATGCTGACAAGGGTCGAAAAGGTAGACGGTCTTGCTGATGGTGATAAAAACCGGATAGGGTAGCGACCGATCTTGCCGATGGTGACAAGGGTCGAAAAGGTAGACGGTCTTGCCGATGGTGACAAAAACTGGGTAAGGGTAGCGACTGATCTTGCCGATGGTGACAAGGGTCGAAAGGGGTAGATGGTCTTGCCGATGATGACAAGAACCGGGTAAGGGTAGCGACCGATCTTGCCGATGGTGACAAGGGTCAAAAAGGTAGACGGTCTTGTCGATGGTGACAAAAACCGGGTAAGGGTAGCGACCGATCTTGCCGATGGTGACAAGGGTTGAAAGGGGTAGACGGTCTTGCCGATGATGACAAAGACCGGGTAAGGGTAGCGACCGATCTTGCCGATGGTGACAAGGGTCGAAAGGGGTAGACGGTCTTACCGATGATGACAAAAACCGGAAGGGGTAGCGACCGATCTTGCCGATGGTGACAAGGGTCGAAAGGGGTAGACGGTCTTGCCGATGATGACAAAACCGGAAGAGGTAGCGACCGATCTTGCCGATGGTGACAAGGGTCGAAAAGGTAGACGGTATTGCCGATGGTGACAAAAACCGAGTAAGGGTAGCGACCGATCTTGCCGATGGTGACAAGGGTCGAAAAGGTAGACGGTCTTGCTGATGGTGAAAAAAACCGAGTAAGGGTAGCGACCGATCTTGCCGATGGTGACAAGGGTCGAAAAGGTAGACGGTCTTGCCGATGGTGACAAAAACCGAGTAAGGGTAGCGACCGATCTTGCCGATGGTGACAAGGGTCGAAAAGGTAGACGGTCTTGTCGATGGTGACAAAAACCGAGTAAGGGTAGATGTATGTAAGTGGGATATCGGATGAAGACTCCGCCTCGACCTTGTAAATGGCCTTCTGGACGGAGGATGGTTCATCACTATTCATCGTTCATTTTATTCACATTACTGACCTAAGCGCCCTTCCGGGTTTTCGCCGAAGCCAGCCCCCTCTTGCTTTTGCCCGCGCGCCCTTTCGGGTTTTCACGCGGCGGGGTACCCGATTTTGCCCGCGACGCCCTTTCGGGTTTTCGCCACAGCTGGGTTATAGCCATTTTTGCACTTGTCCTGATCATAGGAGCAAGTCTGGCGGGGTATCTCTAGTTTTAACCCCATTCTCTTTTCTTTCTTTTTTTCTTTTGGCACGGGATGCGGAAAAACTGAGCCGCGAAAATATTGACTGGCCTTGTCAATGATGGCAAGGGCCGAACCCTGTTTCGATTCGTCGACACTGGTTAGATGTCGAAGCAAAGGGGTATGGTCTATTAACAAGGATGTAGGATCCGAGTTAGGGGTAAAGATCGAACGATCTCGCCGATGATGGCGAGGGTCGAAAAGGGTTTGTTCGTCGGCATGGGTTTGTCAACAGGAACGTAAGGCCCAAGTTGAGGGTAGAGATCGACCGATCTCACCGATGATGACGAGGGTCGAAAAGGATGTGTTAAAGGATTTCCGGCGGGACTTTGATGATTGTCCCTTTCGGAGTTTTATTGGGTGGAGAATAGGAGAGGCATTTGGAAATTACCACTTTACTGACTCAAGCGCCCTTTCGGGTTTTCGCCGAAGCCAGCCCCCTCTTGCTTTTGCCCACGCGCCCTTTCGGGTTTTCACGTGGCGGGGTACCCGATTTTGCCTGCGACGCCCCTTCGGGTTTTCGCCACAGCTGGGTTACGGCCATTTTTGCACTTGTCCCGATATGGGAGCAAGTCTGGCGGGGTATCACTATTTTTAACCCCATTTTCTTTTCTTTCTTCTTTTTTTTTGATATGTATAGGGTGGCAGGTCGAAGTGCGACATTCGACCCTTGGTTGACGGTAGATGGCTGTCGGCCGGAGCATCAGACCTTGCGCTGGACAGAACAGTTCATTCGTTAGCAAGGGCTGAATGCTAACGCAAAGGAGTGATCCCTTGCCGATTCGGGCGTAAGGCCGATAATGGCAACAACGTGCTGTATTCTTTCGGGAGCTTGGTCAGGGCGGAGTGCCGCTAGACCAAGGAGAGGGTAGTTTGGTTAAGGTGGGATGCCACTAAACCAAGAAAAAGGTAGCTCGATTAGGGCGGAGTGCCATTAAACCAAGGGAGAAGGTAGCTCGGTTAGGGCGGAGTGCCACTAAACCAAGGGAGAAGGTAGTTCGGTTAGGGCGGAGTGCCACTAAACCAAGGAGAAGGTAGCTCGGTTAGGGCGGAGTGCCACCAAACCAAGGAGAAGGTAGCTCGGTTAGGGCAGAGTGCCACTAAACCAAGAGAAGGGTAGCTCGGTTAAGGCGGAATGCCATTAAACCAAGGGAGAAGGTAGCTTGGTTAGGGCGGAGTGCCACTAAACCGAGGGAAGGGTAGCTTGGTTAGGGCAGAATGCCGCTGACCGAGGAGAAAGTAGCTCGATTAGGGCGGAGTGCCACTAAACCAAGAAAAAGGTAGCTCGATTAGGGCGGAATGCCGCTGACCGAGAAGAGGGTAGCTTGATTAGGGCGGAATGTCGCTAACCAAGGAGAGGTAGCTTGGTTAGGGCGGAATGCATTAACCAAGGAAAGGTAGCTCGATCAGGGCGGAATGCCACTGGACCAAGGGAAGGCAGCTTGGTTAGGGTGAAATGCCATTAACCAAGGGGAATGTATTCGACTGATCACTCGGGGAATGCTGGCTGCGCTGCATGATACAGCTTAATATGCTTTCCGTTGAGGGGAGAGAACTGGATAACCCCTTTGTGGTCTACCAGGACGTAGGCACCCCCTTCATATACTCGGCGGACGATATACGGCCCGACCCAGTTTTCGACCAGCTTCCCTTTGGGGTTGGAGGCCATCACTTCTTTTCTTTTGACCATTACCAGGTCTCCTTTCTTGAATTCTCGACCCTTGACTAGCTTGTCAAAAGCACGGGCCATGCGAGCTTGGTAGAGCTGGATGTTTTGCTGCGCCCGGAGGCGTTTTCCTTCGAGCTCAATGAGCTCTTCCAATCTTCTTTCTGCATTGGTCTGCTCACCATTGACTAGTCCGTGCTGGATGGCAACTCGCAATGAAGGAACCTCAAGCTCGATTGGCACCACAGCTTCTGACCCGTAGACAAGGGAGAAGGGGGAACAGCCAGTTGGGGTCTTGTAGATAGTACGATAGGCCCAAAGTGCTTCGTACATCCTTTCCTCCCAATCTTTTTTATTAGACTTGACAGTCTTTGCCAGCAACGTGCACAGTGTCTTGTTAAAGGCTTCTGCGAGTCCGTTGGCCTGAGGGTTGTAGGGGGAAGATGTCCTCCAGTCGATTTTGTATTGGTCGGCCAGCCGATAAACCTTCTGGTTCTTAAAGTGACTGCCATTGTCAAAGATGATTCGGCTGGGGATTCCGAACCGGAATATTACATTTTGCCGGAAGAATCTTGCAACTAGCTCTCCCGTCACATCTCTTAGTGCTACTGCTTCTGCCCATCTGGAGAAGTAGTCTGTAGCTGCTAAGATGTATTTGCACCCTGATGAAGATGCTGGCAGCGGCCCTACCACGTCCGTGCCCCACTGAGCAAATGGCCAGCTCGGCAGGGTGGGATGCAGTGGCACTGGAGGTCTCCTTGCCACATTAGCATGTTCTTGACATTTCTGACAAGCTTTGGCAAACTTGCAGCAATCATCAAATATTGTGGGCCAATAGTAACCCAGCTTCTTTATCTCAATTTTCATTTTCGGGCCAGCCTGGTGTGCTCCAGCTGATCCTGCATGGACTTCCTGCATCACCTGTCCTGCTTCTGCTGAAGACAAGCAACGGAGTAGGACTTTCCTTCGGGCATCTGCCATAATTCGGAACAGGGTCCCGCTTCTCATCTCGTAAGAATCCTTGATCCTTAGGAGCTTCATCCTCTGTTCCTTTTCTTTTGGAAGTTGCTGGTGTTGAAACCAGCGCAGGAGATGCTCTCGCCAATCGGGCTGCTGAACCCCTTCGATGACTGCTACTTCCATTTCTTGTTCGTCGGTCAGGACCTCTGTCACGCTGGGGACCTGTCGGCGGTTGATCACTGTTACATTCAGGCTTGTGTCTGGCGGGACCGCCAATGAACTAGCCAGCTTAGCGAGGGCATCCGCCTGAGCATTCCGGCCTCGGTTGATGTGCTTGATGCTGATGAAGTAAAATCTTGACATCAGGCGAGTTGCCAACTGGTGATAGGGGAGGAGCTCTTGCTTTCGCACCTCGAACTCTCCTTCCAGCTGTCTTATAACTAGCATGGAGTCTCCGAATGCTTCCAGCATCTGAATTCCCATGGACAGAGCAATTTGCAACCCGATTATCAGGGCTTCATATTCTGCTTCATTGTTTGTGCATTGCTTGTTTATGGAACAGGATGTATATACCACTTCTCCTTCTGGGGATTTCAGGACTATGCCTGCTCCTGCTCTGACCCTGGCTGACCCGGTGGCAGAGGTGTCAATTCTGGAAGCGCCATCAAAGTATAGTTGCCATAAGGAGGGTTGTACTTGCACGGCTTCTAGGGTTTCATCTTCAGGAAGCTCCGGCTCCAACGGGCAATCCCCGGGCACTGGGTGCTCAGCGAAGAAGTCTGCAATAGCTTGGCCCTTGACGGCCTTGCGCGGCACGTAGGAGATATCAAACTCCATAAGGATTACCGCCCATTTGCCCAGGCGGCCTTTGAGGGCCGGTTGAGACATAATGTACTTCAGGGGATCCTCTTTGGATACCAAGCTGATTTCATGCGACAACATATAGTGTCGGAGCTTTTTAACTGCGAAGACCAGCGCCAGACAGATCTTCTCAATATAAGTATATTTCTCTTCAGTTCTAACCAGTCTCCGACTGAGGTAATAGAGGGCTTGTTCTTTCCCTTCTTCATTATTCTGGGCCAGCATTGCCCCCAGAGAATTGTATGTAGCTGCTATATACAGTATCAATGGTCGCCCTTTCACCGGTGCGCCCAACACTGGAGGGGTTTTCAGGTAGTCTTTTAGCTTGTCGAAGGCTGCCTGGCAATCTTCATCCCAATAAAAGGGGACATCTTTCATCATCAACTTGTGAAAAGGCTGGCACCGCCCTGACAAATTGGAAATGAAACGCCGGATATAAGCCAAACGGCCCTGTAGTGATCTCAGCTCGGAGATGTTCCTTGGCGGAGGTAACCCCTGAATCGCCTTGATCTTTGCGGGGTCTATCTCGATTCCCCGATATCGGACGATGAAGCCCAAGAATTTTCCGCTCGACACTCCGAACGCACATTTCATAGGATTCATTTTTAGCTCGTGCTGCCTCAGCCTCTGAAAAACAATCCGGAGGTCTTGCAGATGATCTTCTTTTCTTCTGGTTTTGACCACCAGGTCATCTATGTAGCACTCGACCTTGTGGTAGAGCAATTCATCAAAGATTTTGGTCATTGCGCGCTGATAGGTTGCGCCAGCATTCTTTAGTCCGAACGGCATTCTCTTGTAATGATAAATGCCTTTAGGAGTTCGGAAAGCAGTATGGACTCGGTCATGCTCCGCAATCCAAATCTGATTGTAGCCGGAAGACCCATCCATGAATGACAGGGCTTCATGGCCGGTTGTAGCATCGATCATGACCTCGGTTATTGGCACCGGGAAGTCATCTTTGGGGCAGGCTTTATTTAGATCTCGGAAGTCGACACATATCCGGATCTGTCCATTCTTCTTTTTCACGGGGACGATATTCGCCAGCCATGTGGTGTACTGGTTTTCTTCAACAAATCCCACGTCAATGAGCTTGTCGACTTCAGCACAAATTTGGGTGATGAGCTCTGGCCTCATGCGCCGCGGTGGTTGCTTCACCGGCTCGGCTTCAGGGTTGATTGCCAGCTCATGTTGTGAGACAGCGGGGCTTAGACCTGGCATCTCTTTATAAGTCCAGGCGAAGCAATCCCGGTATTCTAGCAGTAGTTGAATGTACAGCTCCCGTTCTTCTGGGGACAGTTGGGCACTGAGGAAGGTAGGCCTAGGGTCCTTCTCATTTCCCAGGTTGACTTCTATCAGTTCATCGACTGTGGCTTGGCCTCCATCTTCTATCTCCGGAGGTGCCGGTTGAGGTCAACGAAGTCTGGAATACCATCTTGAGGGTCGAGTACTTCGACTTCCTCGTCAGACACCGCCAGAGCTTCCTGAGGTTTCTTGATCTCTTGTGCTAGCGGCTGGGTGGATTGTTCTATTAGCAGATCCATTGCCGTTGCAGCTTCCAAGGATGAAAGAGCAGCCTTGGTGTTTGCAGATGAGATTACAGCCATGACAGGCTGGTAACCGTTCACTGCCAGGCCCAGACAGCATGCTGATTTTGCAGCAGAAGTTGAGGAAGTTTCGCCTTCTGGGACAGTTGTATCTTCCACAGAAGTGGCTTTTTCTTCTCTGGTAGCTGGCTCCCCTTGATTGGAGTTGACCAAGGCCTCCCTGATTGGCAGAAAGGGTGTTGAAGTTGTCATTAGTAGGACCCCTGTAGAGGGAGAGACTCCTACTTCTTGAATGTCTTCGGCTTCGCTGCTGCTAGCCGTATCAAATTCGGCTTGAAAGGCCGCTTCTTCAGGATGAACTTGCTCCCAGCATCGGCAAGGGGCCGAGGTTTCTGCTTCTTGATTTCGGGACTGAGCGAGTTCAAGATATTCGGCTTCCGCCGGATACTCATCAAAGGTTGCCCTCAGAGGGCTATCTTCAGTAGGATAGAAGGCGGAGATAGTATCCACCTCGTACCGCCCACTGTAATAATATTCTTCCAGGGTGAAGCCCAACCCTGGATGTTGAGAGACACGTCTCATTTCCTTATCCAGATTTGCAGGATACCACATCTTCTGGAAAGCTTCCTTGCGTTTTTGAGACTGATCGGGAGGGATGTGTTGCTTTTGAAACATCCTGGCCGTTCGATCAGTTGTAAATGCCAGGCCCTGAACAGGAACCCGCGGGTTGGCTAGATCCTCAGGGAGGCTGCAGTCTGTGTCTTCCTGAGTGGGATGCTCCTCAGCTGTATAGAACAAGCTGCTGGGCCCATCTTCCTGTGTCACCTCCCAGGCTTTGAAAGGTTCGACAGTGGGATCATTGAGGCCGGAGACTGGCTTGGTGAGGCCGGCCGGGACTCCGATGCGGTCGTGCTGTCGATCGACCTGTACTTCCTTAGCTTTGGGGTATAATGCTGGGGGTGTCACCCTGCCGACATTTCCAGAAGCCGTGATGTGGGAGACCACCTCGGCTTGACATATCCGCGCGGCGGTGGTGGATACCAACCGTCACCCGATCTATTCTTCGACGCCCCTACGGGGGCTTCAGGTTCAGAAACCTTCCGGGGAGACCCCGTATATAGGTTGGCGTCCGCCAAGTGACATTCAAACACCTCGAATGGGTGGATATCAGCAAATATCCTCTCCTCCTTCCCCTGGAGGCTGTATTTGATGCACTGGTGGAGCGTGGAGGGCACCACCATATTTTCATGCAGCCATGGGCGGCCGAGCAGTGCTTTGTAGGAGGTGCGAGAGTCAATGACATGAAACTGCACCGTTGTAGTGAAATCTGCCAGGGTCAGTGTGAACTCTGCCACTCCCATAGATACTTCACATTTTTGGTTGAAGCCAGCGATACGCATATCCCCGACTTTCTCGAGATGCACATTAAAGTGGTACCTCTCGTATATTCTATATGGCAGGATGTTGACTGCTGCACCAGGATCGACCAGAATCCGGTTCAGTTCTCTTCGTTCAGGTGCCCTTTCATATATAGCGGCCTGTTGTGGCTGGCAGTAGGTAGTAGCATGTCTTCTGGAGAGAAGGTCATACTGGCTTCTGGTATAGCCTCAGCTATGCAGGCTTCAAAATGAGCAGGCGTCTGCAGAGCAGTGATGATCGCCTGTCGAGTTTCTTCACTCAAAGAGAGAATTTCCCAGATCGTAAATCGAGCGGGGAGCTTCTTGAGCAACTTCATTATTCGGCTCCCAGCCCGGACATTGGAGAGCTTCATCTCTTCAGCCCATCTGGGCTTGGGGAGGTTTTGATTTGTGGGTCCAGACGGGCCTGCTTCATCTTCCTCGGACTCGGCACCCTCTTGACTGGCACCGGCTGTCGGGTCTTCTTTATTAGCTGCTGTAGGGCAAGCTCCATCTGCATTCGCATCCTCAGTAGATTGCGCTGGCTGCGGGTGAACGGCCCCGGGTGTAGGGTTAGCATCTTGGCAGGGCTGCTTCCCTTTTGACATCTTCATAAATTCAAGGAATGAAGGGACTGCCTTGCCCCCACTCTTGTCATATAGGCCCGACGGAGGAGGGATTTGGACCCCCTTAACCTCTGGCGGAGGCGTCTTGTAGGGTTGCTCCCCTCTGAACATAATGTTGTGATTGGGTGGTGGCTGGCGCCCCCATTTTCGGCCTGACCGAGTGGCATGCGCAGCAGTTGCGGCCTCGGCCTTGCCTCCCCCAGCATGGGGTGTGAAGCAAATTTCTTCTTCTTCCTCTTCTCCGGGTAGGTTGAAGAGTGCTGACAGGGTATTGCAGGAGACGACCTGTGTTTTATGGGCCCCAGCGGCCTTTCTTTTCTTCTTCTTTTGCTTTTTCTTCTTTTTGGTTTCTGCGGGTGCCTGCCCCCAGAACAGGCTGCCCTCTTCAGGGGATGCTGCTTCAGCTTCCTCCACCTGTTTGAGTGAGAGTTGTTCCAGTTCTTGCCATGGGACGTGGTCCCGTACCAGCAGAGGTTTCAATTCAGGCTACACATATTCATCTAGCCCTTCAATCAGGTGCTGCAGTCGAAGGATTCCAGGATTGGTTTCCTTGATTACTGGCAGCGGAGTTTGTCTCCTCCTGTTAGGTGTATGTATTCTGACAGCTGTAGGTGGAGTGACCCATACGGGTGCTACCACTGGCGGAGCAGGCCGGGGTGTAATGCCACGGATATGTGCCCCCTCTTTTGGGCGGGGTGCCCTCTTCTTCTTGTGCTTCACAGGGATTCGCTGCCACCCCTGCTGTTCTTTCACAGGCTCCAGGAAATGGATTTCGTAGGTGCTCCGTGTGCTTGCTTCAGAGATCTCCTCAGGTAATGCCTGGTAGAGGGAGACCATGTTGATTGCTGCCCTCCTGAAAGGGGCTTCATGTGGCTGAGGAGGGTCTACTTTGTACTCTCCCAGCTCTATCTCATTCTTCTTAACCATCCCTTCGATGACGTCTTTGAAAACATAGCAATCTTCGATTGGATGTCCCAACATCTGGTGGTAGGGGCAGAATCTCGGACTGTCTTTCCTTTTCAGGTCCTCCGGTCTCCTTGGTTCAGGCAGAGTGACCATGCTGTATTCTATTACCCAGTCGAATAGGACTCGGGTCTTGTCTCTTGGAAAGGAATAAGCTTTCTTCATTTTGTCCCTCAGCGAAGGACCTTCTTTATCCTCTGGAGCTTTTGCAGGTTGCGGGGGAGCCGCTTTCTTGCCTTTCTCCTTCTGTTGTTCGAACGCCTTGATATCAAGCGCATTCGCTTCTTTAGGTGTGGGGCGCCGTTCCACAGCCTTGCCTTTCTGGGCTGTGCTGGCAGTTGACGCCGGGACAGGCTTGGCTAGAAAAGCCTCCACCTCGGCCACCACATTATTCAGCCGGTCGAACGACCGTATTTCCATACCAATCATCTTTTCCAGGACCTCCCTCCTGAGATTTTGTTTACATATTTGCACAGCATCCTCCTGATGCGGGGGCCGCTTGCACCTCATTCCGAGGTTCCTCCACCTCTTGATGTAATCAAGGGCTGTCTCATCTGCCCTTTGTTTTGTTGAGTAGAGTTCGGCCACTGTGACCTCCCTCTCTGTGACATGGAATCTTTCTCTGAATTTTCTCTGCATATCCGACCAATCATTAATTGACCCGGCCGAGAGGCTGGAGTACCATTCAAATGCGAGCCCCGTCAGCGAGGACCCGAAGAACTTCAGTAGATATGACTCGTCGGTGGCCAGATCACCCATAACGGTCATATAATATGCAATATGCTCTTTAGGGGACCCCTTCCCGTTGAATTTGTCGAATTTGGGTGGCTTGTTGACCCCTGGGGGAAGCCGTTTAGCCGCATGGTGTTGCGGGTAGGGCACCCGATAGGCATCGAATGCGACGTAGTCGCCTTCACTTTTCTCTGCGAGCTTCAGCTCGATCATCCTTTCCACCATCATCCGGTTCACGACCGTGGGGTCGACTGGCTCCGGATAGAAGTGCGCTGGCTGAAGGTATGGGGTGACCAGGGTGGTCGCCTGTGGAGGATGCAGCAGCGGGGGTGTCGGATGCGCCTGGGGGAGCACCGGAGGTAGCAACGGCTGAGGCTGTGGCGGCCGCTGTTGCGCTATCGCCATGCTTGGCTCTGATGGCTGGGACAGTGTATAGAGCGGTGGAGGGTCGTCACGACGAACTGCTCCCCGGGATGATTCACCCTGGACTTCGGGTGGTTTAGAAGCTGACGAATGCTCAGTCTTTTCTATCAGCTGTTTCTTCAGAGAATCTATCTCCCGTTGATATTTTTGCAGCAGCATCAGAACTGATGGATCTATAGTGGTGGGGATACCCTCTGTCGTTTCCCCGGACGTACCCTCAGGCAGGATGTCGAGGAGGACGTCGTCTTCTTCTTCCGTCGTCACCACATTAGCGGTCAAGACGGGGGCCTTATCATCCCAGCGGGGATAGACCTGGGGTTGTTTCCCTCTCATGGTCGCCAGAAGCTCTCTTGCCGCTTCTGTCCTGCGGGTAGCTGGCCCGGGCCGTACGGCCAATTGAGCCAGTTCTTGGGAGTCTTCAGGAAGCTCCCCATATCGACTGGATATACCAGCCATGTTGCAAGTAAAGACCTGCATCCTTCTTCTCTGTCGATGGACCCTCCGTCTGGCTTGTTGCGGAAAGGTCAGCCTCTCAAACACAGAAACTCTTCTTTCTTCTTCCCGCTCGGGGAAGGCTTCATCGGCTTCGATCTCGAAACCGTCGTTGTACCCATTGTCGTCGACTGACGACACCATCATTCTATCTTCCATATCGTCTTCATCCGCCACTGACGGGAAGTAGTCTTCGTCAGTGGCGACTGTCTGCATTAGTCGCTGCTGACCCAGCGAGGGGTTGCCTAGCCCTCGAAAGTAGTTCCTGATCAGACAGGTTACCTCCTCTTGACCCCGCTCTTGATAGAGTACGGGGGATAGTTGTCGACCTCCAGCAGGAGGGATATAGGCCAGCCGAGCTCTGTCGGCCGGATGTTGGAATCTTCATCCTGTGACCGGGACGTTTGCTTGGCGGGCAGCAGCCCGGAAACTTATGCGGCGCGGGGGATCCGCAACCACTTCTTCTTCATTCTTCGGGGACAAGCCCCTTTCTCTTCTCACTCCCGCCTCGTCGTTCATAGGACGGCGGCGGATGGGTGTTAGATGGTAGGCAGGTCGGGTCCGCTTGGGAACCCACACCTGTTTGAGCTTTTTCGGCTTGAGTGACGAGCTTCCTTGGCCATAGGGGCCGGCTTCTTCTCTTTCTGCCCTCCTTCCAGCGAGGGCTTGATAGGTATTGCGGACAGGGATGTTGGGGATGACTCGGTCTGGGGTCACCCGGGCCGTGCGTCCGTCGAGGAAGACGCGCATGCCTCCAACAAGCATAGATTTCCCGGACTGCGATAGGGTTCCGGTGATTGCAGCAGCATTCTGGCGGACCTGGCGACGCTGGCATCCTCCAGGGTGCTTGTTGATGACACTGGGGTGGGTCCCACGTATGACGTGGTGCACCAAGCAGCTAGCGGCCGGGGCCGGGCTTTCAGGCAAGTCTTCGCAGCAGGGAACCTTCAGAGGCTCCATCTTCTCCGCGACTTCCTTGGCAGGTTCTGGGGCTTCGACCTCCAGGATATCGACGAAGGCTAACCCCAAAAAGTTGGGGAAGCCTACTGCGGCAGGGAAGCTGCCGAATTCCATGGGTACCGCCAGGTACCCTTGCGCGTGTCCAGCAACGATCGAATGATCGAAATCGACGCCAGTTATCCCGTGGATCATCATTGATCTGCCTGCAAAGACACACAGGGAAATAATCAGTAGCCTTGGAGAGGGCTTCGAAGCCCGAATATCTCGGCAAAGAGATGAAAGGTGACACTAGTCCCACCGGGCGTGCCAGACTTGTTTGCGACGTTTTTTTTTATCCGACCGTCTTGTCGATCTTACCTTATTTCGTGTATATATGTGTATGTGTACATATATACGCGTCTTATTTCACGTATCGATCAGCCATTTGACTAACTGGTAGTCAACTGACCGATTGACGACGCGGGCGTGCCAGTCACATGAGTGACGATTTTATTGTGCGCTCATTCTGACCCATGTCGGGCGAATGTGAGGTTCGGTCGGGACCAGCAGTCCGCCATACCATAAAGGCTATGGCGTTAATTACATCCCCCACGAGGAGGGAACACCTTTGATTAATTGCCGAGATAGCGGGCTGTCAAAGCCAGAATAAAGGATGCAGAGCATGCGAGTGATCATGCAAGATGCTGCGATTGACTACACACGATTTATTAGGGTGGACCCTGGTACATGGCGGAGGACTTAGGCCTGAAGACCACCTTCACGCGTAACAAGACCTCCAATCAGGCGTAGCCTGACCTTCCGGCGATGTCATTTGATATACCGAGGGTGCACACACTTGGGCATGCATTGATGCGACATGAATGCTTGGACTAAGACATGACGGCAAAGATTCGAGGCACACCAATTCGAGCTTGAACAGGCTAATTTTATTCAGTTTATTTGGTCGAGGAGCTTGTGTCACTCTATGGTTAGCACAAGAAATCATCCCATGAGCAGGGAAGGGATTGGAGCGGTATGACGACACGATTCGGAATGAAACCCGTGTAGTGCGTGCGAAGAAAGGGGCTAAGACGCTGGAAACGGCGCCCCGAAACGTAGGTAAATGGCTTAAAACGGCGCCAGAACCGTAGGTAAAGGACACATCTTAAAACGGCGCGGCCCGAATAGGGCGCGCCGGGGAGAGGCGCGCCGGGGAGGGCGCGCCGGGGAGAGGCACGCCGGGGAGAGCGCGCCGTTTTAAGGCGCGCCGCATACGAACGGTGCCGGCTGGGCCCAATTTCTAGGAAACCAAGATTTTATTGGTTTATTTATGGATTTATTAGAATGTTTTGGAAGGTTCTGAGAGTTGATTGAGTTGATTATGCATCGGATCGGTCCCAAGCCACGCAAAAATCAAATCGCGGGCCCGCGCGAGGTTCATACTCGAGCGCGGCGATTATTCCGAGTTTAGACTCGTTCGAGCCGGAATTTCGGCAGCATCTCCCCATCCCAGAGGATTATCGGGGAGAAGCGGGGAGTGCTCACGTAGTGGAGCAACCCCTAAGAGCCGGGTGGCACAACGGCGGCCGGCAAAAACCCGAATGGAGAGGAAAAACCCCGAGGTCAAACCTACTAGGGGCACCAACTCCGTGGGCGACCGTGAGTGAATGAGGCGACTCAATGCGGGAGCGAAGACCCCGAGGGCTAGCCTGCGAGGGGCACGCGACCCAAATCACCACAACACTTAAATCGGGACGACCGATATAAGGAAGGAATCCCCGAGGGCTAGCCTACGAGGGGAACACAACCCACGGCCACCACAAAGTCCATTAAGGACCGTGGATTTTGAACTGTAGGGCTTAGCCCCGTTGCTGTGCACCCAATGGTCCGCAGGGACATTCGTCATCAATAGACGAGCCCTCTGTCGGCCAAGTGACTGATGCAGAAGATTTGGAGAGTATCCCCCTCCCCGGATGCCGGAGTGATGCTACAGAGCATACTCCCGTTAAGGTGTAAGCGACACGAAAGGAAGCAATGTGAGACATCGTTTGACGGCGGCAGACGGACAAATGATTTGCTTAGAAGCATATTAAAACGATGAAGCCCCACGGGCGGAGCAGGCCAACACGAGCACGACATGTGATTAATACATAGCCCGGGGCACGGATATGTGTACATATATATGATATTCGAAAGCAAATCGACATGGGGCTCGTCGTTAGACTGGGAACAATCTAAGAGCTCTTCCCCGCCCCTCTGGCCTATGAAGCAGGGCACAAAGGGGACGGTGAAGAATCTTCTTCCCTAGGCGGAGACAGACAGAGATATGCACACAAGTACATCTCCGCTCGCAAAGCCCGTGGAATATTCAATGCCGAGCCCGGCCATTGCATCAGACTCGAAAGAAAGAGAACCCCGGGGAGGGGGGATGAATGATTCATATGGCCCGAAGGCATATCCAATGTCGGAGAAATCGGTTATACGAGAGTATATATATATATATATATATATATATTGGGGAAACCATTAAATGCACGCTCGAAGGAGGGTTAGAGAGTGAGAGGAAGAGATACGACATCAATCACAATAGCTCTTCATTTATCCCGTGAAAAAAACACAGGTATATATATACAGAGCATATAGATTCCGGCGCCGTCGTTGTCGATCGGCCGCCGTTTACATTAATGAAGAAATAATTACAGACAGAGTGAAAAGGGCAAAAGAAAATGGTGAGAGAAGGGGAGGCCAGGCTCATATCATCGCCCCTCCCCTCCTTCACTTACATTGTGCCAGTGGAAGAAACCCAAAAGAAGAACAGAGGGCTTGACCGGAAGAAACAACGGAGACCCACCTAGGTAGACAAGAGACAAATGCTCTCCTTCTCCGATTCCGGGAGGCTCGGATGGAGCAGAGCGGCGGCCGCCGAGAGGCTCAGACGGGGGCTTCTTCGGACAGAAGAGAAAAACCCTCTCACCTCTCTCTCTGGACCTCTCTTCCTTCTTTCTAATTCTCTTTTTTTTTTCTTTTGATTCCGCCTCTTCTTTTTTCTCCGATCCGCCCCCCCTTGATGGATAAGGCAGGCTATATATATAGCCCTTTTGTTAATTCGGCGCCCCGGGAAGGGGGCGCGCCGGATTTGGTGGCGCCGGGAACACCTCCCCATCATTTTTGCACGCCGGTTTGATGGCGCCGGGGAACGCCTCCCCCATTGTAATTGGCACGCCGGTTAGACGGCGCCGGTTTGACGACGCCGTTTTAACACGTTTACTCGGCGCGTCGGTCCGATGGGTCCGGAGATGATTCCGGAAGCTCCCGTTGACTATTCCTCTCGCCCTGGTCCTTGAAAAACCTTGACGTAGAGTCGAGGAAGCTCTCGACACGACGAACGGCCTTGATCAGACTTCCGCGTGTGTCTGGTCCGAGCACACGGAAGTCCTGGTGGTAC
Organism: Amorphophallus konjac; assembly: GCA_022559845.1. NCBI lineage: Eukaryota > Viridiplantae > Streptophyta > Magnoliopsida > Alismatales > Araceae > Amorphophallus > Amorphophallus konjac. Next base: position 146,649,920 of record CM040122.1, read on the forward strand.
GGCCTTCGGCACTGCGATTTGTGCTCCTGGTTGAGACGGATTCGTGCTCGAAGCTTCTTTGCAGGATGGTGTCGCATCCTGGATAATTCCGCCTTGAACGGCGATCAATTGACCACTAAAGGGCCCATTATGACGAAGAGCCGAACCCATGTCGGGTAATGGGGACCCTATGCTGACAGAGCCCTCGGCCCCTTGTTGTGGACGGCCGAGGACGTTTTTCCTCCTTAGGAGAGCCATTGGGTAGACCGTCGTCCTTGGTCGGGCGACGGATGTGGGGTAGCGGCATGACGAGGTCGATGCCGGATCATTGGGCAGGCTTGATCGCGCTGCCGGTTGGTTGTAGGTTCATTTCGACTCTCCTGAGGTAAAATCCCCGGTGCTCATTTCAAGGCAACTTGGGGCCTCGTCAGCTTGAAGGGGTCTTTGATAGGGTGGTCTTCATCGGCTTCTGTGCTTCAGTGGGCCGTATCATTTGTCTTTGCAGCTTGGTTGCCGAAGGATCATATTTTGAGTGCCAACACCTGCGAACTGGGCTGAGCAAGTTGGTGATAGGTGTTGCTAGTGGTGGTAAGGGGTGAAGGGATTGCAATGGGGTGAGGTCTAATGGCTGTGGAAGGTGGAGGGGGATGTAGGGGGGTTTGCTGGGGGGCTGAGGGGTGCAATGAAGGGTGGAGCTGGGGATGGGACGAAGGGGAGATTGGTATGGGTGGTGGGGTGCAGTCTGCTCACAAGAGTATGAGAGGGGAAAAGAGCTGGTCGACCAGCCAGGGGGAGTGGGTGAGGAGTGCGACCAAAGTGGGGAAGGGGGGAATGGGAGAGCGTCGGAGAGGTCCCCAAGGGGTGGAGGAGTGATGGCTGGGCTTGGGGAAGAGGGAGGGGTGCTTTGGGTGGTGAAAGGTTGCTTGGGGAAGAGGAAGGGTTGCTTGGGAGAATGAAGAGGTGCCTAAAAGGTGGATATTCTACCTTGGGGTTGGCGGGGAATTGAATGGATGTATGGGGAAGGGGGGAGGGGTCATAATGAGAGGTGAATGGGGAGGAGAGAGAGGAATTTTGAAATTGGGGGGGGGGGGGAGAGAGAAAGGGTCGCCCCTTTTAGAGAGAGAGGGAGGGAGAGGGAGAGAGAGGAAGGGAGCTTCTCACTCCAAGGGACAATCAAACTGGATTTCAATTTCTTCTTCAACTATTCATTCTTCATTGTTCTACAAATGAGGGAGAGGGGGCCTATTTATAGGCATCCATATTTTCTATGACTAAAATAACCACGAACTAGTAGACTAATGACACAACTGTCCAAGGGAGGGGCACCCCTGGGCCTAGCCCACTTAATTGGGCCCATTAAACACATAACCTTGGTAAATGACTCACTAACCCAGGTACTTCACTCAAATAAAAGGAAAATTACATGATAATACTCAAATACGAAAATGAAAATACATCATAGGACTCGAAATAAAGTAGCGAACAAGATGTAGCACTGCTGGCAATCATCAGGAGCCTCGAAAAAGTGTGGAAGGGCAGGAGATGTCCCCATTACCAGATAATCCTATGATCATCCAAGAACAAAATTTAATCAACCCCTAGGTCAAACCTCTGGTTAAAACAGGACAGAGATAGACGGTCATATACTGGGCCATTTTCCAGAATAAAATGGTCACAGTAAGGCCGCATGATAGATAATAACGGTCCAGTAAAGGCCACATTTAACTGTGTCAACCAGAATGAAAAGAAGATCGACACTTTGAAAGATTCTGGAGAATAATTGTCGCCAGGGGGTCGTTTGATGACAAAGACGGTCTGATTAGGATTGCTCGGTAACATTGACGGTCTCCTATTGGGTCGCAATTTATTAAAGTATAGAAGGTAAAACACCGGTCATGTGAGTGCTTTCTAGATAATTTGGGCTTTAAGGGTACAACCAGCTCGGCGTCCTAGTGGGAATCCCAGCTCGCGTTGTCTTACGGAGGCCTTGAAACATAATCCCTAGTCCGATAGAAGGAATATCCAGCGGAGAGGTTCATAAGTCCAATATTGTATGCTATAAGTGCGAAGTGTATCTAATGGTCGCATACCGGAGTAAATGCCATGTACTTATGAAAATGACTCAAGATATGAGAGTGATATGGTGAAAACACTTGGTTAAACCATGATAATAACACCACATAAATCTCATTGATGACTTGGAAATTATTTAACTACAAAAGTATAGCCTTTATGCATGAAATTATATGATATGGAAAATGATGTTTAAAATCATGCTTATGCAGAAACAGGGTGTTTAACAGGAAAATAGACATAATTTTTGGTGAAAAGTAACATAGTTATAGAGTTACAAAGGGTAAAATTTAACTAGGCTCGGACTGGTTCACAGAACTGTAAAGCGGTATAGGGAGGACAGTTTACCTGAGTCAAGCGGTCTATCGAGGAGCCGCTAGATAAGTCTGGTGGTCCTGTGATGACCGTTTCTGTCTATCTGATAGAAAACTGAATAATAGTGAAATAAAACACTAATGTAGGTCATGTTATGCATGGAAATCAATGAGAACATCATGTAAAACATGATAGCACGAGACTAGACCAAGAGTATGCATGGCTTATGTGTATAATAGACAAGAGATTTTCATTTTAACTTCATTAGGGCTAAGTTCATGTATGGAAATTTAACTAGATGCATCGTCCCAATGAAAACAGTAAATACTCTGAGTACAATGCATGAAAACGACCAGAAATAGATGGCTTTTACTCCTAACATCGAGTTTAAGCCGTTCCTGAGATAACCTACCTTTGATCTGGGCTTTGGAATTCGAATTTAGGGCTGGAAGTTAACCCTAGTTCTGCTTGTCCTAAACCAAACCAGCAACTTCACGCCCCTCTAACTCCTGATTCCCTTCACCTAAAGCCACAAAAATTTGAGGGTAAGAAGAGGGTACTTAAAGGAACAAATAGTTCTAAAGAACCTCTATCTAATTATCTCATTTAGGGATTCTAGTTTGCTGATAAATCTGGCTCGGTTGCACAAGTTCCTGGGTTGCTTGTACTGAACTAGCGTCTTTGCAGGCCTTGTTCTTCCTGATGGCTTGATCTCCTAATGTGAAATTCGGAGGGGAGTTAGACCTTACTATTATGAACAAAAACCTTTAAAGAACCTACTTGAAATAATACTTCCTTACCTTAGTTTCATGCGAGCCAAAAGTAAGGGTCGCGCATGTGAAACGTTAGGTCTATTTATAGGGTTTCGCTAAGATTTCATGGATTAGAACGAACTTAGAGTCCCATTTAGGTTTTTAATTCGATTCTCAAGCATTCTAGACTCATCCAACTAGAGGATAGCATCGATCCTAGGCAATTTGGGTGCCAATGTTCCCATCTTTTCATGTCTTCTTCCATTCACAGAATCTGTAGAGCTTAGCGGTCTAGTCTAGACCGTTTTTAGTCCCATGCGGTCGCCCGATAGACCGTTTTTGTCCTTGGGCGCTGAGTTTGAACTACTTCAAACTCCTTCCCTTATTATCCTCTTATTTAGCCCATTTATCCTCTTAATTCCGTTAATATATGAATTTAAGCTTCTAGAATATGGGCCAAGGTCCAAAAATCATAATTTAGTCCATGTGGGCTCATTTAAATGGGCCTGGCCCATTAATTAGTATAGAGCACTTTTTAATTTCTTAATTCTTTTAATAACTCATTTTGCCATTGAAAAATCTATTTAATAATCCATTTATTTATAAAAAAATCTTAAAAGACTGAGGAAAATTCTAGAAAATTCTAAAGTACCTTACATAAATTTTTGGGGTATTACACCGGCCCTCCCCCACTTAAGAGAATTTGGTGCCCAAATTCAATATATGAATTTTATGGAGAGTATACTTATAGTTGAATAGCTCGGGAAATCTCCTGCGCATAGCGTCTTCCGTCTCCCATGTAGCATCTTGATCCGATCCTTTGTTCCACCAAAATTTTACCATATGAATGGGTTTATTTCAAGATTGGTGTACCTCTCGATCAATGATTTTGTGAGGCTTTTGTTCGTACGTCAAATCTTTTTGAATCTCCAAATTATCATAAGAGATAATGTGGGATGGATCATAAAAATATTTCTTCAACATAGAGACATGGAATACATCGTGAACTCCTGCCAGCTGTGGAGGTAATGCCAGATGATACGCCACTTCACCTACTCTTTTAGGATTTCAAAAGGGCCAATGAATCTTGGCGTAAGGTTGCCTTTGATACCAAACCTGCGAATACCATGACCAGGGGAAACCTTGAGAAATACATGATCTCCCACCTGAAATTCTAAGTCTCACCTTCGGTTATTAGCATATGACTTTTGCCTATCTTGGGCCACCTTGAGTCTTTCTCTTTTCACTTTCACCTTGTCGGTTGTATCTCGGACAAGATCAGGGCCTAGAATTTGTCTTTCACCGACCTCGTCTCAGCATACAGGTCTACGACAACTTCTTCCATACAATACCTCAAACGGTGCCATGTTGATACTAGCTTGGTAGCTGTTATTGTAGGAAAATTCTACAAGAGTTAAATGATTGTGCCAGTTTCCACCGAAATCTATAACACATGCCCTTAACATCTCTTCCACAACCTGATTGGTCCTTTCAGTTTGTCCATCAGTTTGTGGATGAAACGCGGTGCTAAAATTCAACTGAGTTCCCAAAGAATATTTCAGCCCTTTCCAGAATTGTGAAGTAAATCGAGGATCTCGATCAAAATAATGGTGACAGGGACCCCATGTAATTTAACAATCTCCTTTATGTATAAAGCAGCCAAGATATCAACAGACCATCGACTTTTAATAGGTAGAAAATGAGCCGATTTTGTCAAACGGTCTATAATCACCTATATTCCATCATGTCCACCTCTTGATTTAGGCAGTCCCATTATAAAATCCATCCCTATACTCTCCTATTTCCATTCCGGGATTTTCAAGGGATGTAGCTTTCCAGTAGGCTTTTGATGTTCTTCCTTGACTTGTTGACAAGTAAGACAATGGGACACATAGTCTGCGATCTCTCTCTTGATATTGGGCTACCAATAATTTCTTTTAAGATCTTGATACATCTTGGTAGCACAAGGATGTATAGTATATTTTGATTTATGAGCTTCTTCTAAGATCATCCTCTTAGTATCATCACGATCTGGAATACACATACGAGCCCGAAACAACAACTTTCCGTCATTTGTAATAGAGAAATCTGGTCATTGTTCCATATCAACCTTAATCTCTAATAATACAGGGTCAGTTTCTTGCAACTTGACTAGATCTTCAATTAATGTAGGTTGAGTCTGGATATTAGTTATAAAGTAATCTTCTTTCTTCACATCAATATCTATATTCAACTGAGCAAATTTAGAAATAAGGTTTGTCATACTTATCATAAGACTTGATAGCTTCCCCATCAGTTTGCGACTGAGCGCATCAGCAACAGCGTTTGCTTTGCCTGGATGATATTGAATATCAAAATCAAAGTCCTTGAGATACTCAGCCATCGCCTCTGCCTTATATTTAACTCCTTTTGAGAAAAGAGGTACTTCAGACTTTTGTGATCTGAATATATGGTAAATCTCTCCCCATAAAGATAATGACGCCAAATCTTCACGATGAATATGACCGCAGCCAACTCCAGATCATGAACAGGATAGTTCTCCTCATGTCGCTTTAATTGTCTTGAAGCATAGCAAATCACCTTGCTATTTTGCATGAGTACGCACCCTAAGGCAATGCCGGATGCATCAATATAAACTTCAAATCTGCCACCTTCAATAGGCAATGCTAGTGCAGGTGCCGTGGTGAGATGTTCCTTAAGAGCCAAGAAGTTTTCTTCACATTCCTTTGTCCACTCGGAAGGATTTTCTTTCCTAGTGAGTCTTGTTAAGGGAGCGGCGATCTTGGAGAAATCTTTGATAAATCACCTATAGTAACCAGCCAGGCCAATGAAACTTTGAACTTCAGATACGATGTTCGGCTGGGTCCAGTTTTTAACAGCTTCAACCTTAGATGGATCTACTAGAATGCCTTCTTTAAGAATAATGTGGCCAAGGAAAGAACACTCCTTAAGCCAAAATTCACATTTGTTCAACTTAGCATAGAGTTGGTGTTCTTGTAAGGTTCGCAACACAACCCTTAGATGTTCCTCATGTTCCTCATTTGTCTTTGAATAAACGAGGATATCATCTATAAACATGACCATGAATTGATCAAGATATGGTCGGAACATGTTGTTCATAAGTTGCATGAATGCAGCAGGTGCATTAGTTAAACCGAACGGCATGACCATAAATTCATAGTGTCTTTATCTGCTTCGAAAAGTAGTCTTGTGAATGTCTTCCTCCTTGATCCTCAGTTGATGATAGCCCGATCTGAGGTCAATCTTGGAGAAGTACTCCATGCCAGATAGTTGATCAAACAGTTCATCGATACGCGGCAATGGGTATTTATTCTTGACAGTGAGTTGATTCAACTACCGGTAGTCGATGCATAACCTGAGGGAACCGTCCTTCTTCTTGACAAATAAGACCAGCGCACCCCAAGGGGATGTGCTAGGTCGAATGAAACATTTTACTAGCAGCTCTTGAAGTTGCTTCTTTAGTTCATTCAATTCTGTGGGGGACATCCTGTAAGGGGTTATTGACACAGGTGATGCTCCTGGTGTGAGTTCAATAGTAAAGTTAACCTCCCTTTCGGGTGGTAAACTAGGTAACTCGGAAGGAAAAACATCAGGGAACTCTTGAACTATTGGCATTTCGTTTATCTGTATTTCCTTAGACTCGGTAACTACTACGGAGGCAAGGAAAGCTTCACATCCTTGTGAAAGGAGTTTGCAAGCGTGAAGCGATGAAATAATGGTGGGATGTTTTCGGTATTTAATACCAAGGAAGGAAAATCGCGGAAGACCTGGTTTCCGAAAAGAGATTATCCTATTGCGGCAATTTATATAGGCGTCATGGTCTACCATCGAATCAACTCCCAATATGGCATCATAACCCTTCATGTCAAGACATACAAGGTTTTCCGGATGATTATGACCTTCTACTATTACCTCACTATCGGGGTACTAAGTTGTAAGCTTAGTTCCAGGACCTAAGGGTGTGATGATAGCTAGGTCTGATGGTAAAGGAACTGCTGAAACTGGCAAGGTCTTTACAAAAGCAGTAGATATAAAGGAATGAGAAGCACCAATATCAAATAACACGAATACGAGATGTGAATAAATGTGAATAGTACCTTCCATAAGCCCATCATCCTTAGGCGCTTCCTTATCATCTAGAACAACGTTAAGACGAGCCTGTCACTTCCGTCCACCGCTAGAAGACTAGTCCTTCATGAGGGGGTAATCTGGCATGCGGTGCTCCCAGCTGCAACATCACAAACACTCCCCTAGGCGTTTCCAACATTCCTCGGCCAAGTGGCCAAAATTATCGCAGAACGAGCAAGCCGCCATGACTTGCTTTTCTTCATCCTTCACCTTTTTGTTCTTGTGGTAACTACTACCACCTCCATTCCGAGATCTCTTCTTACTATCACGGGATTTGTAAGGTTTCGTGATGCTAAATCTTTTCTTCTTCCCACGCCTATCCGTCCGTCGGCTAGACTCTTCTCCCTTGCTTTTGAGTTTCTCAACCTTCTCTAAGGTCCTTTCACATAAATGAGCTCGTTGGACCATTTCTGCATAGGTCCGAATATTTTACGAGCGCAGTTGTTGAATGAAGACGGGCCTTAACCCATCCAGAAAATGATTGGCCTTCAAAAGATCGGTGCTAACTAGATGTTGAGCATACGGTGGTAAGCGGGAGAATTGTAATTCATACTCGGCCACTGTCATCAATCCCTGATGCAATGAAGCGAACTCCGCTGTCTTCCTCTCCTTAACGTGTTCGGAGAAGTACTTTGCTCTAAAGAGGGTGAGAAATCCCTCCCAAGTATGTGGTGCGTCTGCAGGCAGTGTTGGAATAGATTTCCACCATGTACGCGCGTCTTTGTTAAGTTGAAATGTGGCCAGATGAACCTTTTCTTGGTCGGCACATTGCATGACCTCGAATATATAGTTCTATGTTTCATATGGATAGGAAGAGCCAGTAAATCATGGAGGATTTAAACTCTGGAAGTTATGGTGCAGATCACCAGCTCCTACCCTTGCGCCGGCTTGAGCCATAGTTTGCAAGGCCTGGGTGAGACCAGCAATGGTTTGTTGCATTCTGTTCCAAAAAACACGATGTGAGGTACCTGAGAAGAGTAATAAATTTGTTAATTCTAGTGGAATTGGTGGGATTTAACTTACAGATATCTTCTAGTTACTATCTCATATCAAGTTCTACCCATTTCTCTCATGGGTTGGATATTTCTTTCCTAATTCATAGGTATGGGTCCTTAACCTTGGACTTACCCTATGACATGACACTTCCCTAGGACTTTCTTCAGCCTAGGCTCTGATACCACTTTACTGTCACGCCCCGAGCTTTTTAATATAGCGGAAGGAATTTTGGGAACGTGAACAGTCGGCATGGTAAGCCTCTTGCAAGCAAGAAAATCAGAACGTAAGATAATCACATAAAAGTAATTACACATATAATTTTCTCAAAACTTCCAACTTTATTTCAAAATCATAATCAAAATTACATAAAGTCACTACTTGACATCCTTTCCCATTATGACTCAAGAAAATCAAAAATTACAATCTGATTTGACTAGACACTAAATAACTAGGGCTTCTCTCATTCCAATGGACCTTCAATCGCTCTCGGACCCGCTGCAAGCATAATCCGAATCCGATCCACTAGTATTTCCTGAAAAGACAAGAAAATAGGTATGAGCACACATGCCCAGTAGATATCTTCGTATCAACATGAGGGAAATATTTAAGTGATTAATGCTTTAGCTCTAGAATTAAGGTTGAAATGAGCATGCGATAAATCATACGTCATAAAACAAAATAACCAAGAATATAGAGTCACGAGATATTTGAGCATAGTCGAGTACATAATCAAGTAAGATTTAATCATGTAGATATTCTTTTGGCCTTTCATGAACAAGAAAGTACGAGCATGTATCGAGAAAATACTTATACAACCTTGTAAAGGCTATGTACTAGCAAGTCATTAACAATATGCAATTTCATAACGAGCCTCGTGGTTCTTCACTCATTTATAAGAGAAAGTACTCCCGGCGCAATGCGACGCCAGTATCATTGTACCCCATGGTTTATAGCACGTTTCCGACCATCAGTCGTGGGGGCTAGCATGGAGCCCTTGGACACAATCCGTGCCCAATCTTGTATCTTCAAGTTATAAATCTAGCTACTTCCACGAGATATAACAATAAAGTATAGCCAATAACGTAACAAATTCAATGATAGTTTCATGATGATAATATCAAGGGAAGAATGATTCAATTACGAACATGAGATTTCAAAGATGAATTAAATGAACATTATGCTACGGCGGTATTCCGGCAGCATAACGGTACATTAATTAAGTTCTATATCTTAACATTAACTTATTATACATAAGCTTGAAATCTAGATAATCCTAAGATCATCCAAGAACAAAATTTAGAAAACCCCTAGGTCAAACCTCGAGTTAAAACAGGACAGAGATAGACAGTCATATACTGGGCCATTTTCCAGAATAAAACAGTCACAGTAAGGCTGCATGATAGATAATAACGGTCTAGTAAAGGCCGCATTTAACTGTGTCAACCAGAATGAAAAGAAGATCGACACTTTGAAGGATTCTGGAGAATAACGGTCACCAGGGGGCCATTTCATGATAAAGATGGTCTAATTAGGACCGCTCAGTAACATTAACGATCTCCTATTGGGCCGCAATTAACCAGAGTACAGAAGGTAAAACACCAGTCATGTGAGTGCTTTCTAGATAATTTGGGCTTTAAGGGTACAACCAGCTCGGCGTCCTAGTGGGAATCCCAAGCTCGCGTTGTCTTACGGAGGCCTTGAAACATAATCCCCTAGTCCGATAGAAGGAATATCCGGCGGAGAGGTTCATAAGTCCAAGATTGTATGCTATAAGTGTGAAGTGTATCTAATGGTCGCATACCGGAGTAAACGCCATGTACTTATGAAAATGACTCAAGAGATGAGAGTGATACGGTGAAAACACCACATAAACCATGATAATAACACCACATAAATCTCCTTGATGACTTGGAAATCATTTAACTACAAAAATATAGCCTTTATGCATGAAATTATATGATAAGAAAAATGATGTTTAAAATCATGCTTATGCTGAAACAAGGTGTTTAACAGGAAAATAGACAAAATTTTGGGTGAAAGGTAACATAGTTATAGAGTTACAATGGGAAAAATTCAACTAGGCTCGGACTGGTTCAAAAAACCATAAAGCAGTCTAGGGAGGACCCTTTGCCCGAGTCAAGCGGTCTATCGAGGGGCCGCTAGATAAGTCTGGAGGTCCTGTGATGACCATTTCTGTCTGTCTGACGGAAAATTGAATAATAGTGAAATAAAACACTAATGTAGGTCATGTTATGCATGGAAATCAACGAGAACATACTTTAAACATAATAGCACGAGACTAGATCAAGAGTATGCATGGCTTTTGTGTATAATAGACAAGAGATTTTCATTTTAACTTCATTAGGGCTAAGTTCATGTATGGAAATTAAACTAGATGCATCGTCCCAATGAAAACAGTAAATACTCTGAGTACAATGCATGAAAACGACAGAAATAGAGGGCTTTTCTCCTAACATCAAGTTTAAGTCGTTCCTGAGATAACCCACCTTTGATCTGGGCTTTAGACTTCGAATTTAAGTGATGGGGACATCACCGGCGATCTCATTTGTTCGAGGATCCTGATGCTCGCCAGCAATGCTACATCTTGTTCGCCACTTTATTCTGAGGCATATGATGTATTTTTCATTTTCTTATTATGTAATTTTCCTTTTATTTGAGTCAAGTCCCTAGGTTAAGGTGTCATCTACCTAGGTTAATTGGCATTAGAGTGGTTAATGAGTCAGTTGGGCCCAATTAAGTGGGCTAGGCCCATGGGCGCCCCCTTCTCCCTTAGTTTATTGTCACTAGTCTAAAACTCAGGGTCTTATGTTAAATTGTGGGATTCCTATAAATAGGACCCCAATCCCACCATTTGAAGCTAATGAATTATTGAGTGAAAATTATCCACAAGAATTGTGCCTCCTTCTCTCTCTAGCTCTCTCTCTATTTCTCTCTCTCTCTCTCTCTAAAGGGGCCGAACCCTATTCTCTCTCCTCCCCACCCCCAATTTCGAAATTCACTCTCTCTCCTCCCTATTCACCTCTCATTAAAACCCCTCCCCCTTCCCCATACCTCCCATTTAATTCCCTCCAACCCCTAGGTGGAATCCCCTTCTCCTAGGCACCTCTCCCTCCTCCCAAGCAACCTTTCCCCTTCCCCATACAACCTTTCATTTTCCCAAGGGAGAATCCCTTCTCCCAAGCACCCCTTCCCGTCCCCAAGGCAACCCTTCCCATTCCCTAGACTTCATTAACCAACCACCATTAACCCCACATTCAAACCAAAGGAGAGATCTCTCCTCCCTCTCTCCTTCCCAACCCAAATTCGCAGCTCCCCCTCCCTCCACTTGCTAGACCACCTCCCAGCCCCCTTTCTGCCCCTCCCATACCTTGAATCACCCCCTAACAGACCCCCACATAGTCAGGTGTCACCCCCACACCCATCCACCCCATTTCCCACCCCATCTACTCCGTCTCCCATCACCTTTCATCACCCTATCCATCTCAGTTCGCAGGCAGCAGTTGGAGCCCGACTTGCAGAACCTGCCCTGTGGTCATTCGGAGTCGTCTAGAGGCGTACCATACATCGCCGAAAGGTCTTCCAGTCTTCTTCGCAGGTGAGGTGGAATCGTCTCGTTCCGACTTCACTACAGATTGTGGTGCCTATTCACGTCTGACTGCGCAACCGGGACAAGAACCTGGACTAGAGCTGCATTTCAGAAGCTACCACAGCCACACCCCTCAACTTCTGAAGGCGCCACTTGGCCGAGAGCTGCTACCACAAGGCATCTACCATCACCAACAAGCGGCGTCCCTTTCGGCATCAGGAAGAGCCTTTTCCAATTTTTCTCTCCCGGGAGCACAGAATAGATCGTTCAGGTCCTACCCTGACCCCCCCTCACTCAATGGACTCCTCCTCACCACCCTGACATCGTCTGGTTCTCTGCTTGGTTTCTTCTTGAAGAAGACTCGTCCACGATCGTCCTCGACTTGGTCTCGCATCAATCAGACTTCAGGAGCGATCGTGGTGACTACATCCATCTGCTGCTGCACCCTGGGAACAGTACGAATCTGAGCGCAGGGGCCCTGTTCCAGAGCCTGCCCCAGCCGGATCCAGGCACGTCTGTGAATTTTTGTGGGCTGTCCTGAAGTCGTCACTGGCTGGGGCAGGCTCTGGAACAGGGCCCCTGCGCTCAGATTCGTACTGTTCCCAGGGTGCAGCAGTAGATGGATGTAGTCACCACGATCGCTCCTGAAGTCCGATTGATGTGAGACCAAGTCGAGGACGATCGTGGACGAGTCTTCTTCGAGCAGAAACCAAGCAGAGAACCAGACGATGTCGGGGTGGCGAGGAGGAGTCCGTTGAGTGAGGGGGGGTCAGGGCAGGACCTGAACGATCTATTCTGCGCGCCCGGGAGAGAAAAATTGGAAAAGGCTCTTCCTGATGCCGAAAGGGACGCCGCTTGTTGGTGATGGTAGATGCCTTGTGGTAGAAGCTCTCGGCCAAGTGGCGCCTTCAGAAGTTGAGGGGTGTGGCCGTGGTAGCTTCTGAAATGCAGCTCTAGTCTAGGTTCTGGTCCCGGTTGCGCAGTCAGACGAGAATGGGCACCACGATCTGTAGTGAAGTTGGAACGAGATGATTCCACCTCGCCTACAAAGAAGACTAGAAGACCTTTCCGGCGATGTATGGTACGCCTCTAGACAACGCCGAATGACCATGGGGCAGGTTCTGCAAGTCGGGCTCCAACTGTTGCCTGCGAACTGAGATGGGTAGGGTGATGAAAGGTGATGGGAGACGGAGTAGATGGGGTGGGAAATGGGATGGCTGGGTGTGGGGGTGACACCTGACTATGTGGGGGTCTGTTAGGGGGTGATTCAAGGTGTGGGAGGGGCAGAAAGGGGGCTGGGAGGTGGTCTAGCAAGTGGAGGGAGGGGGAGCTGCGAATTTGGGTTGGGAAGGAGAGAGGGAGGAGAGATCTCTCCTTTGGTTTGAATGTGGGGTTAATGGTGGTTGGTTAATGAAGTCTAGGGAATGGGAAGGGTTGCCTTGGGGAGGGGAAGGGGTGCTTGGGAGAAGGGATTCTCCCCTGGGAAAATGAAAGGTTGTATGGGGAAGGGGAAAGGTTGCTTGGGAGGAGGGAGAGGTGCCTAGGAGAAGGGGATTCCACCTAGGGGTTGGAGGGGAATTAAATGGGAGGTATGGGGAAGGGGGAGGGGTCTTAATGAGAGGTGAATAGGGAGGAGAGAGAGTGAATTTCGAAATTGGGGGTGGGGAGGAGAGAGAATGGGGTTCGCCCCCTTTAGAGAGAGAGAGAGAGAGAAATAGAGAGAGAGCTAGAGAGAGAAGGAGGCACAATTCTTGTGGATAATTTTCACTCAATAATTCATTAGCTTCAAATGGTGGGATTGGGGTCCTATTTATAGGAATCCCACAATTTAACATAAGACCCTGAGTTTTAGACTAGTGACAATAAACTAAGGGAGAAGGGGGCGCCCATGGGCCTAGCCCTCTTAATTGGGCCCAACTGACTCATTAACCACTCTAATGTCAATTAACCTAGGTAGATGACACCTTAACCTAGGGACTTGACTCAAATAAAAGAAAAATTACATAATAAGAAAATGAAAAATACATCATATGACTCGGAATAAAGTGGCGAACAAGATGTAGCATTGCTGGCTAGCATCAGGATCCTCGAACAAATGAGATCGCCGGTGATGTCCCCATCATACCCTCGGGGTGCGGAGAACTCGACTCCGTCGAGTATGGGTCCTCCGGGGAAGTGGTTCGCTAAAGCAGCTCGGGGTGAACCTCAACCTCCAAACTCAACCCTACATCTGCAACCAGGGGACGGTCCTTCATCCTGTCACGGTGGCTTGGGCACACCCTCTTGTTGGCGATGGTACCCTGCTTTCCCAGTATTGCCTCTGTGTGCACATCTCGGACTCTCAGGATGATATGTGGAGGCTCTCCGAGGGTATCACTCACAAATGGTAGGCTCAAGGTGCTCACTGGGTTCCACCGCGGTGCCCATATACGCTGCCAGGTCCACCGCGCCAAAAGTTTGGTGTATCCAAAACCTATTAGCAAGTCCAACCCGTAAACCGGGCTGCCAAAGTCACTCAGAACTTGGCAAGGTCCAAGTCCTCGTGCCATCAAGTTGGAGGTGACTCTAGGGTAGGCCACTCCAATGCCACCATCGATAGATTGCCTACTTGGAATTCCAAGTGGCGCTCGCGAGCCTTTTCCTGCTCTTTGTGAACCTCACCGCTCGTTGCGATTTGCTTGCGTGTGTGCTCATGCCATGCATTATGATGCGGTGAGTGGTTGTGAAAGTGGGTAGTATGAAAGGTGGACCGGGGCAACCATAAATTGACATATCATGCTTTGATGTCATGTGGACCTTGATGAACATAGGTGGACCGGGGCAGCCATAAGTGGCCCTATCATGCATGGTCTTCATAACAATGGTTGGAGGGCCGGGGCATCCGTCCGAGAATCTCTTGTGCATGGGTATAGCAAATGCCGGGGGTCCCGGACATCTGTGAATGTTCGTAACATGCTTAAGACCAATGATGAATGTGGGAGGACCTTTGGACCAATCATGCATCCGACTTGACATGTGGGTGTCATGTATGAAAGGACCCGACTTTCTATTCATGCCAAGTGGTGTGATGTGCCAAGACATAGGAATTCCTTTCCCATAGGTGACTTCCTTGTGTGGGGTGGTGGGGTGGCCATTGAGCTTCCACTCAAAAGGGTCGTAGGGGTCAAAGAAGGTAGGTATCATGGAGTGGGGCACTTCATTGTTTCCTAGGTGTATTTCACCCATGGTCATGGTACCCTTGGTGTGGGCCGGGTCTTGAGAGAGGTGGGCTTGGTCCAACATGGTTGGTTGGGGTAGGAAAAGGTTGGTGGTGAGTAAGGTGGGTGGGTATAGGAAGGGATCGAAGGGGTCATGGTAAGGGTCACCTAGGGAGAGGAACTCTAGGCCCTCATGGTCCTCACAATATGGTGGTGGATCCTCCTCCTCTAGTAAAATGATTGGGCCAAAGTTTTTGGTGGGTGGGTTTAGGAAGGGATCGTAGGGGTCGTGGAAAGGTCTTCCTAGAGGGAGGCACTCTATGTCTTCAAGGTTCCCAAATTGTGAGTCACCCTCCTCCAAGGTAATTGGGCCAAGGTCTCTAGTGGGTTGGCCAATCAAATCAATTGGAACCTCAATGGGTGGGGAGTGGGCCAAAATGAGTTTCTCATCCTTGGGGAGAAAGAGGTGGATTTCACTCGTATAATGGCCACTAGTGTAGATGGAGGTGATGGAACCGGTGGGGGGGTATGCTAGGAAGATGGTGCTAGACTCTGATGGTCCTATGGCTAGCATTACGGTCAGGTGGACTTGCCATTGTAAGCAGCCCACTAGGTCCCCTAAGTCTCCCACAAGGTAGGAGGTTTGAAGTGTGACATGGGAAGATCGGGTGGACACAATTTAGGCTTGATACCCCAAGGGTGAGAGGTAGGGTGGTAAGCTAGGAATGGTGGGGCCTCACTTGAGCCATTGGAGTATGGACTCATTCATGGTGAGGGTGTGCGGCTCATGAGGACCCGGACTAGGAGAGGTGGGTGGAAGTGGGGGGTCTAGGATGTCCTCTATGGTGGGAGGTGGATCCGGATTGGCATCCATCTCCACTTGGGTATGTGTGTGGGCCACAACTTCCAAGGATAATGGGGTAGGAAAGTCTATGGTGGGTGGAGTGATAATGGTCGGTGCATGGTACTCTCGGGGTGGTGAACATGGGTGGACTTGGGTTGGGCTTGGTCGGGAAAGTTCTTGGGTTGGAGTTGGGGTCGGGGGTGGAAGATCGGTTGGTTGAAGAGGTTTGGATTGTGGCGTGTAGATCTTTCTAAGATCGGCCCTCATTTCATCCCAAGATTCAATGGGTACTTCCCCTTTGGCTTCTCTCAAACCTACAATGTTCTCCCATTCTTTCCTAGCTTGGCGCCAGAGCAAACTCTTGGCATAGTTGACTTGGATAGGCCCTGACAGGGTAAACCTCCCAAAGTGTCAGTCTATGGACTTCTCCCACTCTAGATATATACTAGGGCGGGATCCATCAAACACAAAGGCTTCTAATGGGCTTAAGAGTGGCGAATATGCCAAGTATGAGGTAGTCATGATGGTGGACAAGTGTGATGCATGCAATGGCCCTAGGATAAGACTTAGTAGAGACAAGTCTTGAACTTGCTCTGATACCTGTGTTTCGACATAGGGAGCGGGCGTGGTGACTACTTCCACCTGCTGCTGCACCCTGGGACCAGTCCAAACTAGAGCGTCGGGATCCTGTTCCAGAGCTCGCCCTAGCCGGTGACGACGTCAGGACCACCCATAAAAATTCACAGACATTCTTGGGTATGTCAGCGACGTTTTTGCGCCAGTTTTGTCGAATTCTGAGTTCGGTGGAGTGCGTGCTGTCATCTACATCAACTTCCTGTCCGATTATTCCAGAGCGGGCAGATCATTCGGCGCTAGCTTAGTTAACCTTCCCTCCCCGCCTGGCCGGCTTAGCGCCCCTCCCTGTGTGGAGGTAGTGTTTGGTGTAAGCCCATTCCCCCACCCCGAGATCCACCCTCCTGCGTGGGGCGTAGTTTTGTACTAGCAGGTCTTCGGCTGAAGCGTCATCGGCGCGGCGTACGGGTACCCACGCTTCCCCGCTCGCCCTTGTCTCCGACCGGGATCGGTGTCTTCACACCGATCAGGTGAGCTTTGAGCCCCCATCCTCTGCTGGTTTCACTATTGCTTAGCTTAGTATTATCTCTAGTTGCGCCGTCGGCAGTGAGAGAGTGCTCGTCCCAACATTCCGTCTAATCGAGTGCCACCGCGGGTGAGTTGTGAGAGTGTCATTACTTCCCACACCCTCGGCGTGCCGGCCGCCCTTGAAATTGGGCATCCCTGGCCCATTGGGGTCCATCCCTAGCTGGCCATATCCTTGGAATCTCGCTCGGACCCTCACCACCATCGCCGGTCCACCTACGGAACCGGGTGTGCACGACACGGGTGAACCGCTTGTGAGAGATCGTTGTTCGGTCCGGTTGCTTGAAAATCTAGGTCCAAGGAGTGGTGTCACATCATTAAGGTTGGAAGTTAACCCTAGTTCTGCTCGTCCGAAACCGAACCAGCAACTTCACGCCCCTCTAACTCTTGATTCCCTTCAACTAAAGCCACAAAAAATTGAGGGTAAGAAGAGGGTACTAAAAGGAACTAATAGTTCTAAAGAACCTCTATCTAATTACCTCGTTTAGGGCTTCTAGTTTGCTGATCAATCTGGCTCGGTCGCATAAGTTCTTGGGTTACTTGTACTGAACCAGCGTCTTTGCAGGCCTTGTTCTTCTTGATGGCTTGATATCCTAATGTGAAAATTGGAGGGGAGTTACACCTTACTATTATGAACAAAAACCTTTAAAAAACCTACCTAAAATAATGCTTCCTTACCTTAGTTTCACACGAGCCAAAAGTGGTCGCGCATGTGAAACCTTAGGTCTATTTATAGGGTTTAGCTAAGGTTTCATAGATTAGAACGAACTTAGAGTCCCATTTAGGTTTTTAATTCGATCCTCAAGCATTCTAGACTCATCCAACTAGAGGATAGCATCGATCCTAGGCGATTTGGATGCCAAAGTTCCCATCTTTTCATGCCTTCTTCCATTCACGGAATCTGCAGAGCTTAGCGGTCTAGTCTAGACCATTTTTAGTCCCATGCGGTCGCCCGATAGACCGTTTTTGTCCCTAGGCGCCGAGTTTGAACTACTTCAAACTCCTTCCCATTTATCCTCTTATTTAGCCCATTTATCCTCTTAATTTCGTAAATATATGAATTTAAGCTTCTAGAATATGGGCCAAGGTCAAAAAATCATAATTTAGTCCATGTGGGCTTATTTAAATGGGCCTGGTCTATTAATTAGTATAGAGCCCTTTTTAATTTCTTAATTCTTTTAATAACTCATTTAGCCTTTGAAAGATCTATTTAATAATCTATTTATTTCTAGAAAAATCTTAAAAGTCTGAGGAAAATTCTAGAAAATTCTAAAGTACCTTACATAAATTTTTGGGGTATTACATGGTGTGAGGCTCTAGATCGGATGTGGTGTTGGTCTGTGCGAGAATCAACGGATGGCCTACCAAGATTTAGAATTTGCCCTTCGGATCTGGTGAAGGACCAGGGAAGAAGGAAGAAGTTGAGCAAGCGAAGGCTTCCCGTTGATGAATAGCTGGTGACCCGTGGATGGTCTTTCACAGACAAAAGATGTCGGTGGTTACGCATCGAGAACGGTGGGAGCCATGTGCAAATGAGGCCTTTGGTGGCCATTTCTGTAATGTGCCTTTTTCCAAATGGGATCTGGGCTTTGTCAAAGTTTGTGTTCTGACAAAGTTGGTCCCATGCTGTTGTTGGTGTTCGGCTTGCTAGGTGTGAGATGGTTCCCTAACCCTTGTAGGTCATTTCCCGTGAGTTTGGTAGCCCGAGATGAGCCGAGAGGGTTTATATTACCGCGGGGGGTAAAATATGTGATTTTGGGGTGTGAGCCAGATTTCGTGTTTTGATTGTATTTTTGGGGTTTAAATTGGTCCTCTTGGTGCTAGAGAGGTTGGGGGATGGTTTTCCCTTGTTTTTCCCTTAACATGGGTGTGAATGGGGCGTGGAATGGAGTTTTTCGTGAACTTCGCCATTTTTGGGTTCGGAACGAAGTAGCGATCGTATCAGAGACCGCCACTACATGAGGCGGCCCTCTGGGGACTGCCACTTGTTCCGTTAAGTCGGTTTGACATAGCGATCTCGCGATTGACTGCCACTTGATAGTGGCGGTCAGACCAGGACCGCCACTTCATGGGTCTGAAGAGGGCAGTCAAGTGTCTGACCGTTTCCTCCAAGTTATGGCCAGGGAGATGGCCGCATTCTCCAGGTTGCGGTCTGGGAGATGATCGCCCCTTGTCCAGGTGTTCCTGGCAGGTTGCGGACCTGAGTGGGCAGCCATTTGCTGGTTGTGGTCTAGAGTGGACCGCCACCTGAGGTGACAGTGCAGGGGAGGATCGACACTTGGGTTTTGTATGGGCCATGTTCCGTTCACATTATTTTGGGCCCCGGTCGGTCTAGTTGAGACCCAATGACCGACCTATGGCCTCGTGGATGTCCCGGACACCCCGTGGTTTCTGTGACCGTTGTTTTTGGGTGTCCTGAGGTACCGTGTTACCTCAATTAGCATGCCCATGGGTCTTGGGGGTTCGGGTGACCCCATGTGTTCCGGGCTTCCGTGTTCGCACTAGATCGAGTCACCGTGTGTCGGTGAGTGCAGAGGGCTATTCCCGCACGTCATTGGGTTTCCGATAAGTGTTTTCTGAGTGGGCCGTAGGTTTGGCCCTTAGACTATGAGTCCAGTCACCCAGCTTGGGGTTGGGGGTTTCCTTCTTTTCTCTTGGATAGGGGATCAACTCGGCGGCTTGTGAGCTACCTTGGGAATCATGCTACCGTCGTTTCAGACCTAGGGATTAGGCTAGATTAACGGCGCTGTGCCATCATATGCAGCGGTCTTGACTCGAGTCACGTGACTCAAGGATAGTTGGGTTTATTTAGTCTAGTGGACTGTCTAGAGTCCGCTGGCTCTGAGTCAGCTGTTACTCCGCGTTACTCTCCATGGGTGCATGCGTGACTTTCCGTGTTCACGTTTAGTGACCTCCTACTGGTCGTAGCTTTCTTAAAGCACGTGCGTACTGACCCACCCGTGAGTGGTGGAGCGGCTTACTCGAGAGAGACGATTTTTAGGTTGGTTACCATAGGGCCCCTTCGCATAGCCTAAGTCCGGGGTTGGGGGAAGAACTTGCTAGAGGATCTGACCTAGGGTGCATAGTCTGTGTTCGCACACGTGGTTGGGGGCGTCGGACCCGCGTTGATGAGCGCGACCCCAGCTAGTCCTTGTTCTGTGTTCCTGGTTATTGTTTGGTGTCTCAATTTCCTCCTGGGGCGAGTAGGGAGGCAACTGAGGCTGCGGACTAAGTCGTCAATGGACGCATCCGACCCTGCTTCTGGTGGGCAGGTACTCCCATAACGTGACGTGAGATTCTTATGACACGAGTTTTCATTTCCTGTCTATGAGACGTGGTTTTTATTATGTAGTGATAGGCGGATCCAGAGGGGAGGGGTGAATAGATCAGCCCCATTCTTTCGAGATCGATCAATAGATTAAAGCTATGAAGCAATAAAGCGAGTATGACCACACACTATTAAGCTAACTGCATAAAAGAGGAAGGATCAGCGCTCCTACATAAACATCTAGCGTGAAAGAGTGAAGGCAAACAAACTATGGAGACACAAGATTTTAAGGTGATTCTGTCTCTACCTAGAGACTTACGTCCACCCCTCACTCAACTGGGTTAGGCTTCACTAGTGCGAAGGCACTACCGCTGATTCACAGCTTCTAATCGAGAGAAAAACTCTCTCCAACCGTTGTCCAACAGCTTGCGGGTACACAACCCAAACGCCACATAACTGAGCTCTCTCAGTATGTCTTCCTACACGCAGGTAGGGATCACCTTGTGGGTATATGTTTTGAGAAGAAAAACAAACTAGAAAGAACTCAAGCAGACAGGGTATGACTATGAAAAACAACGGGAGAAAAAAGATCATGTCTGGAAAATCGGACGAAGCCTTGGCAAGGCTTCTACCCTTTTGGGCTCTTCACTGCGGGCTCAAGAGAAATGCTGGAGACTCCTTCCAGCTGATGTAGGGGCGACTGAAGGTGCTTTCTTCCTTGCAGTCCAGGCTCTAGAATGTGAGGGACAGCGGACGCCTTGAAGCCTACACGCCGGTAGAAGAAGGATGAAGAGAACTCCTACGCTCTTCTGTGCTGCTTCTCTTTTCTCCAAGTTCCTCTGCTCCTTGTTCTCAGGAGGGCTCGAATGTGCTTCTGCTTCAAGTTATCTTCTGCACGATATCCTTTCCACGTCCAGCACACTGCAGAGCATCACCTTCTGCCTTCTTCATTTGTTTCATACAACCTTTTTTTGTCTCTTCTCCCGTGCATGCTAGAAATGGGAAATGGATAGGAGACCAAATATGCTGTGGGCCCCAATACTGGAAGATTCCTTGTCTACCAATGATTTTCTATGTAAAAGCATCCTTCCATAAGGATATTTGAGTACAAACAGATCCTCAATGAATGGTTGCGGATCATGAAAAGAGGACGCTATCGAACTCAAATCCGTTCTGGGTGAGCTTGATGGTGTCGACACGTTCAGAGAAAGTGTCGGCACGTCCTATTGCTGGCTTGAAGAAAAATGGCTTCCTTCATCAACAGGTCGATACTTCAATGGCCACAGGTCGACACGGGTGCCACACTCGCGTGCAGCTCGAGCCTCCTTGTCGGGGCATCACGCTGAAGTGTCGGGCGGGATGGACACGGGGACCGACTCTAAGTGATGCGGACCAGGGACTCTAAATGCGGATGCGACCAGCAACACACAAATTGGAGAGGCTTCGGCCCGACACTAGGAGTTCCTATGGGCTATACGTCGCTAACAGAAATGCAAGCTCACTCGTCGTCCCAAGCGAGGGAAACGCGGATCGTGCGCGGTTGAAGAACTGGCAGAGTTAAGGGTAGTCCGACTCAACTTCCGTGCTCGGATAGAGCCACGGGACGGGTCACTCTCACACTCACAGCGGTGACATGGACTCACGGGCTAGTTCCTATCGCACTCAGCAGCGGCCTAAGATCATATACTAAACTAGCAAATGAATGCCAAGAAGTTACGATCGTTACCTCCACGCTCCCGGCGTGGGGAAGACAACCCCGGCCAATCACGGACTCCCGGTTAAACACTTTTACATCAGTACAATAATTTTGACCCACTCCACGCAGGGAGGTAACAGGTCACATGTGGGGTCCGGGAGTCGCAACAATTGGGTTGACGGGCAGCATCTTGACGTCGTCCCGGCGGTGCCGAACCCGCGTTTTGGTGCTGTCCGGACGGTGTGATCTACGGGTCCGTGGGGCCCACAAGCTGCTCTGTCCTCCGGGTCTGCTGGGGTGGGTCCCGCTGTGGTGGAGACCCCTGGTGGCGCGTCCCCCGAGATGGCGATCGGCCAGAATCACCGATCGGAGGCCGGTCGGCTCCGATCTCCAAACTTTGGAGTTGTTGCCCACGGACTTGTGCTTCTGTTTTGCAGCACACGATCCGGCGAGATTGGCTGCTGCGATCAATCCTGAGGACACATCGAAGCACAGAAGGTATCGTTGGAAAGCTCTTTCGAAGTACTTCAATCTAGGGCCAGAGAGATTAACTAGATTTGCACGGATCTGGCCTTAGTCGATTTTTGAAGTTGCTGTTGGACAGGGCCCAAAACCTCAAGGCAGCAGGGAAGTTTCTTGAGAACTACCTTTGACCGTGGGGTAGACCTCAGATTCAGACCTTGGGCCCTTCATAAAAGTTGTAGAGGGGAGAGAGAGGAAGACGGCAATAATTTTTGTGAAAGGTTTTGTTGCGATTTGGGGGGGAAATGTATTTTAGACTGGCGGGGGTCGAATCTGGACTGGGGCAGACAAGATTGAATGGGATCTGAAAAGGATTTTTAGAAAATATGAGATGGCCTTTATAAATTCCACGAAATTTCGTGGATGGAGGGGTTGGTGGATAGAACTTCCAGTAAATTTGGGAGCTCCATGAAAAATCAAAGAAAGGTCCGAAGATGGGAAACTCAGGCTTGCTATCACAGTGAATAGAAAGCTGACAGATCTGGGAGAAGATGAAGAACGAAAATGGGAAAATATCAAACGAGCTCTGGAAGCCAAACCTATTTTTTTGAGAGATGGAGGGAACCTCGGGAACACACCATAAAATTTAGGACTCTAGATGAGCTCGTGGATGAGAGCTAAAAATCGTGGAAGGGCCTACTGTCCTGAGTGGACAGAACTCCGACGACCACCATGGTGGTGCGATAGCGGCACGATGGCGGCGGCGGCGATCACTGGAACTGATATGTGAGGCTTCCCACCTCAGAATACAGCCTTCCCAGCTGCAAGAAGAAGAGAGGGGAGAGGGAGAAGGGGGCGGCCCTTGCTGCTCCAAACAAATTCTCAAATTTTGTATGCATTAATTCCACTAAAATGTTAATACATGGTATTTGTATGAATTACCAAAAGACATAAAATAACCCTAGATTTGCAATTGGGAGGGGTAAACTAGGGAGTCCACATTTTAATTTCCCCATGTGTTGTGGACCAAAATAAAGAAAATACATAATTTGTTCTAAAGGGGGGGGCGCCCCTTGGACTAAATGGCTTCCATTTTGGACTTTTTAAGTCCTTTGTCCCCCACTTGGCCCACCCTTCTAGAAGCCCACCATTGGAATACTGATTGACCCCACATGGGCCCTAGGGATGAGGTGGATCAATGGGAGCAGGGATGGGGGGGCCCGTGGGGCCCAGGGAGTCCAAATTACAAATAAACCCCTCTTATAATCCAAATTACAAACCGAACAAAACTAAATAAACACACATGACACACAAATAAAGTCCAAATAAATGTGATAAATGCCGAGACTCAAGGGGGAGTCTCCAGACTGTCTCCGAGCCAGATGGATGCTGAAGTGGCTCGGGTGGTGCTCTGCGTACGGTACCGGTGGCTCGGCATATTGTGCTTCTCAATCGCTCGGGTGTCCGCACCAATTCTCCCCGGGTGGGAGAAACTCGACCCTGTCGAGTAAGGGTCTGCATCACTGTGGTACCGCTCCGGTAGGTCCGGATCAATGCACTGCAACTCTCCATGGGTGATCCTTGTATCCTCGGTGGCGGGCCGCCCTCTCCATCGCACTAGGTAGTGCGGGTGGGATCCACTCCTGGTAACTGTCACCTGCTCATCCAGTATATGATCTATATGTTCTCGCTGCCGTGGAAAAGGGGCGGGAGGTGGACACTCAGGTGTGGGATCACTCTCAATGGGATAGGATGGCTCGAAAGGCTCGCTAGGGATCCCCACTGGGTCCCTATATGCAACTAGATCCGATACATTGAAAGTAGAGCTTATACCATATTCCTCGGGTAGGTCCACAACATACGCATTGGATCCAACGCGTTTCAACACTCTAAATGGACTTGCTCCGCAAGCTTGCAATTTCTTTACGGTTCCAGAGGGAAACCATTCAGGTCTTACCCTGATCATGACATATTCACCCTCTTGGAACTCACGGTGGTGTAGATGGGCATCGGCTAACTCCTTATACCGTGCATTGGTGGCCTCAATGTGACGACGGATGTCGTCATGCAAACTCCTAACATGCCTAGCAAACGACTCGATAGACTCCGACACTCGTGCATGGATGGGCATGTGAACAAGATCCACTAGCTTCCTAGGCCTACGACATGTGACAATCTCGAATGGACTCATGCCGGTAGACCTATTAACTGAATCATTATATGCAAATTCAGCCAGTGGTAGTATGAGATCCCAATCCTCTACACAGTCCCTGACAAGACACCTCAAAAGGTCACCCAGACTCCTATTGACCACCTCGGTCTGACCATCTGTCTGGGGGTGATATGTAATGGAAAACTTGAGGTGAGTACCCAATATATGCCACAGTATCTTCCAAAAATAACTGGTGAATCTAACATCACGGTCAGACACTATGGTACGAGGCAACCCGAACTTGCACACCACATGAGTAAGGAATAGGCGGGGTACCCTCGAAGCATCCAAAGTCTTCGAGCAGGGAATAAAAAGGGCCATCTTCGAGAAGCGGTCAACAACCACATAGACCGAATCATGCTTCCTGAAGGTACGTGGCAATCCCAAAATAAAATCCATGTTAACATCCTGCCACGGGGCATCAGGCACGGGAAGAAGTGTATAAAGGCCCGAGCTTTGCTTCTTCATTTTGGCAGTAGGACATGTACGGCACTAAGCCACAATATGAGAAACATCACGCTTCAAGTTCGGCCAATAAAATCTATGTTCAACAGCCTCGATAGTCTTGTTCCGACCAAAGTGGCCGGCTGACCTCCCGCATGTAGCTCCCAGACTAAGAAGTCTCGATCCGAAGTTCGGGGAACACAAAGCCTGCCTCCATGATAGAGGTAACCCTCCTGAAGCACATAATCATGAAGGTCTCTCGAGGGTCCGGCCTGGAGAGTCGTATAAATCTGCCCGAAGTCAGGACAGTCAACATAGGCCTCTCTCATCTTCTCTAACCCTATGACCTCGGCACTCATGGTGGTAAGCAAACACGCTCGCCGACTCAAGGCATCGGCCACCTTGTTCTCCACTCCAGCCTTATGTTTTAGCACAAAGGTGAACTGCTGGAGATACTCAACCCAACGGCTGTGACGCGCATTAAGCTTCTTTTGGGAATTGAGGTACCTCAAAGCCTCATGATCGGAGTATAAGACAAACTCCTGATGTAATAGATAGTGCATCCAATGCCTAAGAGCCTGAACAACTGCGTAGAATTCTTTATCATAAGTAGAGTATCGCAGTTTCGCGTCATTCAGCTTCTCACTGAAATATGCGACCGGGTGGATCTCCTGACTCAAGACTCCTCCAATCCCCACACCCGACGCATCACAAGAGACCTCAAACACCTTCGAGAAATCTGGCAATCGAAGAATAGGTGTCTGGGTCATGCACTCCTTGATGTCCTTGAAGGCAGCAGCTACGGCCTTCGTCCATACAAATGTGCCCTTACGGATACAATCCGTGATCGGGGCGGTGACAGAGCTAAATCTGCAGATGAAACGACGATAGAACGTCACAAGGCCATGGAAGCTGCGGACATCTTGGACCGTACGGGGTTCCGGCCACTCAACAATGGCCCGGACCTTCTCCGGATAGGCGGAGACCCCAGTACTAGACACAATAAAACCCAAGAAGGTAAGCTGAGGTGTCTCGCCTAAGAAGTAGACAGACCTGCCGAAGGTTGTCTAAGTTGTCCTTCGTGGTGCAACTATAGATAAGAATATCATCAAAGTACACTACCACAAAGTCTCCAATGAAAGGTCGAAAGACCTGAGTCATGGGTCGCATGAAAGTGCTAGGGGCATTGGTTAACCTAAAGGGCATAACCAACCACTCATATAGACCGTCCTTGGTCTTAAATGCGGTCTTCAACTCATCACCTAGCCTAATCCTCACCTGATGGTATCCACTCTTAAGATCAATCTTTGAGAAGATAGTGGCACCAGCCATCATGTCTAGCACGTCATCCAGGCGGGGAATAGGGAACCTATACTTCACGGTGATTTTGTTGATGGCACGGCTATCAATGCACATTCTCCACGTGCCATCCTTCTTTGGGGTGAGTAATGCAGGAACAACACAGGGACTCATGCTGTCCCGAACAGACCCTCTCTGCATCAACTCATCGACCTGCCATTTTAGCTCGGCATGTTCCGTGGGGCTCATGCGATAATGGGGAAGGTTGGGCAATGAGGAACCCGGAATCAGGTCGATAGCATGCTGAAAATCCCGCATGGGTGGGAGTCCCTCGGGAAGCTCCTCGGGAAAGATATTAGCGAACTCCTGCAGAATTGGAATGACATCTGGTGGGAGTTCACCCTCAGACTTCGGCTCCACCTCTCGGACCGTAATAGCAAATACAGGGCAGCCCCAACTAGCCTCCCGCTCCATTTCCCGGGAGCTAATCAACATCAACCTCCTAGTCGAGGGCTCGCCTGGGCCAGATGTAATGGTCATAGCCCGAGCTGGGGATGGGGTACTGGGCCCGAGAATGGAAGGCTCCGGAGTACTAGGACCAGTAGGACCCCTAACTGAAGGCTTCTTGGGCTGATGGGGGTGGAGAGTAATCCGTTGGCCAGCATGGTCGAAGGTACAGGTGTTCGACCGGCCATGGAGTGTGGCATCCTGATCAAATAACCACGGCCTACCAAGAATAATGATGCCCACCTCCATGGGGAGGACATCACACCAGATATAGTCACGGTAGGCACAGAACTGCATTGGGACCAGACACCACAGCCTTATCAGAATGGAGGTGGAATCCACCCATGATACTCGATAGGGGCAAGGATGATCCACGGGTGTAAGACCAAGACTGGAGACAGTGCCCATGGAGATTGCATTGATGCAACTCCCACTATCGATGATCACTTTATAAACTTTATTACCCAGCCGACAGAATGTATGAAAGATAGTGGTCCGTCGTCAGTCATCACTGGCCTATGGCTGGGTGAGAATACACCTGACGACCCCCAAGTGGGTATCGTCCGGATGCTGGGCATCCTAGCCATTACCTTCGCCCACATAGTACTCATCCGCTAGCTCTGGATCTGCTTCATAACTGACTAACTCGAGGTCCGTAGGGATGGTATCCTCGGTCTGTGTGTCCCCAATGACAAGAGCTTGGCGGGTGGGACACTGGTTGGCAAAATGGCCAAACCCATTACAGCGATAACACTGCTGCCGTGATCTACTAGGCTCCCCAATCATGGGTCCTTTCCCTTTATCCTCCGGACGGATAGGAGGTGAAGGCAACAAAGGATGAGCAGGAGGTGCGGGTGCCGATGGACGGGCTGTGGGTGCCGTAAGATGTTGGGGACGGGGAAGGTCCCTCGGGGGTGGAGGGCGAGGCCTAGGAACGAAAGGCTTGGGACGAGTGGGCTCCTGAGGTCGGGCCATGGGGGCCCTCGGATACGTGCTAGAAGAGCCACGAGGCTCGACACTACGAAGGGGAAAGGAGCCTAACCGATGGGGAGACTCGAACTCGGCCTCGAATTGCTCCAATTCGAGAGCAACCTGATACGCTTGTTCCAAAGTGGTCGCATTGCGGCGAAAAAGTTCGTATTGATAGTTTGGCCGCAGACCTCTCCGAAAGCGTGATATGGTCATGGTGCTCTCTTCCGTAACTCCACACCGTAAATAATACTCATCAAACTCGACGGTGTACTCGGTCACGGATCGGTTCCCTTGGGAGAGACTTTGCCATTTGTCTATGAGACGTTGGCGATATGAGGCAGGCAGGTACTTCTCCCTCAATTTCATTTTCATGTCATCCCAAGTGCCGATCGGGGGTTGACATCTCTGATTTAGCAGGCTCTCCACATTGGTCCAATAAGTTTGGGCCTACCCATGCAGCTTCATCTTCACGTATCGAACTCTCCTATGGTCCGTCATCTCAAACCACTCAAAGTACCGATCCATGTCGGCCTCCCAATCTAAATACACCTTCGGGTCCAAGGGCCCGCTAAAAGTGGGAGGGTCCGCACGCACGCCCCTAAGAATGCGGTCATCATCATCGTCATCACGATTCCGTCGTTCATTACGACGACCATTTCCCCCTTGCTCATTATTAGATGCATAGTCAGCCACCTCATGCACCTGTTGCCTCCCAACATCTACCGCCTGAGCTCTTGGCACAGCAGGTTACTGAGCCGGCTCTTGTTGACCATTGGTCGGCACGGGTTGCGCCACCGCTGGGGCCCTCTCGAGGATGACAATCCTCCCTACAAGACCCTGGATGGACTGGTCTGAAGATTCGGCCTGATCCTCGAGGGCTTTCATTCTCCCTTCTAGATGCGTTCCTATGCCATCTAGACACGTACTAAGGCCATCCATACGCCCATCGAGACGATTCATAATGGCTCGGAACATCTCGGCCGTCGAGGACTCATCGGACCTACGGGCTCAGGAATCCGCCATAGGTGGTGGTGGCGAGTATTGGGTACCTCGATGGGTGGGCATGCAAAGACACACGAACTAGGAGACACAAGCTGATGCAAACATGGACTAATGCACCTAGACCTAAACCAATACCCGGTACGTGGCGAAGTTAATCCATCTGAAGATCACTCCTGCAAGTGTGCAGCCTTCCCGATAGGCATAGCCTAACGTTCGGACAACACCTTTTAAGATACCAAATTATCGAGATGAAATGCAATTTTAAAACACTTTTTTTGTTTTGAAAATAATGATGATCCTAGACTCGACTTAGACCATGATACATGCAAGACGTATGCAAAGACTACCCTATACTCAACCGCTCTGATACCAAACTGATGCGGGACGGACACGGGGACCGACTCTAAGTGATGCGGACCAGTTACTCTAAATGCGGATGCGACCAGCAACACACAAATTGGAGAGACTTCAGCCCGACACTAGGAGTTCTTATGGGCTATAGGTCGCTAACAGAAACGCAAGCTCACTCATTGTCCCAAGCGAGGGAAACGCGGATCGTGCGCGGTTGAAGAACCGACAGAGTTAAGGGTAGTCCGACTCAACTTCTGTGCTCGGATCGAGCCACGGGACGGGTCACTCTCACACTCACAGCGGTGACATGGACTCACGAGCTAGTTCCTATCGCACTTGGCAGCGGCCTAAGATCATATACTAAACTAGCAAATGAATGCCAAGAAGTTACGATCGTTACCTCCACGCTCCCGGCGTGGGGAAGACAACCCCGGCCAATCACGGACTCCCGGTTAAACACTTTTACATCAGTACAATAATTTTGACCCACTCCACGCAGGGAGGTAACAGGTCACATGTGGGGCCCGAGAGTCGTGACAATTGGGTTGACGGGCAGCATCTTGACGTCGTCCCGGCGGTCTCGAACCCGCATTTTGGTGTTGTCCAGACGGCGCGATCTACGGGTCCGTGGGGCCCACGAGCTGCTCTATCCTCTGGGTCTGCTGGGGTGGGTCCCGCTGTGGTGGAGACCCATGGTGGTGCATCCCCCGGGATGGCGGTCGACCGGAATCACCGGTCGGAGGCCGGTCGGCTCCGATCTCCAAACATTGGAGTTGCTGCCCACGGACTTGTGCTTCTGTTTTGCAGCGGACGATCCAGCGAGATCGGCTGCTGCGATCAATCCTGATGTCGGATCGAAGCACAGAAGGTATCGTTGGAAAGCTCTTTCGAAGTACTTCAATCTAGGGCTAGAGAGATTAACTGGATCTTAACGGATCTGGCCTTAGTCAATTTTTGAAGTTGCTGTTGGACAGGGCCGGAAACCTCAGGGCCTGAGAACTACCTTTGACCGTGGGGTAGACCTCAGATTCAGACCTTGGGACCTTCATGAAAGTTGTAGAGTGGAGAGAGAAGAAGACGGCAATAATTTTTGTGAAAGGTTTTGTTGAGATTTTGGGGGGGGGGGAATATATTTTAGACTGGCAGGGGTCGGATCTGGACTGGGGCAGACAGGATTGAATGGGATCTGAAAAGGATTTTTAGAAAATATGAGATGGCCTTTATAAATTCCGTGAAATTTCGTGGATGGAGGGGTTGGTGGATAGAACTTCTAGTAAATTTGGGAGCTCCATGAAAAATCAAAAAAAGGTCCGAAGATGGGAAACTCAGGCTTGCTGTCACAGTGAACAGAAAGCTGACAGATCTGGGAGAAGATGAAGAACGAAAATGGGAAAATATCAAACGAGCTCTGGAAGCCAAACCTATTAGGATCGGTGCGATGGATTCAGAGGGGGAGAGTGAATGAATCTCACCCTTAAAAACTTTTCGCTTAATAAAAATCTAGAACACTATCAAGGCAAAATAGACAATCTAAAGAATAAGATAAATTCTCTTTTAAACCAATGAGTAAATGTATAAGGTGCGCCTAAACAATCAACTAGCGGAAGCAGCACAGATAGAAACAAGAATGCTCAAGGCAACCTGTGAAGGAGGTAGAAGATAAGGAGCAAACGCACAAACTCTACCACACTGCACATAAGATTTTTAGGTGGTTCGGTCACCAAGACCTACGTCCACCCCTCACTCCCAACCGGAGTGAGGCTTCCACTAGCTAACGCTAGAACAGCAGACTCAGTCTGCAAACACTTGCTGCCAAATAGCTTGACCAGGGGAACAGCCTCCCCTCTACCTTTAAACCGGAGGGCAACCCTAGTGACACCCAGTCACTGGAAACCAGAGACCGAGGTCTCTCTTCCTCCACCCAGGAGGGAACACACCAGTGACACCCAGTCACTGGCAACAAGAGACACAAGTCGCTCTTCCTCCAAACCGGAGGGAACACCGGGACTTGCAACCCACAAGACCAGAACCAGAGACGAATCTCCCTTCCTCCAACCCGGAGGGAAACCCCCAAGTGACTCCCAGCCACTTGGAACCGGAGACCCAATGTCCCCCTTCTCCTGAGTCCACAGGAGGAACCCGACCTCAATCCAGAAAGTCAGAAAAACAATGATAACCTAATGAAAAGGAAAGAAAATAAGAAACGAAAATAACACTGCGATCAGAAAGCTGTAAAGCAAAATCACAATTTGGCTCTTGCAGGAGCTGACTGGCCTGGATATGATCCACGGTCCAGAAGGATCTAATCTTCTGATGAAGCTTCTTATCTCTCGATCTCTCTTCTTCTTACTCTTCTTTTTCTTCTCTGCTTCTTTCTCTCACTGTCTACTCTTCTTCTCTCGATCCTCACGAGCTCTCTCTCTTTCTCTTTTTCTTCTGCTGCTCTCTTCTTCCTTCACTCTCTGCTACACTTCTCTTCTTCTCTTTTTCTTCTGCTGCTCTCTTCTTCTTTCACTCTCTGCTGCACTTCTCTTCTTCACTTTTTCTTCGATCAACCTCTTTCTTCTTCTCTTGGATCGTGCAGGTGTCTGCTCTTCTATTCTTTTTCTTCTACTCTTGCTATTTCTCTGTCTCTGTTCTGCTAGAGCTCTCTGTCTGACGATCTCACTTCTTCAGATGGAAGAAGCTTCATATATATAGAGCAGCAGGAATTGGGCGTGTGCTCTCCACATCTCCCGCCCAAAGGCTTGAACACGTGGTAGCATCTCAGCCTGCATCAGTACACATGTCACCATCCTGTCAGTCCTTCCAGCCTCGGATCACGTGCCAGTCTTGTTAACCTCGTCCAGCAGTCCTGTCAGATTAGTCAAACAGAAACATCAGTTTAAGGTTTAGACGTTGTACATACTATATGAAGGCAATGCTAAAGCAATGTATAGACTCTATGAATGCGAAGCAATGCAATGTTCAGACTCTACATACGCAGGGCTATGGCATTGTATAGACTTGGTGAATGCAGAACAATGCCATGTACAGACTTCATATATGCAGTGCTATGGCCTTGTACATACTTCACGCATGCAAGACTAAAGCGTGTACAGACTTAGTGAATGTGACACTGAGGCATGTACAGACTTCACTTATGCAAGTGAAGCAGTACATGGTTGTACAGACTTTGTGTAATGTATGGACTTAGTGTGTGCGAGCATGCTAACATGCAATGTGTAGACATTGAATCAAAGGATGCACAGGCTGTACATACATTCTGTGCTTAACATTTAAGCCTGAATGCATGATGTGTAGATGTTGTATAGACTTGCTGAAGTGTGCACAAGGTGAAGTATGCATAACATAACTGAATGCACTAACATGCAGTCGACTATTGTACAGACTTCATGTTCACTATGCATTATGCAACCAGACGATGTCTAGACTTGCTCATGACTGTCTAGACTCTGCATGCGTGCTATAGCAATGTGCAGACTTGCTGTTGCTGAGCACAGGCTGTACAGACATTGATTAATGCATGCACAAGACGCTAAGTGACACAGTCCAATGTATAGACTTCAACCCGTGCAAGCAAAGCCAATGTATAGACTTCATTGGATGTATGGACTTACCAAAGGAAGGGCTGTACAGACTTGAGCAAGGCAAGGGATGTACAGACTTCAACTCAGCTGCAATGTATAGACTTGGCCAATGCAGTGATGTATGGACTTGCACAGTTCTAGCTAAAGGATGTACAGACTTTACCTGATAGCCCAATGTACAGACTTGAGAACTGATGCATGCACAAGACAAAGATGTATAGACTTAGCCAAGACAACTGAACGATGTATGGACTTGCCAATTCAAGGGCTGTACAGACTTGAGCGATGAATGTGCAGACTTGATGCAATGCAAGGCAAACGTTCACAATGTATGGACTTGCCAAAGCAAGGGCTGTACAGACTTGAGCAAAGCAAGGTCTGTACAGACTTGATGCAATGCAAGGCAAACGAATGTATAGACTTTGCAGTGCAACGTAGGTAAAGCTACCAATGTATAGACTTACGAGTGCAACGTCGGTAAAACTCCCAATGTATAGACTTCCAATGCATGAAACACACGATGTACAGACTTGCTCCATTTTCAACAGATGAATGTATAGACTTGAACAGTGAGACACAAAGAGAGACATTGAATGAGACGCTGAAGTATGTATAGACTTTAACAGTGAATGCATGATGTAATGTATAGACATGCTGAGACGCAACATGAGACGATGCAATGTACAGACTTAGCAGCTTGCAGACAGACGACGGCCAAGATGATGTATAGACTTTGCATCTTATGTGAGACGAACGATGTATAGACTTTGTAGCAAGAACTGTGCACATGAATGAATAATGTACAGACTCTGTGTTGCGAACACAGGCTATACAGACTTAATGTAATGCATGCAGACTTGCTATGAACAACCGATGCGATGTACAGACTTGTAACAAGACTCTATACATACTTCATATGATGCACTGACAATGTACAAACTTGTAGAACAAACGTTGCACATATGCCATGAATGTATAGACTTGTTCGATGAATGTGTGAACAAGCCGATTCAACTAGACCTTGTACAGACTTGCACAAATGGAGTGATGATGCATGGATGTATAGACTTGTGTTCTAAGCGATGCACAAACACAACACAATGTAATGTATAGACTCTATTGTTCATGTTGACAATGCAATGTGTAGACCTGCTATGAATGTATAGACTTAGCATGAGACAATGAGTGAAAGTGTGTACAATGAGAACCGATGCAAGAATGTATAGACTTTAAGAATAATGCAAAGGGCTGTACAGACTTTGAGACTTAATGCATGGTGGCGAATGTACAGACTTTGCATGAGACGCTACAGTCAGACAATGTATAGACATTGGAAATGCTTGAAACACACAATGCAGCGAAGTATAGACTTTGCATATGCTCTAACAGAATGCAATGCATCGACCAAGTGTTTGCATATGCATTAACTAGCAGTAATGCAGTGTATAGACTTTAGCGTGCAGGACCTCACATGCATCAGTGTATAGACTGTATGCCTGATGGATGCACTGATGCAGAGTATGCTAAACACAAAGACTATAGTAATGAATAGATCAGACAAAGCAAACCCATGCATTCACCACAGAACAGATCAGTCATATGCATTCATGTTGCTATCATTCAATGTGATGTTCTTAGCAAAACAATATGGTAACTCATTCATGTTGCTATCATTAAAACACCACATTATCATCAAGGCACAAGAGGCACAACAATCTCCCCCTTTTTGATGATGGCAACATAATGAGTCACACTGACTCGCCAAACTATTCTCCCCCTTTGACATAAGCAAAAAGGAGATGGTTTGAGAGACAAAATTCAGCACATAATGAAACATTGTTCACTGAAGGAAAGCATCTCTCCCCCTATCAATATGCATGCAGAACTACTCTCCTCTTAAATGTAGATAAACCATAACTCCCCCTGAAGCACAGGAATGAACTCTGGTTATCCAATAAATCAATCTGAACTCTGGTTGTGACACCTCACATATGCATGAACAGAATGAAACAGGTGGAAAGTCCACAGAATCAGAACTTGTTGCAAAATAAGATGGAAGATTCCAACAGTGTGGAGAGTAAAGTGATTGATGATAGGAAGGTGAGAGTAGACAACAATCATCACAAGATATCTCAATGAATAATCAATAGCAAGATTTATGTTAATCAGGCTGTCTGGAAAGAATCTGATCATGAGGGATTTTAATACTTGCACCACTACAATAAGTCTTAAGAAGAATAGACTCTTCTATCATAAAGGGTTATGAAGTGGCAACTTAACCAATCTGATTTAATTATGATGTATACCAAATTTGTCAAATTAAATTCAATACTCATATCTGAATCCAAGTTTTAATAAAGGTGAACCGAATATTCAGATAACACTCAAAATCAATTATCTTTATCTTACACACATGATCTCAATGACTCTTTTAAGAGTTACACAGATTAGTATTGATGTTAAACACTTTTTACAAGAATACGAGTTGACAGAATTTTCAATATATTTTCATTTGAAGCACATTATATTTTTCCTGAGTAATTTAGGTTGATCAACACTTTTTTACATGAGGCACAACACGTCTCAAGTGAAGTGACCCAGTTACTAAGTGTGATAACTGTCATTGCCTCTCAACTTCGAGAACAGAGTTAGCAATATAAGTGTCTTTTTACATGAGGAGACACCTTGATTAGAGGTCAGACTCCCCAGTTACTCAACACAGGCATGCCATTGCTCTGTCAGGTTTTTCAATAAATTTTTACCAGAGATAACTATGGCACCTCATGACATGAGTTACTTTATTTCATTGATAAAGAACCCAGTTTCTCAGTGACCAAGTCATTGCTCTGAAATCACAATTTTTTCATTTAGTCAACATTTTTCAAGTTAATGTTTAACCACAGTACTCACTCTATGTGTCTCTACCAAAGTAGCCTTGATTTTAAATTTTCAGATATCAGATGAGAGAGTCTAAGGTTTACATGACACATGTGGTTAAAGTTTATTGAACCTTATCATTCAGATATTTTCAATTCATTTAATTACAAATCTGAGAATACATTAATTTTATATCAGTCTGATTCAGTGGTAATTCTTAAACTTATATGATAGAAATTTTTACAAAGATCTCAGACTGAATTGCATGACATGCAGCTTAAGTTCCTCAGACCGAATACAGACATAGCTGATCAACAATCAACAGTAGAACCAAATCAGTCACACCAACTAATAGATATATGAAGGATGAGTATAAGCTGGTGGAAGAGTCAATCACCAATAGAGAAGAGCATTAGAAGAGAGTTTATCAACAGACAGTAGCTGAGTCTGGAATTCAGACAGATCATCTATTTTGATGGAAGACAGCAGAGAATTCAATTGAACCAACCTGAGAGCATTAGAAGATCCGATAAGCTAGACAGGAGGATTTCAGGTGAAAGTGAATGAGATGATCAGAAAACTTCCTCTGTCTAGATTCATCATGACAATAGCAAGGCATGAGCAGCAGAATGGTTGGTCAAGACAAGTTGAGCTCCCCCTGACTAAGTGCATGATGTAAAGGATAAAACATAAGCAGTAATATGATTGATCAAAAATAGTTGGACTCCCCCTGACTGTATGCATGAAATGTATTGAAAGCACATCACATGATATCAAATTTTGCATTCAGATATGATTCATGCAAATTAGACATAAGAGAATTACCCTAAACATGATTGTGCAATTCACATTTCAGACAGTTTCAGTTTAACATCAACAAGTCAACATGATATGCAATCATTTCAAGTTCACAATTTCATCAAACTGAATTGTCATGATATGCAAGCATCTGGAGCACACAAATTCATAAGACAGAATTTAAACAGAGTTTTTTAGAACTAACCTGTACAGTACAATCCTGGGGGTTTCATTCTTGAGTGCCTTGGATTATTAACCCCTTTATTCATCAACTTCCAAGGCACACCTGCAGCACATTCATCATTTTGATCCTGCAGGAACCCAAGAAGTCTTGGGTCCTGAATTAACAGTGACACTCCTGGCAGGTTTTCTCAACAAATTTTTCGCATGTTTATCATCACAACACATGATATGACAATTATACATGGAATGCCCTACCTGCCCACAATAATAACAAGAGATAACAGATTTCATGTTCTCCTTGTGTACATTAGCATTGGCATGAACATGGTGTGAGTGAACATGATTAATTCTGTTATTGACATGGAAATTTTTCTTTTCATAACCAGCCAGCCAATAGTTAACAGCTCTGTGCCCTGGCTTTCCACATTCAAAACATACAGTGTGCTTGCTTCTAGAACCAAACTTCTTTCTATCGAAAATGTTTTTATTAAAAGGGAAATTAACATATCCAGAATTAGTTTTCTTTCCTTGAGCATGCCAGCAGAAGGCAGCAATGTGACCAAACTTCTCACAACAATAGCATTGAATTTTCTTTTCCTAATCAGTAGAAGGTTTCCTAAGATGATTTCTAGAATACTTTCTAACAGCATTTCTTTCATCATTTATCAATGCTACACAGTTATGCATAATATGTCCAACCTTCCCACAATAGTGACTTGTTATAGCCTTTTTATTCACATTCACTTGTTTGACAAAACTAACATTCTCATGAGAGTGTGAATGTGTGTGTGAGCAGTGAGCAGCATGCACATGTAAATCAGGGACAAATTTGGACTTATTCAAATCAGCATTTTTTTTGTTTTTGAATCTTTTCCTGTTTCTTATCTGAATTTTCAGCCTTCTTAGCAGTGAATTGAAAAATAGAAGAACTAGATTGATTAGCATGTTCAGAGCTTTTCACGAATACAGTTGACTTCTTCTTTTCATTCACTTTCTTATTAACAGGCACATACCCAAGTCCTTCTTTCTGGAAATTCACTTTAGAACCAAGCAGCTTATTCAGATTATCTCTTCCTTTAACAAATTTTGACAAAGAGTTTTTCAGATCTTCAATCTCAGAATTCAATGAAGCAATACTCACTTCATACTTGGATAGCTCAGATTCACAAACAATCAGCTGCTGTTGCAAAGCATCATTCCGATTCTTCAGAGTTTCATTTTCTTGTTGAACCATTATTTCAATGTTGTTCTCATTTTTCTTCACAACTGATTTTCCTTTTTCAAATGACAACCATCTTTCAGAGAAGACAGTATTAAGAACCATTAGCTTTTTATTTTGATCTTTCAAGTAACTATTTTCTTCAAACAATTTTTCTCCACCTTTTTCAACCTCAATTTTCTTGGCCAATAATAATTTGTTTTCTTCTTCCAGAGATTTGATTAATTCCTTTTGCAAATTATCATCATGGTCTATATCATTAATCAATTCTTGGAAAATGGCACATGCTTTGTAAGAATTATTTTCACTAATGAGTTTGTTTCTAAGGTTCTCATTTTCAGATTTCAACTTGTTCAACTCATCTTTTTCTTTATTCATGTCTGATTTCAAGTTTTCATTCTCTGCCTTCAAACGAGTGACTTTATGAATCATTTCTTTTCTCATTTTTCTCTTTTCAGATTTGACTCTATCGTATTTAATCAATAAATGCTCATTCAATGCAATCATGCTTTCCAGAGAAAAATTATCAGTGTCAGAGTTTACCTGTGACGAAGTATCCTCTACATAATCTTCGTCTTCTTCTATTGCCATGAGACATTTCGCTTTACCTTGACTTCTGCTGCTTGCTATTATCTCGATCACTTCGGAGGCACTACAGTAATCAACTACACAAGGAAACTTGTCAGTGTTTATCGCCCTTTTGATTAGATTCAGGGCCCTTTGATTTGCAGAGAATTTTCGTCTGTCTGAAGTTTTCCATAAGGATTCATCTTTTGGAGCTTCATAAGGACTGTGTGCAATGACTATCCACAGATCTAGATTAGTCTGCATCACATATTCCCTGAACTGATTAAGCCAATTATAGAAGCTTGGACCCTCGTACTTCGGAAGATCAATTATGAATTCCATGCTCAAACAAGATCAGAATTCTAAATAAAAAGAGATTAGAACAGTGCAAGGGAACGGATCAACTCAAATAGCACCGAATCCAAATAAGGATCGGATCTGTAGGTCGCTGGACCCTTTGTGCAGACACCTGCTCTGATACCAACTATTAGGATCGGTGCGATGGATTCATAGGGGGGGAGAATGAATCCCACCCTTAAAAACTTTTCACTTAATAAAAATCTAGAACACTATCAAGGCAAAATAGACAATCTGAAGAACAAGATAAATTCTCTTTTAAACCAATGAGTAAATGTATAAGGTGCGCCTAAACAATCAACTAGCGGAAGCAGCACAGATAGAAACAAGAATGCTCAAGGCAACTTGTGAAGGAGGTAGAAGACAAGGAGCAAATGCACAAACTCAACCACACTGCACAAAAGATTTTTAGGTGGTTCGGTCACCAAGACCTACGTCCACCCCTCACTCCCAACCGGAGTGAGGCTTCCACTAGCTAACGCTAGAACAGCAGACTCAGTCTGCAAACACTTGCTGCCAAACAGCTTGACCTGGGGAACAGCCTCCCCTCTACCTCCAAATCGGAGGGCAACCCTAGTGACACCCAGTCACTAGAAACCAGAGACCGAGGTCTCTCTTCCTCCACCCAGGAGGGAACCCACCAGTGACACCCAGTCACTGGCAACCAGAGACACAAGTCTCTCTTCCTCCAAACCGGAGGGAACACCTGGACTTGCAACCCACAAGACCAGAACCGGAGACGAATCTCCCTTCCTCCAACTCGGAGGGAAACCCACAAGTGACTCCCAGCCACTTGCAACCGGAGACCCAATGTCCCCCTTCTCCTGAGTCCACAGGAGGAACCCAACCTCAATCCAGAAAGTCGGAAGAACAATGATAACCAAATGAAAAGGAAAGAAAATAAGAAACGAAAATAACACAGCGATCAGAAAGCTGTAAAGCGAAATAAAAATTTGGCTCTCGCAGGAGCTGACTCGCCTAGATATGATCCACGGTCCAGTAGGATCTAATCTTCTGATGAAGCTTCTTATCTCTCGATCTCTCTTCTTCTTACTCTTCTTTTTCTTCTCTGCTTCTTTCTCTCACTGTCTACTCTTCTTCTCTCGATCCTCACGAGCTCTCTCTCTTTCTCTTTTTCTTCTGCTGCTCTCTTCTTCTTTCACTCTCTGCTGCACTTCTCTTCTTCTCTTTTTCTTCTGCTGCTCTCTTCTTCTTTCACTCTCTGCTGCACTTCTCTTCTTCTCTTTTTCATCGATCAACCTCTTTCTTCTTCTCCTGGATCGTTCAGGCGCTCTGCTCTTCTATTCTTTTTCTTCTACTCTTGCTATTTCTCTGTCTCTCTTCTGCTAGAGCTCTCTGTCTGACGATCTCACTTCTACAGATGGAAGAAGCTTCATATATATAGAGTAGCAGGAATTGGGCGTGTGCTCTCCACATCTCCCGCCCAAAGGCTTGAACACATGGCAGCATCTCAGCCTGCATCAGTACACGTGTCACCATCCTGTCAGTCCTTCCAGCCTCGAATCACGTGCCAATCTTGTTAACCTCATCCAGTAGTCCTGTCAGATTAGTCAAACAGAAACATCAGTTTAAGGTTTAGACGTTGTACATACTATATGAAGGCAATGCTAAAGCAATGTATAGACTCTGTGAATGCGAAGCAATGCAATGTTCAGACTCTACATATGCAGGGCTATGGAATTGTATAGACTTGGTGAATGCAGAACAATGCCATGTACAGACTTCATATATGCAGTGCTATGGCCTTGTTCATACTTCACGCATGCAAGACTGAAGCGTGTACAGACTTAGTGAATGTGACACTGAGGCATGTACAGACTTCACTTATGCAAGCGAAGCAGTACATGGCTGTACAGAATTTGTGTAATGTATGGACTTAGTGTGTGCGAGCATGCTAACATGTAATGTGTAGACATTGAATGAAAGGATGCACAGGCTGTACAGACATTCTGGGCTTAACATTTAAGCCTGAATGCATAATGTGTAGACGTTGTATAGACTTGCTGAAGTGTGCACAAGGTGAAGTATGCACAACAGAACTAAATGCACTAACATGCCGTCGACTATTGTACAGACTTCATGTTCACTATGCATTATGCAACCAGACGATGTCTAGACTTGCTCATGACTGTCTAGACTCTGCATGCGTGCTATAGCAATGTGCAGACTTGCTGTTGCTGAGCACAGGCTGTACAGACATTGATTAATACATGCACAAGACGCTAAGTGACACAGTCCAATGTATAGACTTCAACCCGTGCAAGCAAAGCCAATGTGTAGACTTCGAGATGTATGGACTTGCCAAAGGAAGGGCTGTATAGACTTGAGCAAGGCAAGGGCTGTACAGACTTCAACTCAGCTGTAATGTATAGACTTGGCCAATGCAGCGATGTATGGACTTGCACAGTTCTAGCTAAAGGATGTACAGACTTTACCTGATAGCCCAATGTACAGACTTGAGAACTGATGCATGCACAAGACAAAGATGTATAGACTTAGCCAAGACAACTGAACGATGTATGGACTTGCCAATTCAAGGGCTGTACAGACTTGAGCGATGAATGTGCAGACTTGATGCAATGCAAGGCAAACGTTCACAATGTATGGACTTGCCAAAGCAAGGGTTGTACAGACTTGAGCAAAGCATGATGTATAGACTTGCCAAAGGAAGCTGTATGATGTACAGACTTGAGCAAAGCAAGGTCTGTACAGACTTGATGCAATGCAAGGCAAATGAATGTATAGACTTTGGAGTGCAACGTAGGTAAAGCTACCAATGTATAGACTTGTGAGTGCAACGTCGGTAAAACTCCCAATGTATAGACTTCCAATGCATGAAACACACGATGTACAGACTTGCTCCATTTTCAACAGATGAATGTATAGACTTGAACAGTGAGACACAAAGAGAGACACTGAATGAGACGTTGAAGTCTGTATATACTTTAACAGTGAATGCATGCTGCAATGTATGGACATGCTGAGATGTAACATGAGACGATGCAATGTACAGACTTAGCAGCGTGCAGACAGACGACGGCTAAGACGATGTATAGAATTTGCATCTTATGTGAGACGAACGATGTATAGACTTTGTAGCAAGAACTGTGCACATGCATGAACAATGTACAGACTCTGTGTAGCGAAAACAAGCTGTACAGACTTAATGTAATGCATGCAAACTTGCTATGAACAACCGATGCGATGTACAGACTTGCAACAAGACTCTGTACATACTTCATATGATGCACTGACAATGTACAGACTTGTAGAACAAACGTTGCACATATGCCATGAATGTATAGACTTGTTCGATGAATGTATGAACAAGCTGATTCAACTAGACCCTGTACAGACTTGCACAAATGGAGTAATGATGCATGGATGTATAGACTTGTGTTCTAAGCGATGCACAAACACAACACAATGTAATGTATAGACTCTATTGTTCATGCTGCAATGCAATGTGTAGACCGGCTATGAATGTATAGACTTAGCATGAGACAATGAGTGAAAGTGTGTACAATGAGAACCGATGCAAGAATGTATAGACTTTAAGAACAATGCAAAGGGCTGTACAGACTTTGAGACTTAATGCATGGTGGCGAATGTATAGACTTTGCATGAGACGCTACAGTCAGACAATGTATAGATATTGGAAATGCTTAAAACACACAATGCAGTGATGTATAGACTTTGCATATGCTCTGACAGAATGCAATGCATCGACCCAGTGTTTGCATATGCAGTAACTAGCAGTAATGCAGTGTATAGACTTTAGCGTGCAGACAGGACCTCACATGCATCAGTGTATAGACTGTATGCCTGATGGATGCACTGATGCAGAGTATGCTAAACACAAAGACTATAGTAATGAATAGATCAGACAAAGCAAACTCATGCATTCTCCACAGAACAGATCAGTCATATGCATTCATGTTGCTATCATTCAATGTGATGTTCTTAGCAAAACAATATGGTGACTCATTCATGTTGCTATCATTAAAACACCACATTATCATCAAGGCAGAAGGGGCACAACAAAACCTATTTTTCTGA
The DNA here is from genome assembly GCA_022559845.1 of Amorphophallus konjac. Classification (NCBI taxonomy): domain Eukaryota; kingdom Viridiplantae; phylum Streptophyta; class Magnoliopsida; order Alismatales; family Araceae; genus Amorphophallus; species Amorphophallus konjac. The sequence continues at coordinate 146,692,874 of CM040122.1, forward strand.
GAGATAGAGGGAACCTCGGGAACACACCATAAAATTTAGGACTCCAGATGAGCTCGTGGCTGAGAGCTAAAAATCGTGGAAGGGCCTGCTGTCCTGAGTGGACAAAACTCCGACGACAACCGTGGTGGTGCAATGGCGGCACGATGGCAGCGGCGGCGATCACCGGAACTGATATGTGAGGCTTCTCACCTCAGAATACAGCCTTCCCAGCTGCAAGAAGAAGAGAGGGGAGAGGGAGAAGGGGGCGGCCCTTGCTACTCCAACCAAATTCTGAAATTTTGTATGCATTAATTCCACTAAAATGTTAATACATGGTATTTGTATGAATTGCCAAAACACATAAAATAACCCTAGATCTAGAATTGGGAGGGGTAAACTAGGGAGTCCACATTTTAATTTCCCCATGTGTTGTGGACCAAAATAAAGAAAATACATAATTTGTTCTAAAGGGGGGGCGCCCCTTGGACTAAATGGCTTCCATTTTGGACTTTTTAAGTCCTTTGTCCCCCACTTGGCCCACCCTTCTAGAAACCCACCATTGGAATGTTGACTGACCCCACATGGGCCGTAGGGATGAGGTGGATCAATGGGAGTAGGGATGGGGGGGCCCGTGGGGCCCAGGGTGTCCAAATTACAAATAAACTCCTCTTACAATCCAAATTACAAACCAAACAAAACTAAATATACACACATGACACATAAATAAAGTCCAAATAAATGGAATAAATGCCGAGACTCAAGGGGGAGTCTCTAGACTGTCTCCGAGCCAGATGGACGCTGAAGTGGCTCGGGTGGTGCTCCGCGTACTGTACCGGTGGCTCGACGTATCGTGCTTCTCAATCGCTCGGGTGTCCGCACCACATAAGCGCTAGACAGAGAAGCTATCTGTTGCGCTGAACTGGAGTGTTGACACGCTGTGAATTAAGTGTCAACACTCTGTGCGAAACAGAACCCAGACAGAGACACATAAATCGTGCGTTTGTTCTTGAAGTGTCGACACGTCCGGCTGACAGGTCGACACATTGAACGTTCATCACATGTACACCCCCTTGGGGGTGATAGACACTAGGCCAATGATCCTTGGACCTATGACTCGCAGACAACCCAACGTACCCGGTGATATCACTTAAGCAGACTTACCCATGTAACACACACATGTGCCCGTGGGCAACCCGTTGATGATGGATAGGGTCCAGGGCGGGACCTTGATGCTCCGAGGAATTTGGATAGCTCGAAGGCTGAACCCCTAAGGATCCGGGATGCCCAATTTCACGGGCGGCCAGCACGCCAAGGGCGTGGGTTGTAGGGTCTCTCTCACAACTCGCTCCGCGGTGGTCGCTTAATTTGATGACAATTTGGGACTGGGCACTCTCTTACCGTTCGACAGACCTAAGTGACAATACTAATTAAGGAAGGAATACCAGCAAAGAGAAGTCACCAGAAGCTCACCTGATCGGCGTGAATACACCGATCCCGACTGGAGACGAGGGCGAGCGGGGAGGCATGGGTAGGCACCCGCACGCCGCGTCGGTGTAGCTTTGACCTGAAAATTAAAATGTTACACCACTACACCTCTCGCATGAGGGGGATCTCGGGGTGGGGACTTATTGAAATTACATCCAAAACTATCTCCATGTAGGGAGGGGTGGCCAGCCGGGAAGACGGGGTGGGGGAAAAACTAAGGTAGAAACTGAATTGCCGAGCTCCTCGGTTCTGCCAGCTTCTAGAGTAGCCAGATAGGCAGTCACTGTCGGTGCTTCCACGGGCTCTCCCAAACTCTTTTGTTGACGAAACTCGCGCCAAAATCTCCTAGGTTGGCCCAGAAGGACGTCAAAATTATTGGAGAATTTCTTGATGACGACGACGGCCGGGGCAGGGTCGGGATAAGGACTGCTGCACTCTGCTCCTGGCAGTGTCTGGACCGCTGTTGTTGGAAGGGAAAGCTGTCACGGCCACTCCCGTGCTCAGTTGACGGCGAGACTAGGACCGTTACGTTTGTGGTCGAGTTCTCTTTGAACGGAACCCATGGGGCCTTCGGCGGAGGTCGGAGCAGACCGCGAGGGCCAGAAGAGTGGAAGGAGGTCGAATCTGTCTCCACTTGGACTAACCTGCGCACTCTGGGTAGGAAATTTAGAAATTTGTGCTTCGGGCTTCAAACGACGCTCCGCTTCTTGGAGATGAAAGGGGACTCGTAGTAGAAGTCTTCAGCCAAACGCCGCTCCAATTTCTTCAAGGTACTGGTCGTGGTAGCCTTCGCAAGCTGTAGTTGGGTGTCTGCCAGGGAGGAATTGCGTAGTCCGACGGTGAAGACTACATTGGGCAGCCACGAACATAGACGGAGGTGGGACCACCTCCATTACGAAGTAGACTGGACAAAGATTCCACCGATATATGGTACGCCCTCTTAAGCTTCTTGGTGATGACGTGGCAGCCTTAGAAAGTCGTTGGTACTCTGCTGCCTATGAACTGGGAATAGGCTGATGGTGTAGGGTTGTGTGTATGAGGGTGGGATGGCCAAGGGATGCAAGGGAAAATGGGGAAGGGACCAGGGTAGGAAGGGGGTGTTGGGGAGGGGTGAGGGGCAGCTAGGAAGGGAGGGAGATTCAAATTTGGCCTAGGATTTCAACCCCTTCAGCCTTGGGGAGATGGAAGGGTGCTTGGGAAAGGGTAGTGGGTGGTTGGGGGTTAGAGGGTGGCTTGGAGATTGGTGGGTTCTCCCTTGGGGCTAGGGGTGGAGTAAAGAGGTGTTGTGGGAAGTTGTGGTGACTATTGAATGAGGGGAGGAGAGAGAAAGGGGTGCACCCCTCTTGGAGAGAGAGAGAGAGAGAGAGAGAGAGAGAGAGAGAGAAAGGGGATAGTCACACTCCACTTGAAGAGGGGGGAAGATTTCACTCAAATGTGAATTTTTTTCTAATTCTCAAAGCATTAGTTCTACAATGGAGGGGTTGGGGTCTATTTATAGGCACCCAACTTTTCACATGACCAGACTGGCCCTAGACAATTGACACAATGACCAGACAGACTAAGGAGGGGCGCCCCTGGGCCTAGCCCACTGAATTGGGCCCAATAACCTATCAAAGCAACCATATGACAACTAACTTAGGTAAATGACTTACTAACCTAGGTACCATACTCAAATAAAGGGAAAATTACACAGTTTATGACTCAAATAAAACATAAAAATTACATGACTAGACTCAGAAAAATATGACAAACACAATGGCACATGCCGACGAACAATCCGAGCCTCGAAAATGTGGATGGGCAAGGGATTCCCCCATCATACCCCCGGGGTGGGGAAAACTCGACCCCGTCGAGTATGGGTCCACCGAGGAAGTAGTACACCAAATGCAGCTCTGGGCGAGTCACGATCTCCAAACTCAACTCCGCGTCCCTAGTCGGGGGACGGCTCTTCAGCCTCTCAAGGTAGCTCGGGCACACCCTCTTGCCGGCGATGGTACCATGCTTGCCTAGTATTGCCTCCGTGTGCTTACGTGGGCTCTCCAGCTAATTGGTGGAGGCTCTCCGAAGGTGTTATCTCAAAGGTAGGTAGAGGCTTGAGGCACTCACTAGGATCCACCGCGGTGCCCATAGAGGGTGCCAGATCCACCACGTGGGGAGTGGGATGAATCCCAAGACCCATCGGTAAGTCCAACCCGTAAGCCGCGTTGCCAAAGTCACTCGAAACTTGGCAAGGTCCAAGTCCTCGTGCCCTCGATTTGGAGATGACCCTAGGGTAGAGCCACTCCAATGTCTCCATCACCAAGTCGCCTACTTGGAATTCCAAGTGGCACTCACAAATTTTTGCTCGCTCGTTGTTAGATGCTTGCATGAATGCTTATGCCATGCACTACGATGCGGTGTGGGTGTGAAATGTAAGGTATGCAAAGGTAGACTGGGGCAACCATGGATGGCCCTATCATGCTTTAATGCCACATTGACTTGGTTGAGCTTGGGAGGACCGGGACATCCATAGGTGTCCCTCTCATGCGTGAGTGTGATGAATGCCAGAGGACCCGGGCATCCATGAATGCTCCTAACATATGTAAGACAAATGATTAATGGGGGAGGGCCGCTACACCCAAATATGGACCACTCGTGCTTCCTTGGTGGGGACACCAGAGCTAGTCGCCGGTACCAGACGCGCAGCACGCCGACTTCCTTGTGGTTGGGTGACAACACGGAGCTTCCATCGGAGTTTTGACATTTTTATGTATTTATTTTGAGTGTATTGTACTTGTAAATACCTTTTTGTCCCTTGTTGCCCCTACTAGCCTCCCGCTCCATTTCTCGGGAGCTAATCATCATCAATCTCCTAGTCGAGGGCTCGCCTGGGCTAAATGTAACGGTCATAGCCCGAGCTGGGGGTGGGGTACTAGGTGTGAGCGACATCACGCGGTTCGAGGAGCGAAGAAGACGCGGAGCGCGGGGGCTCCTCTTGTTTGCTGCAACACAGAAATAAGAGAAAAGAGAAGGGGCCACCACGGGAGATTGCTCCGGCGGGGCGATCGGGACAAATGTAATATAGCAAGATATGGGGGTTAAACAGCCATAGCGGGAAGTGACTCGCCGCAGCCTCGGGGGGACGGGAATGGTACAGAAATCAAATAGCAAGAATTGAAACGGCCATTGGGGAAGTGACTCGCCGCGGCCTCGAGAATATGAGCAGATAAGAATATAACAGAATATAAGGAGAATATAAAGAACGGGAATTTAAACGGCCATTGGGGAAGTGACTCGCCACGGCCTCGAGAATATGAATAGATAAGAATATAACAAAATATAAAGAGAATATAAGAACGTGAATTTAAACGGCCATTGGGGAAGTGACTTGCCGCGGCCTCGAGAATATGAGCAGATAAGAATATAATAGAATATAAAGAGAATATAAGAACGGGAATTTAAACGGCCATTGGGGAAGTGACTCGCCGCGGTCTCGAGAATATGAGCAGATAAGAATATAACAGAATATAAAGAGAATATAAGAATGGGAATTTAAACGGCCATTGGAGAAGTGACTCGCTGCGGCCTCGAGAACATGATGTGATCGCCAGGGGCCAAAAGACCCCAAAATAAAGAAAGTGATCGCGCCTACCTCAAGAGCGGGAGATGGCGGGTTGCTTCTTCCTCCCCCTTTGGCCAGCCGACGGAGAGGGCTTTCGTTGGGTACCCTTGCAAAACAACGACAAACAAGTAACGAGTGGATTAGAAAGATGAAGGTGTAGTATTCAAATCCTTGCGATAAAAATAACGAAATGATGGCAAGACACACACCTGGTTGGTGTTGTCTTTTAAATCCCTCTCGGATACGAGTAGGAGGAAAATACTTATGATGAATGGCGATTATGTCGACGTAGGAATAGAAAAAAGACTCCCTTATAAGGGGGATGGAGGATGCGATATGATGAATGCAAGATATCTATGAAAGAAAAGGAGAGAGTGGCTTATTGGATGGCCGATAGTGAGATCCGGCGGAGATTCGGTAGCGTAGGGACGACGTGGAAGTACGGTGGACGAGGACAGCCTTCCTCCTGCGAGCGCGGGTAGCCGAGAAGCCGGCAGAACCTCCACCTACAAAAGACCACACGGGTTAGAAATGACCCCGGTAGCCTCTGGGCTCCGGTAGCCTATCGGATCTCTTCGAAGCTCCTTCAGAACTGAGGGGGTGGGCCTCTATTTATAGGGATCCGGAGGATGGAGGCGTCCAGGACCCTGGACACCTCCATCAGGGCCGAAGTAATATTTTATTCTATTTTTATTCATTTTTTTTGAATATTTTCGTGGAGGCGTCCAGGGTCCCGGACGCCTCAATAAGGTCCACCGAACTCCACCGAAAGCCGCACGCGATTTGGCACAACGCGTGGTTTTGTGAGCGGCGTCTCGTGATTCGGAAATGGGCGCATCCAGTTGTCTGGACGCTTCCACAATTTAGACTTTTTTCACACACGACAAACCGACGGTCGTTGGGCGGAGCCCCGTGAGCAAGGTGATGGAGGCGTCCAGGGTCCTGGATGCCTCCATAAATATATTATTTTTATTTGATTTTTGTTTTGTTTTTTATGATTATTGATATTATTTTTATTATTTTTGCATTGATGGAGGCGTCTAGGCAAGTGGACGCCTCCTTGATTTTGATTTTTTTTATTTTTTGGTCATTGATGGAGACGTCCAGGCGCCTGGACACTTCCATGATTTTGATTTTTTGATTTTTTTTTGTCATTGATGGAGGTGTCCGGACACTTCCATGATTTTTCACGGAAAAATTCAAAAAAATGTAAAAAAATTCATAAAAATAGGAAATCACCAGAGTAATTAAAAATGTGAAGGCCGCCTTGGGGTATCATAGTGTAATATGAGATTTACTCACGGTAACGTCAAGAACGGCGTGTCTACAGTTGACCCGCCTTGGCGTCTGCTTTGCAAGGGAGTGACACGTAATGGAATGGTATCGAAGTGGAGTGAAATGGAGTGGGAATGGACTGATAAGTTGATGTCAAGGTGTGATGAGACACGCTTTTGAAATTACTGTTTGGAATTTTTCCTGGAGTTTCAGTGAGGCGACCTTGAAGGACTTTCAAATTTTGACGATTACTTGGACAGGGTTAAAATAAGGGAGGGTGAGATGTGCACTCAGGCACGAAAATAAAGGAGACCAACTTCTCGGTGTGGAAGTACCTGGGTCATAAACTTACAGATTTCACCTTTGGGGAGCTGTTACCCGCCAATGTGGAAGTGCTGCGCCCAAGGTGGGTCAAACAAAGCAAAGGAATATCTGAGGGTCTGTCCAAACAAGGGTCTCCTTTGGAAGAGCAACGTAGGGCCGCTTCAAGGAAACTCAGTATTTCATTCGGAATGGAATATCTCATATTTATAAGAATTGGAGCACAACGGCTTTCACAATAGAATCACTCGAATGATCTTCCGTAATAAATTCAAAGTCCTATATGAATGCATGCTGGGTTTAAAGAAAAATTTAAAACAAACTAAAATAAAACCTAGCCAAGGATAATATTGTCAACTCGTTAAGAATGGGTCAGGATACCGATCCGGTGAGCTGATACTGGGCTAGGGCCCGTTTATCCGCGCACCAACTCACTGAATGGAACCGTCGTCCCCATGCTACAACAAGTTAACGGCCTATCCGTACAACCCAAATTCTTCCGGGATCATCACTGTTTTTGTTGAAGGGGAACTCAAATCCCAGATTTGTTCGGGCCGCAAGGTCCTTGACATGTTCTAGTAGCGTAGGTATCATATACTATGATGCATGACATGGTGGGACCAACCATCAAAAGGTGGGACAGGAGATAGGACAAAGACGTCCGTTAGTAAAACCTGCACAGACCAGCATAGGTTAGTAACATCAGAAAGTAGCAGATTTATAACAGAATCACACCACAGTACAAGGGGGTCTAGACAAAACTCTGACGACTGACCACTGTAGTGCCTCTCCTTACCTACACTTCTTCTCTTGCACCAAGTTGTTTCGAGGCATGCCTTACGAGACTTTTGCCCTGGACAGAAGGGAACTACTTTGCACGGAGGGATTCTGTTGCTTTCTTTTGGGCACGTCCAGGCGCGAGGACGCGTCTTAACCCTCGAATTCAAATTTAAAGCGCCGGGCGGCCTTTCTTCTCCCGTGCCTTACCCGCAAACGAGCCCGCCTTCCGCCGAAACTCGCTCGCCCGTCTTCGTCTTCTTCCCCTCGATCGATGGAGTTCGGTGGCCCGGCCGACACGCGCCTTCTTCTGCGCGTCCGTGCGCCCGCCCGCGTGACTCCGTGCGCCAGCCGCCCGCGTGCCGCCGCGTGCACCACCTGCATATATTATATATATATATATATATTACATATATAGTTATATGTGATATATATAGCTCATAAAAATCCTAAAAAATATCTAATAAATTTATTTTTTTTCTTTTTATTTTCTTTTCATTTTGGAACAAGTCCAAAATTATATTTTTTTTATTTTATTTTTATAATATATATATATATAGATACGTATATAGGTATATATTATGTATATAGCTTATTAAGGCCTAAAAAATATCAAATAAATTTATTTTTTCTTTTTTTTCTTTTATTATTTTTATTCTTATTGAACAAATTCTTGGGCTTTTGGCCCATTTCAACATACATTGTATTTTCTTGTTTTTCTTATTTTTATTATTTTGAATGCTTGTTAAATAAGGAAATATCTTTATTAAAATCATTTAATTCTAAAAAATTAATTATTTTACTCTAAATTAAAAGTAAGTGTGATAAGTACATATTTATTATTATTAAAGCCTATAAATAATGTAAATAACATGAATTAAGATGGGAAAATAGACACTTATCACACCCCCCAACTTACTCATTGCTAGTCCCTTAGCAATGCAAATAATCTCAAAATGTAAGGACTAACAAGAGTTTAAAATATTCATACTTCATTTCTAGATCATCGTTCATAGAATCTACTAGAGATTAGGAATCTGGAATCATTATCTCATACTAGCCTTATGTAAGAAATTCAGGTACATAATCAAGAATTCTAATCAAATTCAGTAGCACTTGTGCATGTGTAATACTAAATTCACAGTAGAGACAATTGCGTCCTCCAGTTGCTATTCCGAACAAATACCTTTCAATTCTGCACTTCTTAATCAGAGCATTAAGAATAATAACTTTTTTTGTCTGCCTTATTGCTTTGTCCCTTTTTGGGATCTATATTTTTTCTTTCCTTCTCTTTTCTTTCTTTTTTTCTTTACACACATGATGCTGCACTACCCTTCACTGTTTTACGCGAACCTCAACACATCTTAGGTGAAGTAGGCCCGGTTACACAGATCAAAGTTCCCTTTTCCTTTTGACGCGAACCTCAACACGTCTTAAGTGAAGTAGGCCCGGTTACTCAGAATCGGAGCATTTTTCATGGTATTTTTTTTTTCAAAATTTTATTTTTCAATAGATAACATGGCAGAAAGCTTCTAAAAGTTCTCTTCTTCAAAAAGTGCAGAATATTAGGCAGCACACCCAAAATAGCAGAAGGCTTGTCTTGTTTGTTTCATTAGCGTGCAAAGTGATTTTCATTTTCTAAAGTGCACATGAACTTTAAAAAGATTCTTAGATCAATATTCCATGGCTAAAGTAAATAAATTTTTCATCATCCTTTTCCCTAGTCATTTCCATTCTAAAATTACTTTCAATGAGAGCATAAATCAAGAAAACTCAATTGGGTGTTATTTTGGATAAAAAAAAATTTGTAGGCGAAATAAGGTTGTATAGGATAATATGATTTCCGTCCCCCCAACTTAAATGACATTGTCCTCAATGGCATGAACAATATGGAATAATGAACAATGTAAACATGATAGTTTGTGAAAGAACGGGACAACCTGATGTGTACTTCGACGGCTTTGGCATTTGAGAGGCGGTACTTGGCTTTGAAAATTGGAGCAACAGAGGAAGCAATCAGCTCTCTCCCCCCAACTTATCATTTATTCAAACCTGCAAAATAAAAATACAAACCACAATAAAAATTTGGGTTGCCTCCTAAGAAGCCATTTATTATCACATAGAAATCACAAAAATTTTGGGTTGCCTCCTAAGAAGCGCTTAGTTTAACGTCTTCAGCCAGACATATTACAGTTCACTAACCAACGGGTGGCATTCAGAATGAGCCACCAAATGATCTTATCCTCAGATGAATTCCAACCCGTGTACCATTGGAGGAAAAGATTATGCCTCGATGCATGTGGGCTAGAAGCATGCCAAGGTGGGTCTAGGAATTTGGATGGACCCCCTCGGTCAGAGAATGGTGGAGGAATTATCATATCTTCAATTACAAAATATTTCTCTATATGTTTAAGGTCCTTATAAGTATTAAACACATCAATGCGGACCTTAATTTCTCTCAACTTTTCTTCTTCATCCTCACTTTTAAGATGTACTTGCGTATTGTTTAGGTGAGAGAGGATAAGGGTGTTATAGATTTTTGGGGAATCTACCACATGGCCAGTGTCAAGGAGATAAGGAGGATTAGGAATGAAATCAGTGCGCTCCTCAACACAAGAATTCACAGAAGGCTCATATGGATCTAACCAGTTGGTGAGTTGCAGAATATTTGGAATGATTATGGATTCACCAAGGTTAGGGATGGGGAAAAGATCCACGTCCTCCCCCAAATCAGGAGATGCCCAATCAGAGTAACTTTCAAGTGGAGCACCTGGTTCCTTAATTACCCAAGAAGATGGATTTATGTATACATTTAATTCACCCTCCACACTCATATTTTTATCATCATGTACTTGGAAAGAAGATTCATCAAATTTAGGAATGGCAAGTAATGGAATTTGGTCATTGACTGGCAAATCATCATCCTCTTCTTCTCCCCCCAATGACTCAAGATCATCATAATCCTCTTCACAAATGGAATAGAGTTTAGGCTTCTCAGGCTGCTCTTCCTTTACGTCCTCCTCATAAGACTCTTCCATGATCCCCTCAAAATCAACAGTGATATGAGTGATAGATTGGGGAATCATAGGTTGAACATATAGATTTTCATTGTTATCACGTCCATCAAATCTAGGAAGTTGGTCCTCAAGACTTATAGTGGAGTTGCTAGGCATTGGATCGACTTCCATTTCTATGATGCTTTTAGCAACCCGACTCACATGAGCCTCAAAGTTTTGTAGTTGTTCCTGGAAGGCTTGTTGTTGAGTCTGGAAGAGCCGTGTCAATTTATCAAACATCTCCTCCTTATGCAAATCTGTGTATGGAGGAGATATATAAGTGGGCTGAGAGTCAGATTGTGATGGATAGTAGTTTGAAGGGTACTCAGTCTGAGAATGAGATGGTGGAGAGTGTATGGGTTGCCCTCCATAATAGGGTTGATCATAAGAATCATTTGGGTATGGGGCCCAATTTTGAAAATCTTATTCTTGAGGACTTTGGCCTAGATCCTGATAAGACTCCAAAGAAGAATCATGTTGATCTCTACAACCAGAATTAAAGGTCTGTGGACATGAGTCATAATAAGGTGTGGAGAGCTCTCGAGACATTTGAGTTTGTCTAGCTTGGTCCATCCAAGAGATTGTTGGTTGATCTTTCCAGCTAGAGTTATAAGCATCTGAAGATGATTCATAATTGGGCTGAGAAAACCGTTGATCATATTGGGCTTGCTCTGGGATGAAAGGTAGATCATGACCCCCAAACTGAGTGGTGTGAGCTTGGTCTTGGGTAAATGATGGAAACTCGGATATCATAGGTGATGTGATCTCATTTTGGTCCGATCAAGAGTATGGATTTTCATAATAGGTCGGGCTGTTTTGGGTGAGAAATGAGTTTTGGTTTGGGCAACCACCTACATAATGGGCCGGGTTATCCCACATGTGATCATTATCATCGTGACTAGGTGGTATGAAGTGGTTTTGATCCATGGCTAGAAATTGATCAAATTTATGAGCCAATTGGTCAAACTTGTCTAATTTGTGTGTCCAATCCATAAATGAAAGTTATGATCTCACCATTTTTTTGTAGATTTTATTATTATTTTTTTGATTTTTGTATACAAACAAATTATCAAACAAAGTCCAACTTAGATTCACCATCAAACTTATCCACAGGCCAGGTAACAGGTGTGGAAGTGGGAGGCTCCCCTTGCTTTCACAAGATCCTAATTAAATAACCACTTTCCCGCTTATAGCGTTTGCCGTTGACCTCTAGCTTTGGACACCAGTTTCAAAGATGATAGTGAGACCAAGTTATACTTTTTTTTATTTTTGTTTTTGTTTTTCTATTTTTTTTTGTTAGTGAACTGAGCTAATCCACCATATTTTTTATATCTTCTATTTTTTCATTTTTTTAAAGAACATTTCTAAGCATGAAAATAAATTAAATATTGAAAGTAAAAATAAAGAAACTAAATTTATGGACAGAGGGTAAGAGTACTAACCTTAATCGCATTCCCTCGTTCTTTATTTGGTAAATAAAAAATAACGAGATTAGAAGATACAAAAGATGTACCTCGAGGAGACACAACATTTGTGTTTTACATTTTCAAAATTTTCTATTTTTTTTTTGCTTTTGCTGATCCTTTTATTTTTCTGCAAAAATAAGATTGAGCACCAATATATATACAAAAGAAAGCACAAAGTTATCAACTTCCAATTCAACCCCTCCCCGGCAACGGCGCCAAAATTTGATGCACGGAAACGCACGTCGTTAATACGCTCCGCTACCAAATTTAAGTATCCGGCCCACAAAATTAAATGGAATAGTTAAGTGGTGAGACCGAGTCGAATCCACAGGGAAAAGTAGATTTGAAAGTTGAAAACCTTGAGTTGTTAAGATTTAAAGATCAAGAGAATTGACTTTAGACCGCCTTAGAAATTGAAAATAAAACAGAATTCTATTGAAAATAAGGGTTTGGAAGAAATAGAATAACTTAAAATCTAGAGGGAACTAGAAAAAGTGGAATACATGAAAGTTGTAGAGCATTGAAAGATGAAGAAGTTTTATGAAGAACATAGAAACAGAAATCGAAAGGAAGACAATGAAAAACTTAAAAAATCAAGATCTATTGCTGCTGGTGAACAGTAACTGACAGAAAAATAGAGCAGTAAAGAATTAATTCTAGAGCTCAAACAAAGAAGAATTTGACGAAGTGGAAGAAGAACAAAAGTTAGATCTACAAAAGAGAAACAACTTTTATGAAGAACTCAGAGTAAAATTATGATTCTAAAGGTTTCAAAATGACAAATTGGTGGAGATGATCACTTCGGATGAACAGTACATACACAGGACAACACTTAGAAATACAGAGAATAACTTTTAAACTAGAAGGAATTAAAGGAAATGATGAAAAGAAAAATTGAAGAACACTTAAAGAGGAACAACTTTTATGAAGACAGGAAATTGAAATTGAGATCAGAACAATAAGTTATGAGACTAAGAAGAGGCTGAATGTTTAAACAAAACTTTTCATTAAAATAAATTGAACTTACAAAGCTTGAAACAAAAGTCTTCAAACCAATACCTTCTAATCCTAAAATAAAAGGCCAACAAGAATGAAACGTAAAAACACAAAGCACCCCTTACAAATTCTTCATAATCCCCTTTGCTAGCTACTCCTTACTTCCTCTCTTTTGCATTACATTGAAGCCCCTTTTATAGGGTGTTAAACAACCCCATTGCATGTGAACACTTTGCCAATGTGAACAACCAATTGCTTCTATTTTTGACCCAATATTGTGTGCCAACATGTGTTGCACACTTTGCTATTTTTTCTGATTTTTTAAGAATTTTTTTGGTATTTTTCTAGCCCATTTTCTCCTTCTTTCTCTCTCTTTCTCTCTCCTCGGCGCGTCGCGCCGACCGGCCGACACCGCGCGAGACGCGGCCCGCATGGGCCGCGTGTGTGCCGCCCGCCCGCCTGGCCGCCGCGTGTCGGCCGCGTGGCGCTTTGCGCCGGGCCGACACGCGCCTTCTTCTGCGCGTCTGTGCGCCCGCCCGCGTGACTCCGTGCGCCGGCCGCCCACGTGCCGCCGCGTGTGCCACCTGCATATATTATATATATATATATATATATATATATATATATATATATTATATATATATATATATTACATATATACTTATATGTGATGTATATAGCTCATAAAAATCCTAAACAATATCTAATAAATTTATTTTTTTTCTTTTTATTTTCTTTTCATTTTGGAACAAGTCCAAAATTATATTTTTTATTTTATTTTTATAATATATATATATATATATATATATATGTATATAGGTATATATTATGTATATAGCTTATTAAGGCCTAAAAAATATCAAATAAATTTATTTTTTTTTCTTTTATTATTTTTATTCTTATTGAACAAATTCTTGGGCTTTTGGGCCATTTCAACATACATTGTATTTTTTTGTTTTTCTTATTTTTATTATTTTGAATGCTTGTTAAATAAGGAAATATCTTTATTAAAATTATTTAATTCCAGAAAATTAATTATTTTACTTTAAATTAAAAGTAAGTGTGATAAGTGCATATTTATTATTATTAAAGCCCATAAATAATGTAAATAACATGAATTAAGATGGGAAAATGCACACTTATCACTCCACGCTCGGGGCGTGGGGAAGAAGCCTGGCCAAGTCACACGATCCCCGGTACAATGCTGAACGAGTACAACCAAACACAGCCCACTCCTCGCAGGGAGGTAAAAGGCTACACAGCGGGACCCGGGGGTCGTGCAACGTGGGGTGACGGGTGCCGGGTCGGTGAACCTCGTCGTACGCGAGCCGCCGTGAGTCGGTACGAACTGGGACCAGCAGCAAGAGTGGCGCGTCACGGAGGCTGAGGAAGGCGCCAATGTCCCTGGTAGCACGCTGTGGGGGATGGCGAGCCTCTTGGAAGACGAGGGAAGCCGACGACGCCGGCTGGAACCTCCGGACTGGTCGCGAGCGAGGGGCAGGCTACTAGCCGGCCTGCGCGCCGTAGGAGAGCAACTGGACGAAGACCCTGGCACGTGACCTTTTGCTCGTCCGTTGGTCACGAAACTCAGCGTAGGCGCTGGTGGGGGTGTCCCAGGGACACCGGTGAAGTGGCGACTGCAACGGATTACCGAAGGCGATGTTGCGAATTTTGCAACAGGCCCTACACGTTCTGGTCTGTTCTCTGGCAGCAGGACCACAGGTCGAAGATTGGGCTTGAACCGGGTCCTCCGGATGGTAAATTGGGCGGCGTTTTCTCTGGTGGATAGGTGAGGGTCTTGGGATGACTGGGTAGCAGTGGTGGGGTGGTGCGTAGTGGAGGTTTTGGGCGTGAAAGGTGAAAACTGATGGGGTTAAGTTCTGCAGTCCAGTGCAGTCAGAACTGAGAGCTATGAAGGTGGATAGGATAAGTAGGGAAAGAGGGCTCAGACACTTGCAATAAAATTCTAGGGGATGATTTTGGACGTGGTGAAGCAATGCTGAAAATCTCAGGTCATTTGAAGATGTATATAGGAACGTTCCTTTGGAGGGCCTTTGTCACTATCGCGGCAGGACTGCACAGGAGCAGTCTGCGCGACCAAAATGGGTCCAAATGGAAGTTTTCGTCCGGACGGAGATTTGAAGTGTGATTTTCAGGAGAGGTAGGGGACATATAGGGAAAGAGAAGTGAAGAAGGGGTCGATGTGATCAGAGGTCAGGAAAAAGCCGTCCCAACGTGATCGTTTAGGTTCTGGGTTACTACAGGTCTACACAGAGACAGCCTGCGCAAGGAAAAGGGATATGAAGACAACTTTCGCTACTGGACGAATTTGGCTATGAAGTTTTCAGGGGACGTGGGGGACAGGGGGATGAAGAAAAGCTTCGAAGGGTTCAATGGGGTTTGGGGACGGGAAAGGAGGGTGCCGACCTGATCTTCCGGACTCATTTCTACAGGCAGACAACCAGATCTGGGCGCAGGACAGCAAGGGCCATCTCTTCCAAGCTTGTTGCAAAACCATGATCAATGGGACTCCCGACTTGAGCAGAAGATGGGGAGGTCGCCTCCCACCTGTGGAGCATCCAAAAAACCTATAATAGACCTTAGGAGTTGCTCCCAAGGAAAGAGGAAGAGAGGGAGGAGAGATAGAGGGTGTCTGATGTGGGACGGAACTGACAAATGGACTAAACCTATGATGAAGACCAAGTGCGGCCAGCACTCACACGAGACAAGGTAAGCCGAGAGATCGACCTCCGTACTATTCCTCCGAAGAGAGGCGTCTCTCAACAAGAAACCCAAGTCCACGGTCGTCCCTATGAGGGAAGCGAGTGGATCAAAGCGGCAAAGGAGCCGACGCGCAACTATAGGAGTCTAGTCCGAGCTCGGTGCTCGACTAGGGCCACGGAATGGGATACTCTCACACACGATCTCGCGGTGTTGAATGCTAGCTAGGATCCCTACACTCTCACGCGGCATACAAGATCACATACTAGTAAAGCAAAATGCCAAGGGGGGGGAGCGTCGCACGTACCTCCACGCCTAGGCGTGGGGAAGGAACCCCGGCCGAGACCGACAACCCCGATACACACAATGAAAGAATAGGTACAAGCCAGCAATGGTGCCCACTCCTCGCAGGGAGATAACAGGCTACAACAATTCCATTCGGGGCGGCCGATACACGGGCTGACGGGCGGCACTCGGTGAAGGGTTGGCCACGAGGAGGGTCCGAATGACGATCGGCAGAATCGCAGCAACGCGCGACTCGGTGGTAAACGTTCCCACGAATGGATCCGGAGTCCGATTGGGGCGCCGTCAGCGAGGGCGCGTAGTTAGGTCGCAGGAGGAAGCCTCGGCCAAAAGGCGTGCTCAGATTCCGTCCGTGGAAGCCGTGGCCGCACCTGCAAGTGGGGACAAGGAATCTGCTCCCAGAACTGCGCTGTCGAGCGGGGAAAATGGTAACTCGCTGCTCCGGTAGGCGAACGAGGCCCCGCTTGTGGGAGGACGTCGGGGACGCAGAGCAGCAGGTCCGGACCAAAGAGCTCGATCAGATCTGGTCGTGGTTGGACGCTGTGAACTTTGGAAATCGCCGGTTGTCCTGGCACCGGGTGGACTGGGCAGACCCGCGCGACCTCACGGGAACGGACGCCACGAACAGCTCGGACGTCGGAACGAGACGAGGTTGGCGGCGTTGGAAAGAGGACGACGAGAGGTACAAACCCTGAAGAAATCAGCTCCAAACTCGGAGTTGTCCGTCCTGTGGGATTTTCGCAAGAAGGAGGGTGGATCTGGGCGCGCAGAGAGGGAGGCTCCTGCGCTAGCTCACGAGAAAACTCGCCACGGGTGGTGCCGACCTCGGATCGAGGCGAAACCAAAGCCCACGCGCTGCCGACTCGTAGAAGTATCCACCAAAAAAAGGAGGGGCTCGGATTCGACCCGCACCGGATGGGGACGCCGCTGCAACTCGGGGCCGAATCTGGAACACGCGAACTCGAACCGGAGACGAAGTAGAAGGGAGGAAGAACCTCGGCGTCGCACCGAGGGGATGGGGAGTCGCACCCCGGGGTTGCTCCCGTCGCAGGAGCAGAGGAGGAAGAGAGGGTCGCCCTCTCCAAGGGGTGGCTGCGCAAATGGCTGCTCAATCAAAATATTTCATTCATTAATTAATTTCCTCCAAAGAAAATGCTAAGACTATATAGTTGGGGAGGGGAGCTAGGGTTTCTACCACCAAATGGGGAGATGGGGGCGCAAATGGGAGGGGGTAGGGGCGGCCAGCTCTCCTCCCATCAAGGAGGGAATCTCTCCTTCAATCAAGGAGGTTCCTCCAATCAAGGAGGGATCAAAGGAAGGGGCGGCCAAAGGAGGGAGTGGAGAAAGGGGAAGGCGGCTGCCACCTCTTCCACTTGGAGGAGGTGAGAGGTGCGCCCAAAACCCTAACCCTAGGGGTTGGGTGCGCAAACCCCAAATGGGCCAAGAGAAGTGGAGCACAAGATGGCCCACTAACCCCTTTGCCCTCTAAATAAGCCTACAAAGCACAAAAGATGTCTAATTGGCCTACAAAGGCCTACAACTAGATAGAAGTGTCCACGCAGGGACTAATCCAAGGCCCAACATGGCCTAAAGCATGAAATAAATGGGGATAACTCTGCTAGTCTGCTAAATGATCGCCGAGCCAAAGGGATGCCGGCGTGCTCCGTGTGCTCCGTCGAGTGAAGCGGCGCGTGTCCTCACCAATTCTCCCCGGGTGGGAAGAACTCGACCCCGTCGAGTAAGGGTCACGGTCGCTCAAGTAACGCTCCAGCAGGTCCGGGTCGATCTGCTCCAGCTCTCCACGTGTGATCCAGGTGTCGTCTGTCGCAGGGTGCCCTCTCCAACGCACTAGAAAGCGCTGGTAGGCTCCGCTCCTGGTCGTGGTCACCTGCTCATCCAGTATGCAATCTATATGCTCGCGTGTCTGTAATGGGGCTGGAGGAGGTGGACGCTCAGATGGTGTAATGCTCTCAACAGGAGGGGTAGGCCCAAAAAGCTCACTGGGAATCACCGCGGGATCCCGATATGCCACCAGATCAGAGACATTGAACGTCGAACTGATCCCATAGTCGTCTGGTAGCTCAATCTCATACGCATTCGACCCTATTCGCTTCAGAACTCGGAAGGGTCCTGCACCGCGGTCCTGGAGTTTCTTCACGGCCCCCGAAGGGAACCGTTCAGGTCTAACCCTGATCATGACGTACTCTCCCACTTGGAACTCACGGGTGCGTCGATGCGCATCAGCTAGATCCTTATAACGTGCGTTGCTGGCCTCGCGGGGGTGATGATGATGTAGACTCCAAACTAGTGGCGTGGACTCATACCGATATGAATGCATGGGTGGCCCAGGGCATCCAAACATAGACCCAGCATGTCTATGACGCCTACATGACTGGACAACACGGGGAGGACCAGGACAACCAAAGTTGTATCTATCATGCATGGGTGTCCTACGGAATGTGGTAGACTCATGGGGACTAAATTGCCCAAACTCACTCATGACATTCCCTATATGAGACAAACCCCTATATGATGGTGGACATGAAGAAACATGGGGAAGAGACATGTGTCCCTGGCCTCCTAAGCTCGGGCATCTGGATGCCGGTAAGGTGAGGTGTTGACTAGAAGGCCTAGGTGGTGTATGATAGTGGACCTCCTCGACAAGGTGGGGAAAAGAATATGGGTCGAGAGGCTCACTAGGGAGGGGATCGAAAGGGTCAAAGAAATGATGACCCCTCCCGACAGGTCCCTTCACTATACTTGCCCATGTGCGACATTCGCCCAGGTGCAGATAATCACCTTCAGGCACTCTCATGTATGGGGCAAGAGGCTCATGAGGAAGGCAAGGAAGGCTAGGTTCCTCCCTCGGGACCGTGAAACCATAAGCGGGGACAAAATCAACCTCCACGGGTATGGGAAATAATAAAAGGACCTCGGATGTGATATGTCCTATGGTGTAGACCGAGGTAATAGACCCCAAAGCAGGGAGTGTAAAGCTATGACTATAGGGTTGGTCAGACCCTAAGGTCAACATATAAGTCAACTCCCATTGATAATCTAAACTCCTAAGGAAGTCCTTCACATTTTCAAGAAAGCAGAAGGACCGAAAAGTGGTGTGAAAGGAGTTAAGGGGTATTATTGGGAGGGCTGGTCCCATGGGTGTATAGCAAGGAATGGAGACATCTAGAAGTGGACCCTCCCTTAGCCAGCTAGCTAAAGACTCTCCAATGACCAGTTCACCCTCGGAAGGTAAGAATGTCTCTATATGAGGGTCTAAGGGTGAAGCCTCTCTCTCGGGAGTGGAAACTGAGTCCTCTATGATGTGGAGGGGCCCCTGGCTCTCAGTCGAGGGTCTCAGGCCGAGAGTGTCGGCCTTAACTTCCAAAGGTTCAGGCACGACTGGGTGCTCCATGGGGTCACTCCCTAACTCCTCGACCCCCGTTAGATACTCCTCAATCAATTCCTGTTCAGCCTCGTAAATCACTGGAACAAAAGGCGGAGTGGATCGCTGGGGTGGTGGCAGGCATGAGCACGGAGGCGGAGCGGACTGTGGGCTAGGGGAAATCGATGATCCCATAGGAGTGCCCATCCTTTCTAGTTTCTCCCTAACGAGTTGCAGGAGTTCTGCGAAGGGGAGATCTCTCAAGTTAGGGGCATTCGGGGAGACTTGCTGGTAATCATGAGATTTAGTCTCGGGCTTAGACTCACAGACAGGTGGCACCTTGCTCCTCCAACTATGATGTGCTCGGTTGGGGGTAAGAGGTGATGGGCGTTGCGGAGGTTGAGCCCTTAGAGTGGCCTTAGACTGATCGAGGGAGATAGGAGGAGTGGTAGTGCTCCTCGGGCTATGGGTCTCTGAGTAGGAGGCGAAGCGTTGGGGAGCGTAGATCCTCCTAAATTCTACCTTCATCTCCTCCCATGAGTGTATGGGCTCTTGCCTCCAACCTGCCCTAAGACCTACTATGTGATCCCACACTTCCCTAGCTTGAGGTGAAAGTTGACCCCTGGCAATGTTGACTCTCTCGGAACCATATATCCAATTCTTCTCAAAGTATTTTCCCATGGTAGCCTCCCACTTTAGATAGGCTCTAGGGCTCGATCCATCAAAGCGAAGGTCCCCATCTACAATGATGTCCAGGAATAGAGGGTCGGTCGGACCCTTGTGGAGGATGTAAGGAGTAGCCATGATGAAGCACCTGAGGACTCTAAATACACATGCACGCCCTAGGACTATGGAAGGGACATGTAGGACAACTAAGGGATGGGACTAGACACAACTCAAAATGGTGAAGGAAACTGGGGAAGAATACGGACTCAAATGCACCTAAAACAGACCTAATGACTTACATGCAACTTAGACAGATCTAATGCTCTAATTTGCACCCTAGACAACCTAAAGACTCAAATGACCTAAGACCCCAATTTGCTAGAACAAACTGGTTCCCTAAGCTCTGATACCAAATTTGATGCGGGACGGAACTGACAAATGGACTAAACCTATGATGAAGACCAAGTGCGGCCAGCACTCACACGAGACAAGGCAAGCCGAGAGATCGACCTCCGTACTATTCCTCCGAAGAGAGGCGTCTCTCAACAAGAAACCCAAGTCCACGGTCGTCCCTATGAGGGAAGCGAGTGGATCAAAGCGGCAAAGGAGCCGACGCGCAACTATAGGAGTCTAGTCCGAGCTCGGTGCTCGACTAGGGCCACGGAATGGGATACTCTCACTCACGATCTCGCGGTGTTGAATGCTAGCTAGGATCCCTACACTCTCACGCGGCATACAAGATCACATACTAGTAAAGCAAAATGCCAAGGGGGGGGAGCGTCGCACGTACCTCCACGCCTAGGCGTGGGGAAGGAACCCCGGCCGAGACCGACAACCCCGATACACACAATGAAAGAATAGGTACAAGCCAGCAATGGTGCCCACTCCTCGCAGGGAGATAACAGGCTACAACAATTCCATTCGGGGCGGCCGATACACGGGCTGACGGGCGGCACTCGGTGAAGGGTTGGCCACGAGGAGGGTCCGAATGACGATCGGCAGAATCGCAGCAACGCGCGACTCGGTGGTAAACGTTCCCACGAATGGATCCGGAGTCCGATTGGGGCGCCGTCAGCGAGGGCGCGTAGTTAGGTCGCAGGAGGAAGCCTCGGCCAAAAGGCGTGCTCAGATTCCGTCCGTGGAAGCCGTGGCCGCACCTGCAAGTGGGGACAAGGAATCTGCTCCCAGAACTGCGCTGTCGAGCGGGGAAAATGGTAACTCGCTGCTCCGGTAGGCGAACGAGGCCCCGCTTGTGGGAGGACGTCGGGGACGCAGAGCAGCAGGTCCGGACCAAAGAGCTCGATCAGATCTGGTCGTGGTTGGACGCTGTGAACTTTGGAAATCGCCGGTTGTCCTGGCACCGGGTGGACTGGGCAGACCCGCGCGACCTCACGGGAACGGACGCCACGAACAGCTCGGACGTCGGAACGAGACGAGGTTGGCGGCGTTGGAAAGAGGACGACGAGAGGTACAAACCCTGAAGAAATCAGCTCCAAACTCGGAGTTTTCCGTCCTGTGGGATTTTCGCAAGAAGGAGGGTGGATCTGGGCGCGCAGAGAGGGAGGCTCCTGCGCTAGCTCACGAGAAAACTCGCCACGGGTGGTGCCGACCTCGGATCGAGGCGAAACCAAAGCCCACGCGCTGCCGACTCGTAGAAGTATCCACCAAAAAAAGGAGGGGCTCGGATTCGACCCGCACCGGATGGGGACGCCGCTGCAACTCGGGGCCGAATCTGGAACACGCGAACTCGAACCGGAGACGAAGTAGAAGGGAGGAAGAACCTCGGCGTCGCACCGAGGGGATGGGGAGTCGCACCCCGGGGTTGCTCCCGTCGCAGGAGCAGAGGAGGAAGAGAGGGTCGCCCTCTCCAAGGGGTGGCTGCGCAAATGGCTGCTCAATCAAAATATTTCATTCATTAATTAATTTCCTCCAAAGAAAATGCTAAGACTATATAGTTGGGGAGGGGAGCTAGGGTTTCTACCACCAAATGGGGAGATGGGGGCGCAAATGGGAGGGGGTAGGGGCGGCCAGCTCTCCTCCCATCAAGGAGGGAATCTCTCCTTCAATCAAGGAGGTTCCTCCAATCAAGGAGGGATCAAAGGAAGGGGCGGCCAAAGGAGGGAGTGGAGAAAGGGGAAGGCGGCTGCCACCTCTTCCACTTGGAGGAGGTGAGAGGTGCGCCCAAAACCCTAACCCTAGGGGTTGGGTGCGCAAACCCCAAATGGGCCAAGAGAAGTGGAGCACAAGATGGCCCACTAACCCCTTTGCCCTCTAAATAAGCCTACAAAGCACAAAAGATGTCTAATTGGCCTACAAAGGCCTACAACTAGATAGAAGTGTCCACGCAGGGACTAATCCAAGGCCCAACATGGCCTAAAGCATGAAATAAATGGGGATAACTCTGCTAGTCTGCTAAATGATCGTCGAGCCAAAGGGATGCCGGCGTGCTCCGTGTGCTCCGTCGAGTGAAGCGGCGCGTGTCCTCACCAGTGTCACACCCTAGAGGGGGGGAAGAAGAAGGAAATGCTCTTGGCCAAAACTCATTTTTCATTCATTCATTCCTCAAATCCCTCAAGAGGGGGAATACATGATAATATATAGAGTTTGGACTCCACCTTCCCTCCTTAGAGTTTGAATTTGAATCCCTTTGAAATTTAAATTCTATGGGCTCCATCATTGCTCCTTGGAGTTTGGATTTGGAACCCATTTGAAATTTAAATTCTATGGGCTCCATCATTGCTCCTTGGAGTTTGGATTTGGTCCCATTTGAAATTTAAATCCTATGGGCTCCATCATTGCTCCTTGGAGTTTGTGTTTGACCCATTTGAAATTTAAATTCTATGGGCTCCATTTTCCCTCCTTGGAGTTTGAATTCGAACCCATTTGAAATTTGAAATCCCAAAATGATGCAAACCCAAATACATGCCAAAGACACACCTAAGACGTACACAATACAAAATATGACCAAGTACGTACAAAATACAAATATGACCCAAATACATGCAAAATACAAATACGACCCAAATACGTACAAAATACAAATATGTATAAAAATACGTACTAAAGTGTCAAAGCTCCGGGGCGGACTCCAGACTATCCCCCAGTCACAATGAGGTCGGTGTCGACCGAGTCGTGCTGCGTGTCCGGTACCGACGACTCTTGGGTGACGCGCGATCCGGGACGGTCGAGGTTGGGGGTTCACCTGCAGAGACGTCGCCGACCCAACCGACCGTGGTGCCAGGATCGGTTTGGACAAAAGTTCGATTCGGGCTGACGGGCGGGGTGCCCGGCGTGGGGAAGGTTTCCATGCCGGTGGCGCTGGAGATGCTCGGCGTGTCGCGCACCTTGTACGAGATGTGCAGCGGTGTTGCAGCGAGGGTGAAGGGGGGAAACACGCGTCATTCCCCAGCCGGGGTCCTCAACGTCATTATGGAGGGCGGCCTGGTCATGGCTCAGATGGGGCCACGATGGCGGAGACTTATACTCGGTTAGAGTCAGAGCGCTCACAGCTCGCTTGGACCCTCGGCGGGGCCGAGAGGAAGCTGGTCCGGCTCACCGGGGAGAACGAGGGGCTCCGGCGGGAGTTCTCCGCGACCAGAGAGTTGCTGCGGTCGAGCCGACTGGAAGGCCGAGCACTGACTGAGGAATTAACCAAGACTCAGGAGTCGCTTGAGAGGAAGAGTAGGCTCCTTGAGGTGGAGCGCCTTGTCCACGTCGAGCTAGATGGCCGTTGGGAAACCGAGCGCGTCGACCTAGCGCGCTGAGCGGAGGAAGCAGAGAGTCACCGGTTGGAGGCCGAGGCTTATCGGGCCGAGGCAGAGAGGCGGGCAGTCAAGGCTGAGGAGCTGGCGGCCGAGGTCGGGAGGAGGCAAGCCGAGGCAGAGCGAAAGATGGCCGAACTCGTAGGGAGGGCAGGGTTGGCTGAGGCAGAGGCGGTCGAGCAGTATAAATGCTCGGAAGCCTACCAAGTCGACCTGAAGGAGGCTGCCCTTCCCTACTATGAGTTGGCTCTCCGCCGAGGCGTCCGCAAGGGCTTCAAGCAGGGCTATCGCCGAGCGGTGGCCTATGCTGAAGAGCATGACTCCAGGCTCCGCTTCCCATCCGGTCAACATTCTGAATCGGATGCCTCATCCTCCAGTTCTGCTACCTCGGTGTCGGGCGAAGAAGACCCGGAGATCTCTTCTCTTGAGGGGTCGCCAGCTCCGGAGGCCTCGGGAGGACTCACGACCGAGACAGTTCCCGCACAAGAGGGGGCGGTGCCTGGGTCTACCGTCACCGAGGGTACCGGGGGCAGACCATCCGTGCCTTCCGCTTCCGAGCCTCTAGATGGGCCGGAGGCCTGATGTATCGACCTTCTTTGTCTTCTCCCCTTGTTTGTCCTTTTCTCTTTTTTTTTTTGAGCAAAAAAGGACTCTTCTCTATGTAAGGCAATAGAGAAAAACTTTGCTTGTTAGTTGCTGTACTTGCCGTGATTTGATCAGCGTATCTGTGGTAGTTGGAAAGGACCGATACTTTCTACGCAGATCTCGCGTGATGGTTGGGCAGGCGTCTGGCAGGGTGCCTTTCCGTTTGATCACGCTTTGAATGCTTGGCCGCTTCGTGTTTCCCGCTGGGGGCGGAAACGAGGAGTTTGAGGTGACCAGTCATAATGGGGAAATCCTTTCGGTGTGTTTTCGAGGAGAGAGTCTTTTAAGGCAAGCAGCCTCCCCTCGCCTTTATAAGGGACTTAGGGGTATCTCTCCATCTACATCGCTTTAGGGTTTTCTAGGACGGTCTTTCCTCTCTCCATTTCTCGTAGCGCTGAGCCTTTGCATTCAGAGCATGGAAGATCCTTCGGAAGATGATGCTGCCGATGATGGAGGGCGGCGAGTTTTTGCCGCTTCGGGTTTTGAGCAGTCTGACGGTCGTCGCACGGGTTTGAAGCGGGTCCGAAAGTCGTCGCGCGGATCTGGAGAGGATTTTGACGAAAAAATCACATCGTTTCCTCTATCATTTCCGGCGATGCTTCCCGGAGGGGGGGGGGGGCGAGATGGAAGACGGATGGGGGCATCCAGCATCTCCGCCGCCCTTCCCTCTCTGCTCGCTTCAGGGATGGGGGGAGAAGCAAATTAGGCTCCCTCCTTTTCGGGCCTTCCCCTGTCTCCTCATCCAACTACGCTAGACTTCTTTTTTTCTTTTCTCCTCTTGTGCTCTCCCCCCGTCATTTCTTTCACTCTGCGGAAGCTGCTTGCTCTCTGTACGTTCCAAAGAGTTGGCAGGTTGGAAGAGAGGAGACCTTCATAGGAGTTCCCTCTCCCCAGCCTCTGTCAACTTGGAAGGTAGCCTTCCCCACCGCAGTCCCTCTATCACCTTTGTCATGGGCCACCCGAGCCAACTGGAACGACCACCTTTTATCCGAGCCAGTTTCTATGCGAGGCAGAGTCAGTGGCTGGACGCAAGGAGATCATACCGAGTCGGTCGAGCGATGGCCTCTTGCAGTGGCGCCAGATGGATTTTTTTTTGTTTTGTAATGTATTGGCTTTGGCCTTTCTGATGTACCAACAATCGTTTGAATGAAAAGGAAAAAAAATTATTTCACTCAGATTGTTTGCACGACTTCAAAAGTAGAACTTGCGTAGTGTGGCTACGTTTCACGTCCGAGGGATGGGTTCCCCTTCCATTGTAGATAGCTGGTATGCTCCTTTCCCGAGCGTCTCGATCACTCGGTAGGGACCTTCCCAGTTAGGGGATAGTTTGCCTGGCGCCTCTAGTGGTCGTGAGGCTTCGACTTTCCTAAGGATGAAATCTCCCGATTGGAAGTGACTGTCTCAGACTTTGGCGTTGTAGTATCGAGCGAGGCGGCGCTGGTATTCCGTCGCTCGGATGCTGGCAATCTCTCGGAGTTCATCTGCTAGGTTGAGGTTCTCGAGCAATTTTTGCTCGTTTACCTCGGGCGAGAAGCAGATGACTCGGAGGGAGGGATTGGCGATCTCCAACGGAATTACTGCCTCGGCGCCATATACCAACTGGAAAGGACTTTCACCGGTTGCCGTTCTGGGAGTCGTTCTGTGTGACCAAAGTACGCTAGGCAGTTCCTCGAGCTACATGCCCTTGTCTTTGCTGAGTCTGGTCTTTATGCCTTTTAAGATAGTCTTATTGGCATTCTCGACTAGCCCGTTGGCCTGAGGGTGGGCGACCGAGGTGAAGTGGTTGCGAATACCTAGGTCGGCACATCTGTCTCAAAAATAACGAGAGTCAAATTGCCGACCGTTATTGCTCACTATCACCCGGGGGATGCCGTAACGACAAATGATCGACTTCCAGATGAAATTCCAGACGATTGTCTCGGTGATCCTTGCCGTGGGTTCGGCCTCGATCCACTTGGTAAAGTAGTCGATGGCGATGATGATAAACTTCTTCTTGGCCTGAGCCGTGGGGAACGGCCCAAGAATGTCGATCCCCCACCGAGCGAAGGGATACGATTCGGCCAGGGTGACGAGCTCTGTTGCCGGCTGATGGACCAAGTGGTCGAATCACTGGCATCGGTCGCACTGTTGCACATAGGCCATGCAGTCGCGCTGCAGAGTGGGCCACCAGTGACCCTGCCGTAGCAGGATCCGGGTGAGTGACTTTCCTCTTGAATGCGCTCCGCATAGCCCTTCATGAATCTCTTGGATAGCTCGGCTGGCTTCGTCGAGGCCGAGACACTTCAGGAGAGGACCGGAGAAAGATCTCCGGTAGAGAGTGTTGTCTAGAATGACGAAGCACCGGACTTGGTACTTCAATCTGCGGGCCTCTCGAGGGTCGGAAGGATCTTGAGAGTCCCGGAGCCACGACAGATAGGGGGTGCGCCAGTAGCTCGGAGTGGCCGAGTCAACAGCATGGAGCTCCGGGTCAATGCTCGGGCGCTCTAGCTCTTCAAGGAGGATCGATCGGGTACCTTCGGGGTCGAGAGAAGAGTCTAGCCGAGAGAGGATGTCCGCTCGGGAGTTTTCCGCCCGAGCTATTCGGACTACCTCAAATTTCTCAAACTGTTGGGCCAGGGCTCTGACCAGTTGGAGGTATTTGATCATTGGTGCCTCTCGAGCTTCGTACTCGCCGTTGACTTGGCTAGCGATCAGCTGGGAGTCAGTGTGGATTTTGACTTGCTCAGCCCCCAACCGTCAGGCCATGCGTGCTCCCAAGATAAGGGCCTCGTACTCGGAAGCGTTGTTAGATACTTGAAAGCTGAGCTTCAAGGCGTATTGCAGTTCTACTCCTTCGGGAGACTTCAGAAGGATTCTGGCACAACTCTCGACCGAGTTGGAAGACCCATCGATGAACAACTCCCAGGTCGGCCCGGGCGCGGACGGGGATCTTTCTTCAGTCGGGATGGTGCTTTCGGCGATGAAGTCAGCGAGCGCTTGGCCTTTCACAGCTGAGCGCGGTTGATAGGATATATCGTAGGCCCCAAGCGTGATGGCCCACTTGATGAGTCGTCCCGAGGCTTCGGGGTGGGTAAGGATCTTCTTCAATGGTTCGCCGGTTAGCACGGTGATGGGATGACCCTAGAAATAGGGCCGGAGGCTCTTGGCGGAGGTGACCAACGCTAGCATGAGTTTCTCGGTTGCGGGGTACCTCCTTTCAGCCTCGTTGAGTACCTTGCTGATGTAGTAGACCGGCCTCTCGACTCTCGAGTCATTTCTGACTAGGACCGATCTAACCGTAGATGGCGTGGTCGAGAGATAGAGCAGTAAGACTTCACCCGTAACGAGCTTGGAGAGCACCGGGGGCGAGGCCAAGAACTCCTTGAGCTCGGCGAACGCTCTCTAGCATTCCTCATCCCATGCGAACGTAGCAGATGCCAATTTGGGCCCCCTCAACAGCTTGAAGAAGAGCAAGCATCGTTCGGCCGCACGGGACAGGAACCGGCTGAGAGCAACAACACGCCCAGTTAGGCGTTGGACGTCCTTGATGCAGGTGGGCGGGCACATGTCCAGGATGGCATGGACTTTGTCTGGATTGGCCTCGATCCCACGCTGAGTGACTAAGAAACCCAGGAACTTTCCGGATCTCACTCCGAAGGCACACTTGGCAGTATTGAGCTTCATGTTGTACCTCAGGAGGGTGTCAAAGGTCTCAGCGAGGTCGGTGAAGTGGTCTTCGGCCTTGGGGGTCTTGACGAGCATGTCGTCAATGTAGGCCTCGACATTCTGACCTAGCTATCCTTCAAACATGCGATTGACCAGCCTTTGGTACGTGGCTCCAGCGTTCTTCAACCCGAAAGGCATCCGGGTGTAGCAGTACACGCCGTAGTCGGTGATGAAGGCGGTCTTTTCGACATCTTGTGGGTCCATTCTGATCTGATGGTAACCCAAATAGGCGTCTAGGAAGCTGAGTATCTCATTGCCCGAGGTTGAGTCAACCAATTGGTCGATGCTCGGCAACGGATAACAGTCCTTAGGGGTGGCCTTATTCAGGTCAGTGAAATCCACGCACATCAGCCACTTGCCCGAAGCTTTCGGTACCAGGACGACGTTGGCTAGCCATGTCGGGTACAGGACCGGTGAAATGACGCGAAGCTGCGATATTCCACATATGATAAAGAATTCAACGCAGTTGTTCAGGCTCTTAGGCATTGGAGGCACTATCTTTTACATCAGGAGTTTGTCCTATACTCCGACCACGAAGCATTGAGGTACCTCCATTCGCAAAAGAAGCTTAACTCGCGTCATAGTCGTTGGGTCGAGTATCTCCAGCAGTTCACCTTTGTGTTGAAACATAAGGCTGGAGTGGAGAACAAGGTGGCTGATGCCTTGAGTCGGCGAGCATGTTTGCTTACCACCATGAGTGCCGAGGTCATAGGGTTAGAGAAGATGAAGGAGGCCTATGTTGATTGCCCTGACTTCGGTCAGATTTTTACCACTCTCCAGGCCAGACCCTCGAGAGACCTTGATGAATCTATGCTTCAGGAGGGTTACCTCTTTCGAGGTAGCAGGCTATGTGTTCCCCGAACTTCGGTTCGAGATTTCTTAGTGTGGGAACTACATGCGGGAGGTCTAGCCGGCCACTTTGGTCGGAACAAGACTATTGAGGTAGTGGAGCATCGATTTTATTGGCTGAGCTTGAAGCGCGATGTTGCTAACATCGTGGCTCAGTGCCGTACATGTGCTACGGCCAAGATGAAGAAGCAAAGCTCAGGCCTTTATATGCCTCTACCCGTGCCTGATGCCCCGTGGCAGGATGTTAGTATGGACTTTGTTTTGGGATTGCCACGTACCTCCAGGAAGCATGATTCGGTCTATGTGGTGGTTGACCGTTTCTCGAAGATGGCCCTCTTTATTCCTTGCTCTAAGACGTCGGATGCTTCTAGGGTAGCCCGCCTATTCCTTACTCATGTGGTGTGCAAGTTCGGGTTGCCTCGCACTATAGTGTCTGACCGTGATGTTAGATTCACTTCCTACTTTTGGAAGACACTATGGCATATGATGGGTACTCACCTCAAGTTTTCCACTGCATATCACCCCTAGACCGATGGTCAGACCGAGGTGGTCAATAGGAGTCTGGGAGATCTTTTGAGGTGTCTAGTTAAGGACCGTATTGGGGATTGGGATCTCATTCTACCCATGGCTGAGTTTGCATATAATGATTCAGTGAATAGGTCTACCGGCATGAGTCCGTTTGAGATTGTCACAGGTCGTAGGCCTAGGAAACCCGTTGACCTTGTCCCCATGCCTATCCATGCTAGAGTGTCGGAGTCGGCCGAGTCGTTTCCTAGGCATGTTAGGAGTTTGCATGATGACATCCGTCGTCACATTGAGGCCAGCAATGCACGGTACAAGGAGTTAGCCGATGCCCACTGACACCACCGAGAGTTCCACGAGGGCGAATACGTCATGATCAGGGTAAGACCTGAACGGTTTCCCTCGGGAACCGTTAAGAAGTTGCAAGCTCGCGGAGCAGGTCCCTTTAGAGTGTTGAAACGTGTTGGATCCAATGCGTATGTTGTGGACCTGCCCGAGGAATATGGTATAAGCTCTACCTTCAATGTATCGGATCTTGTTGCATATAGGGACCCAGCGGTGATCCCTAGTGAGCCTTTTAAGCCATCTCCTCCCCTTGAGAGTGATCCCACACCTGAGTGTCCACTTCCACCTCCAGCCCCTTTTTCACGGCAGCGTGAGCATATAGATCGTATACTGGACGAGCAAGTGACAGTTACCAGGAGTGGATCTTACCCGTACTACCTAGTGCGATGGAGAGGACGGCCCGCTACTGAGGACACATGGATCACACATGGCGAGTTGCAGCGGATTGATCCGGACCTTTTGGAGCGATACAGGAGTGATGCAGATCCTTACTCGACAGGGTCGAGTTTCTCCCACCCGGGGAGAATTGGTGCGGACATCCGAGCAATTGATCGGCACGATACGCCGAGCCACCGGTACCGCACGCGAAGTACGACACGAGCCACCTCGGCGTCCATCTGGCTCGGAGACAGCCTGGAGACACCGCCCTGAGTCTCCCCATTTATTATATTTAGTTAGACTTTATATGTGTGTAATTTGTGTTTATTTCATTGCATTCGGTTTGCCATTTTGATTGTAATAGGGGCTTATGTGTAATTTGGACCCCGTGGGCCCCACGGGCCCCCCAGGCCCCATCCCATTGGGCCACCTCAGCCTAGGGTCCCACGTGGGGTCAGTCAACATGCCAAATGGAGGCATCTAGAAGTTTTACTGGTAAAATGACACATGGGGGACAAATGGCTTGAAAAGTCTAAGTAGGCTACCCACCCCCACCTACCAAGTCCACATGCTACATCCTAGTCCAAGGGCCGCCCCCCTCCCCTTAGTTTTTTATAATTTTTGTGTGATGTGTCACACTCCATCCCAACCCTCCATTCCCATCCCCTAGATCCAATGGTTGTGGATAGATGTGAGATGTAACACATAAATACTTGTATTTTCCCATTTTCATAAATTAATGCCATTTGAATCAAAGTATTTCCAAGAGCAAGGGCTGGTGCGCCCCCCTTCTCTCTCCTCCCTCTCCCCCTTGAAGCTGTGAAGGCTTTCTTCTGGTGGTGAGACTCCACCCTATCAGTTCCGGTCGCCGCCGCCACGAGCCGCCACCGCACCACCTTCGCCATCAACGGAGTTTTGCCCGCGTAGTACCATAGAGGCTTCCACGAATTTCCTGTCCCAGCCCTGAGCTCAGATAGATCTGGGAATTTTATTGGATGTTCCAGAGGTGTCAAGGAGATCCCACAAAATTTGGATTGCCATTCAGATCTAGTTTCATATTTTTTTATTTTCATCCACTCTTCCATTTTGGTTCTGCCAGAGTTCTGTCGAGATTCATCCCCGCCCTGAGTTTTATGTCTTAGGTCCACTTTTTGATTTTTGTTGGTTCTCCCAATTTCACTGGAGGTTCCACCTATCCACCCCTTCGTCCACAATTTTTATCAATTTTTGTTTCATCCATTTCATATTTTCTAAAAATCGTTCTTAGTCCCAGCTACAGTTCTGTCCCCCTGTTCCCAGATCCGACCACCAGTCACCCCAAAAATCATAGTAAATCACCACCACCTCCAACTCAAATTCTGAAAATAGTCCCAGTTCCGTGGTTTGATCCTCTACAACTTTGAATAATAGCTCAAGAGCTGAATCGGAGGTTTACTAGGTGGTCAATGGTGGTTCTCAGACAAGTACCGTGCAAATCTGAGGTTTCGGTTACTGTACAACAGAGGCTTGTAAATTCATTAAAGTTCTGATCCAACCGGATCCAGCAGATCTCTCTGGGTTTAGATTGAAACATTTGAAGAGACCTTTCCAACGATAGCTCATGCATCCCGATCCGACGTCGGGATTGTTCGCAGCGGCTGTTTTTGCCGGAGCGCGCGCCGGAAGATAGCAACCAAAATCCGTGGACAGCTAGTTCAACAATTGGGAATCGGGGCCGATCGACCCCCGATCGGTGTTTCCGGCCGACCGCCGTCCGTGGAGGCACGCCACCAGGGGTCCCCAGCACAGTGGGTCCCACCCCCGCAGATCCGGAGGACAGCGCCATCCGTGGGCCCCGCGGGCTCGTAGAACCCGCCGTTCGGAAAGCATGAAAATGCGGAGTTCGGCACCGCCGGGCGACATCAAGATGCTACGCGTCAACCCGAGTTGCGTGATTCCCGGGCTCCACATGTGACCTTTTACCTCCCTGCGTGGAGTGGGTCAAATCTTTGTATTGCTGTTATATTGTTTAACCGGGAGTCTGTGATTCGGCCGGGGTTGTCTTCGCCACGCCGGGTGCGTGGAGGTAATGGTCCTAACCTCTTGGCGTTCATTTGCTTAGCTAGTATACGGTCTTTTGCCGCTGCCGAGAGCGTAGGTACTAGCCCGTGTGTCCATGTCACCGCTGTGAGAGTGAGTGTGACCCGTCCCGTGACTCGATCCGAGTCCGGAAGTTGAGTCGGACTACCCTTGACCTCCGCCGGTTCCTTAACCGCGCACGGTCCGCGCTTTCCCTCGCTTGGGACGACTACTGAGCTTCTACTTCTGTTAGCGACGTTTTGCCACTAGGAGCTCGTAGTGTCGGGCTTAGTGTCTCCCTGGTGTGTACTGCTGGTCGCGTCTTCATCTAGAGTCCGAGGGCGGCACCTAATAGTGTCGTCTCCCGTGTCCGTCCCGCATCACACGCGTCATTCCCCAGCCGGGGTCCTCAACGTCATTATGGAGGGCGGCCTGGTCATGGCTCAGATGGGGGCCACGATGGCGGAGACTTATGCTCGGTTAGAGTCAGAGCGGTCACAGCTCGCTTGGACCCTCGGCGGGGCCGAGAGGAAGCTGGTCCGGCTCACCGGGGAGAATGAGGGGCTCCGGCGGGAGTTCTCCGCGACCAAAGAGTTGCTGCGGTCGAGCCGACTGGAAGGCCGAGCATTGACTGAGGAATTAACCAAGACTCAGGAGTCGCTTGAGAGGAAGAGTAGGCTCCTTGAGGAGGAGCGCCTTGTCCACGTCGAGCTAGATGGCCGTTGGGAAACCAAGCGCGTCGACCTACAGCGCTGAGCGGAGGAAGCAGAGCGTCACCGGTTGGAGGCCGAGGCTTATCGGGCCGAGGCAGAGAGGCGGGCAGTCAAGGCTGAGGAGCTGGTGGCCGAGGTCGGGAGGAGGCAAGCCGAGGCAGAGCGAAAGATGGCCAAACTCGTAGGGAGGGCAGGGTTGGCCGAGGCAGAGGCTGTCGAGCAGTATAAATGCTCGGAAGCCTACCAAGTCGACCTGAAGGAGGCTGCCCTTCCCTACTATGAGTTGGCTCTCCGCCAAGGCGTCCGCAAGCGCTTCAAGTAGGGCTATCGCCGAGCGGTGGCCTATGCTGAAGAGCATGACTCCAGGATCCGCTTCCCGTCTGATCAACGTTATGACTCGGATGCATCGTCCTCCA
The DNA here is from genome assembly GCA_022559845.1 of Amorphophallus konjac. Classification (NCBI taxonomy): domain Eukaryota; kingdom Viridiplantae; phylum Streptophyta; class Magnoliopsida; order Alismatales; family Araceae; genus Amorphophallus; species Amorphophallus konjac. The sequence continues at coordinate 146,726,294 of CM040122.1, forward strand.
GTTCTGCTACCTCGGTGTCGGGCGAAGAAGACCCGGAGATCTCTTCTCTTGAGGGGCCGCCAGCTCCGGAGGCCTCGGGAGGGCTCACGACTGAGACAGTTCTCGCACAGGAGGGGGCGGTGCCTGGGTCTACCGTCACCGAGGGTACCGGGGGCAGACCATCCGTGCCTTCCGCTTCCGAGCCTCTAGATGGGCCGGAGGCCTGATGTATCGACCTTCTTTGTCTTCTCCCCTTGTTTGTCCTTTTCTCTTTTTTTTTTTGAGCAAAAAAGGACTCTTCTCTATGTAAGGCAATAGAGAAAAACTTTGCTTGTTGGTTGCTGTACTTGCCGTGATTTGATCAGCGTATCTGTGGTAGTTGGAAAGGACCGATACTTTCTACGCAGATCTCGCGTGATGGTTGGGCAGGCGTCTGGCAGGGTGCCTTTCCGTTTGATCACGCTTTGAATGCTTGGCCGCTTCGTGTTTCCCGCTGGGGGCGGAAACGAGGAGTTTGAGGTGACCAGTCATAATGGGGAAATCCTTTCGGTGTGTTTTCGAGGAGAGAGTCTTTTAAGGCAAGCAGCCTCCCCTCGCCTTTATAAGGGACTTAGGGGTATCTCTCCATCTACATCGCTTTAGGGTTTTCTAGGACGGTCTTTCCTCTCTCCATTTCTCGTAGCACTGAGCCTTTGCATTCAGAGCATGGAAGATCCTTCGGAAGATGATGCTGTCGATGATGGAGGGCGGCGAGTTTTTGCCGCTTCGGGTTTTGAGCAGTCCGACGGTCGTCGCACGGGTTTGAAGCGGGTCCGAAAGTCGTCGCGCGGATCTGGAGAGGATTTTGATGAAAAAATCACATCGTTTCCTCTATCATTTTCGGCGATGCTTCCCGGAGGGGGGGGGGGGCGAGATGGAAGACGGATGGGGGCATCCGGCATCTCCGCCGCCCTTCCCTCTCTGCTCGCTTCAGGGATGGGGGGAGAAGCAAATTAGGCTCCCTCCTTTTCGGGCCTTCCCCTGTCTCCTCATCCAACTACGCTAGACTTCTTTTTTTCTTTTCTCCTCTTGTGCTCTCCCCCCGTCATTTCTTTCACTCTGCGGAGGCTGCTTGCTCTCTGTACGTTCCAAAGAGTTGGCAGGTTGGAAGAGAGGAGACCTTCATAGGAGTTCCCTCTCCCCAGCCTCTGTCAACTTGGAAGGTAGCCTTCCCCACCGCAGTCCCTCTATCACCTTTGTCATGGGCCACCCGAGCCAACTGGAATGACCACCTTTTATCCGAGCCAGTTTCTATGCGAGGCAGAGTCAGTGGCTGGACGCAAGGAGATCATACCGAGTCGGTCGAGCGATGGCCTCTTGGAGTGGCGCCAGATGGATTTTTTTGGTTATGTAATGTATTGGCTTTGGCCTTTCTGATGTACCAACAATCGTTTGAATGAAAAGGAAAAAAATTTATTTCACTCAGATTGTTTGCACGACTTCAAAAGTAGAACTTGCGTAGTGTGGCTGCGTTCCACGTCTGAGGGATGGGTTCCCCTTCCATTGTAGATAGCTGGTATGCTCCTTTCCCGAGCGTCTCGATCACTCGGTAGGGACCTTCCCAGTTAGGGGATAGTTTTCCCGGCGCCTCTAGTGGTCGAGAGGCTTCGACTTTCCTAAGGATGAAATCTCCCGATTGGAAGTGCCTGTCTCGGACTTTGGCATTGTAGTATCGAGCGAGGCGGCACTGGTATTCCGTCGCTCGGATGCTGGCAATCTCTCAGAGTTCATCTACTAGGTTGAGGTTCTCGAGCAATTTTTGCTCGTTTACCTCGGGCGAGAAGCAGATGACTCGGAGGGAGGGATTGGCGATCTCCAACGGAATTACGGCCTCGGCGCCATATACCAACTGGAAAGGACTTTCACCGGTTGCCGTTCTGGGAGTCGTTTTGTGTGACCAAAGTACGCTAGGCAGTTCCTCGAGCCACATGCCCTTGTCTTTGCTGAGTCTGGTCTTTATGCCTTTTAAGATAGTCTTATTGGCATTCTCGACTAGCCCGTTGGCCTGAGGGTGGGCGGCCGAGGTGAAGTGGTTGCGAATACCTAGGTAGGCACATCTGTCTCAAAAATAATGAGAGTCAAATTGCTGTCCGTTATTGCTCACTATCACCCGGGGGATGCCGTAACGACAAATGATCGACTTCTAGATGAAACTCCAGACGACTGTCTCGGTGATCCTTGCCGTGGCTTCGGCCTCGATCCACTTGGTAAAGTAGTCGATGGCGATGATGATAAACTTCTTCTGGGCCTGAGCCGTGGGGAACGGCCCAAGAATGTCGATCCCCCACCGAGCGAAGGGATACGATTCGGCCAGGGTGACGAGCTCTGTTGCTGGCTGATGGACCAAGTGGTCGAATCACTGGCATCGGTCGCACTATTGCACATAGGCCGTGCAGTCGCGCTGCAGAGTGGGCCACCAGTGACCCTACCGTAGCAGGATCTGAGTGAGTGACTTTCCTCTTGAATGCACTCCGCATAGCCCTTCATGAATCTCTTGGATAGCTCGGCTGGCTTCGTCGGGGCCGAGACACTTCAGGAGAGGACCGGAGAAAGATCTCCGGTAGAGAGTGTTGTCTAGAATGACGAAGCGCCGGACTTGGTACTTCAATCTGCGGGCCTCTCGAGGGTCGGAAGGCTCTTGAGAGTCCCGGAGCCACGACAGATAGGTGGTGCGCCAGTAGCTCGGAGTGGCCGAGTCAACAGCATGGAGCTCCGGGTCAATGCTCGGGCGCTCTATCTCTTCAAGGAGGATCGATCGGGTACCTTCGGGGTCGAGAGAAGAGGCTAGCCGAGAGAGGATGTCCGCTCGGGAGTTTTCCTCCCGAGCTATTCAGACTACCTCAAATTTCTTGAACTGTTGGGCCAGGGCTCTGACCAGTTTGAGGTATTTGATCATTGGTGCCTCTCGAGCTTCGTACTCGCCGTTGACTTGGCTAGCGATCAGCTGGGAGTCAGTGTGGATTTTGACTTGCTCAGCCCCCAACCGTCGGGCTATGCGCGCTCCCGAGATAAGGGCCTCGTACTCAGAAGCGTTGTTGGATGCTTGAAAGCTGAGCTTCAAGGTGTATTGCAGTTCTGCTCCTTCGGGAGACTTCAGAAGGATTCCGGCACAACTCTCGATCGAGTTGGAAGACCCATCGACGAACAACTCCCAGGTCGGCCCGGGCGCAGACGGGGATCTTTCTTCAGTCGGGATGGTGCTTTCAGCGATGAAGTCAGCGAGCGCTTGGCCTTTCACAGCTGAGCGTGGTTGATAGGATATATCGTAGGCCCCAAGCGTGATGGCCCACTTGATGAGTCGTCCCGAGGCTTCGAGGTGGGTAAGGATCTTCTTCAATGGTTCGCCGGTTAGCACGGTGATGGGATGACCCTGGAAATAGGGCCGGAGGCACTTGGCGGAGGTGACCAATGCTAGCATGAGTTTCTCGGTTGCGGGGTACCTCCTTTCAGCCTTGTTGAGTACCTTGCTGATGTAGTAGACCGGCCTCTCAACTCCCGAGTCATTTCTGACTAGGACCGATCTAACTGTAGATGGCGTGGCCGAGAGATAGAGCAGTAAGACTTCACCCGGAACGGGCTTGGAGAGCACCGGGGGCGAGGCCAAGAACTCCTTGAGCTCTGCGAACGCTCTCTGGCATTCCTCGTCCCATGCGAACGTAGCAGATGCCAATTTGGGCCCCCTCAACAGCTTGAAGAAGGGCAAGCATCGTTCGGCCGCATGGGACAGGAACCGGCTGAGAGCAGCAACACGTCTAGTTAGGCGTTGGACGTCCTTGATGCAGGTGGGCGGGCACATGTCCAGGATGGCATGGACTTTGTCTGGATTGGCCTCGATCCCACGCTGAGTGACTAGGAAACCCAGGAACTTTCCGGATCTCACTCCGAAGGCACACTTGGCAGTATTGAGCTTCATGTTGTACCTCAGGAGGGTGTCAAAGGTCTCAGCGAGGATGGTGAAGTGGTCTTCGGCCTTGGGGGTCTTGACGAGCATGTCGTCAATGTAGGCCTCGACGTTCTGACCTAGCTGTCCTTCAAACATGCGATTGACCAGCCTTTGGTACGTGGCTCCAGTGTTCTTCAACCCGAAAGGCATCCGGGTGTAGCAGTACACGTCGTAGTCGGTGATGAAGGCGGTCTTTTCGACATCTTCTGGGTCCATTCTGATTTGATGGTAACCCGAATAGGCGTCTAAGAAGCTGAGTATCTCATTGCCCGAGGTTGAGTCAAACAATTGGTCGATGCTCGGCAACGGATAACAGTCCTTAGGGGTGTGTGGACGCGATTTTTTTTATGGTGGTATCTTTATTTATTTATTTAATTTAATTTATTGGATTGATTTATTATTTATTGATTTATTGGTTCATTGGCGTGCCAGTCACCGTGGTGACGATTCTTATTGTGCGCTCGATCTGACATGGTCAGTCGATTGTGAGTGATCGTGTCTGGACTAGAAGTCCGTCATACCCTGAACGCTATGTCTTTAATTACGTCCTCCCTAAGGAAGACAACCCTTGATTAAACGCCAGAGGTAGGAGGAAGACAGCGGTAAAGCCGTATGCTCAAAGGAGACAAAATTCATCTGTTTGCAAGACGTTAAATGTATTTGAACAGAGCAGGGGTTTGTTAATTACGGGAGAAACCCGACGGCATGTTCCCACCATCTTGGATGATGCCAAGTGGGGAATAGGAAACCACCCATGCAGCGGCAGGGTGGGATCCATAAAAGATCGGGTGTATACACATAACCCGGAATCCGGATGGGGACCGGCCTGATGTAACACACCCGGTACGAGTGCGATGTCTTATTAATATCCCCCTTCGGAGGACCATCGGAGATCACGCAAGGGCATAACTCCGTGGGCCAGCGGGGTTGGAAGAGAGTACCACACTCGATTGGTGGGGTATATGTAAATTTTGGCAGCATGTTCCCTCAACCTGGATTGTGCCAAGGGAGGATAGGTCATCATCCACGGAGAGCCGGGACAACGACCGAACAAAGATGGGCACCAGGCCCAGGGACATCTCTTGCCTTCATATCATTGATCAATATTCCCTTGGAACCCATCAGAACACATGTAATGACATGGTTCTTTGGGTTCATAAGGCAGCGGTGAAATCCGGATTCGGGGCGAGAGCTGTAGGGGAGATCTTCCCCATTATTGTATCTCATCAAGACACAAGTGATGGTTTGTGAGTATCCCCTTGAACAGATGTAGGGGGAGATTTAGAAGTTTGAAGAAAGATGGTGCAGGGATGGGCCTCGGAGTGGATTTCATTGACTGAAGGAGGGATCTCGGCGTGGCTTTCGATTGGCAAGAAGGGGCTCTCGGCGTGGCTTTGATATTGGCCAAGGAGGGGTCCCGGCCTGGAGGCTTTCGGCAGCCAAAAATAGGTCTCGGCCAGGGGTTTTCGGCGGGCAAAAGAGGCTCGGCCAGGGGTTTGGCCGGCCAAAAGAGGGAGGAAGGCCAGGGGCTTTCGGCGGCCAAAGAAGGGTCTCGGCCAGGGGTTTTCGGCGGCCAACAAGGGGTCTCGGCCAGGGTTCTATCCGGCCAAGAGAGGGAGGGAGGCCTCTCGGCCTGGAGCTTCTCGGCGGGCTCCTGGGCGCGTCGGAAAGGGGGGCGCCGAGAGGGGCATCATCAAGTTTTGGGCAAAAGGGGTGTGAATGGCTGCGAAGGCAGAGGGGCTCTCGGCAGAGGGTTTCCCGGCGCGCTCCTGGCCGCGCCGGGAGTCTGCCGCCGGGAGCCTTGCACATAGCCTCACGTGGAAAGTATTTGTAACAGACTGGGTTGTCGTTTAGCAAAGGGGACAGCTCTCTCGACAGAGGAGCTTTCGGCGGGGAAACTCGCACGCCGAGAAGGTGGGATTGTTGCAGGATTTCAGGGTTTCAGAGCTGAAATATCTGCCGCCGGGAGCCTTGCACAGGGAGTCATGTGGAAAGTGCTGTAACAGACTGGTTTGTCGTTTAGCTAAAAGAAGGATAAGGCCTCTCGGCCTTATGGTTCTCGGCGGGGAAACTCGCACGCCGAGAAGATGAAATGCAGAAGGATTTCAGGGTTTCAGATCTCAAAAACGATGCTCTGTTTAGATGTTTTCTGGGATTTCAAGCTCGAATTGATGCCGAGCCAGGAGTGCAAAAGGGGAGACTCATGGATGTTTCTATTAGAAGGGTGCCAAGGGAATTGGACGATGGAATCAATGAAAGAAATCAGACCATCACCTGATCCTGTGGAGGGTTTTATCTATCTGTTGCAGGCCATTTGGGGGAGTCAAGAGATGACTGTCCTCCGACCCCTCCAGACGAGCCCAGTGACATTGAAAATCGGAGAAGGAGGGACTCTCAATGCAGAAACTTCAGGCCCTAAGCATTCAATACTTAGAATGGAGGACCCTGGGATCGGATCATCATTTATGAGAGCTGGACAGTCCAGGAAACCAAGAGACTGATATCTCTGGTTCCTAAACCGCATAAGGGGGCTCGTCAGAAAACTCAGATTATATATAGGGAAACATCCATTGAGATCGGAGAGGGAAGGAGAAAACAAAACTCAATAACCCATTAGATGGGGGTAGGAGTCCTATCCTCGTCCCTCTTCGAAGAACAAACCCATACGATCGGCTCTGAAACCCAAGGAGTCTAATCTATATTTCTTTCAGACAAAGACCATATACATAGAGAGACAGAGATCGGATATCTTGATCAATCAGTGCCCAGGCGGGCCATATCGATGTTTCATTGCATTGCATAAAAATCTTACACTGATCATGAAAGAGAAATGCAAGACAGAAAGGTAAAAATCAAGGCCGGAACTCTCTGGCTACAGTTGATAAATCGAGAAAGGACTCGCTATATTACATCAGATAAAAGAAAAACATGGAGGAGGGGAGGGTGGAGCATTGATTCCTCTCCCTCCCTAGTGCCCACCTGGAGCTTTCCTTCTTCTTCTCTTCTCTGTTGGTTGAAAGGGGGGGTGGCTCTTGCTCTCCGAACGGGACTCCCTCTCTATCTTTCTATTGCTCTATCTTTTCTTTTTCTTTCTTCCGATCGATCCCCTTTTTCTATATGGCTTGGCTTTTTCTCTTCTTCTTCCCCCTACTTCTTCTCAGCCGCCTCCTCTCTCTTTTTTCTTCGAAGGGAGGGGGTTTTATAACCCTTTTCCTCTTCCTTCTCGGCAGGCACCTTCACGGCGCGCTTGAGGTAAGCTTCCCGGCGCGCTCGAATTTGGTCTCTTGGCGCTAGTATCTGGGCTTCGACATGGGCTTTCGGCGCCACCTTCATGTAGGCCCACTTGGGGTTTCTTTAAGTGTATCATCACCCCAAAGGGTCTATCCTCTATGAAACATCTTGTATTGAAATCATGATTGCAATTTTCATCAGTCTGCAGTCGGGGTTTTATCAGTCCGTAGACAGGGGTTTTATCAGTCCGTAGACAGGGATTTCATCAGTCCGCAGATAGGGTTTTATCAGTCCGTAGACAGGGATTTCATCAGTCCGTAGATAGGGATTTCATCAGTCCGTAGACAGGGATTTCATCAGTCCGTAGACAGGGTTTCATCAGTCCGTAGACAGGGTTTCATCAGTCCGTAGACAGGGTTCTCATCAGTCCGTAGACAGGGTTTCATCAGTCCGTAGATAGGGATTTCATCAGTCCGTAGATAGGGATTTCATCAGTCCGTAGACAGGGTTTCATAAGTCCGTAGACAGGGTTCTCATCAGTCCGTAGACAGGGATTTCATCTTATCAATATCGTCACTCGAATGACAACGAGCTCGGACATCAGCCTTAGTCTGGGAAGACCTCAACCGGGTGCATAATCTGTGGAGACGATTCTTCTTCTGCTCTATCTTCTCAGGAGCCTTTATCATCTTCATCTGCTGGTGCTGGCTTCATCTTTATCTCATATTACTCCCGTCAGTAAGCCGACATCTGACTTACCCTGACATATCGTCTGTGACTTCTTGGACGAAGCAGTAGTATAGCTCTTCTTAAAGGGCTGGAAGATCTCATTAGTCGAGTGACTGCTGCTTTATCAGTGCTGCCGTCTGAGTGACATTGGCACCAGGCATCAGCTTTGGCCGACAAGGGCTTTAGCCGGGTGAAAGGTTGATAAGCTTCATCCTTAGTCTTTCGCTGTTGGTCAGATCTTCTTTTCAATTATGCTTCCACCCTTGTTCATTTTCCGGGTGTCAACAAATGCCCCCCACCTGCGGGCGGCGTAAGCGCAGAATAAGCGCCACGGGGGTTGCAGGTGTCTTTTACTATTGGAGGGTATCTTCCTCAATTTGTCTTCAATTCAGTTCTCAGACCTGATCATCTCGCTGTAACAGTATTCTGCACATCGATGTTTCTTCTCTTCATATTTTCTGTCATTATTTTCAGCATTTGGGGCTTTTCGGCCTGCAGGACCTCCCGGCGCGAAGCTTCTCGGCGCAGGGGTCTCTCGGCGCAGCCTGATTGGCTAGGCTCTCGGCCTGGACCCTCTCGGCGCGCCCTGGCGTAGGGGGTCTCGGCCTGGGGTGTTCTCGGCCTGGGAGCCTTCTCGGCGCGCCCTGGCCGCAGAGGGGCCTCGGCCTGGGGGGCTTCTCGGCCTGGGGTCTTCTCGGCCTGGGAGCCTTCTCGGCGCGGGGTCTTCTCGGCGCGCCTTCTGGTCACCGGGGGCTCTCGGCCTGGAGGTTCTCGGCGCGCATTTCACCGCGCCGAGACCCTGGTCGCCTGGGCCCCTATTTAGGGCGCCGACGGCCTGTTTTTCTTCATTCTTCACCATTCTTTCTCTTTCTTCAGCTTTTCTCCATTTCCTCTCTTCGGCGCGAGCCGTCTTCATCCTCTCGGCGGTGGCCGCGAGTCCTTCCGTCCTGGGTGACGTCTTTTGGGGATTCAATCCCTTCGCTTCCGGGATCACCCCCTCTTGGTTGGTGACTCCCTATTCTTTTTGGGCAGATCCCGAATAAGGGGAGATGTTGCCGAAATTTTTTATAGAATCTCATGTTGCAATCCTTATAAGACTGACTTTTAATCCACATTTCTTCTTTTGTTTACAGATATAGCAATGGCTTCTGGCTCTGCTGCTGCATCTTCCGGAGCTGTTGGAGTTAGTTCATCGGCCCAGCCAGACATATCTCGGGCCACAGTAAATTGGTTGAACGTGCACAGCTTGGATGTTGGATATGATAGAATAGCTTCAGTTGACGAATCGTCTGATTCTAAAACTGACACAGTGTCGACGGCCCGGGTATACTCCACGGCGACCGAGACATGTTTCAGGCGGGATAATAACTACCGGCCAGACTTCCCGAAGGATCGCCACTTGATGCCATTCATCCGGACCTTCACAGTGGGTGGCTTGCGAGATTATCGGATAGCTCGCGTAGTTGAAGCTGCCATCCTTGCCGAGCGAGATAGCCTGAAGGAATCAGTGTATCGCAGCAAGGCCATATATCTTCCTGGGGAGAAGCGGGACTGGGATGCAGTCCTTGGAATATCGGAACTAGAACCGGAGAAGAAGATGCTGACCCGGGCACCGGAATTTACACCTGCTCGGTGGGACAATGCTGGCGGCCGAGTTCATAGGGAGAAGCCCGGCTATGGTATGTTCTTGGCACCTATAAAGTGGGGATATCGCGAAGAGCCCTTCGTGCTAAATTGTTCGGCCATTCAGTTCAAGTACCATTTGTCGGCTGGTTGGTTCGGAGACTGCAAGATCACTGACTCCCATCTATTCCGAGTAGGGGCAGTAGAATTTACCGAGTTTGTTCTGACGGAATATGCCCCTCTGCTGATCAGAGCGGGAGTATACCACAGTGTTTTTGCTTCCAGATTCCGATATCCCATCTCCAGGGGGTTATGCTGTGGATGTTTGAAGTGTTCTGTCCTTTGTTCAACACTTTTTATACAGCAGAGGGTGAGACATCCCTAGACCTCTGGAGTTTATCACGGCTCTCCGGTCTGCCTATTGACGGTGAACCGTATGAAGAAGTCTGCTTGGCAGACTCCGAGAAAGACAGCTCTGATGGGGAAGGCAAGTATTCCCTTGGCTTCTCTTACCGATATCTGATGAAGGTCTATCGCTCCATTTGTCTGGCATATAGTAGAGGATCCTCCAAAGGCTATCATCCCCGAGAGAAAGGTAGCAAACTGAGGGTCCGGATCGGGCAGTGGCTCCAGTACTTCTTCGACGGTCCCCTGAAATATGCAGATTTCCCCTCTATGGGTCCTGTTGCGAGCAAGCAGATAAGAGCTCCCCGCTATAAATCGGCACTGCCATCTTCATTGCGCCATGCGGGCAAAGGTGGTCCCAACCCGGCAGGGGTAGATCCCATCACACACTGTGCAGCTTATTTCACATTCTGGCTGTGTACTTTTGCTCTTCCACAAGGGGACGAGACAGTCATTCGGCCAGAGGCCATATATCCAGCTTGTCAGATGGCCTGGGGGATGAAGCTGTCGCTCTGCCCAGTGGCCCTGTGTTTGATTTATAAATCTTTGGGGGACCTGCACAAGCATCGGACTCCCCGTTCTTTGAGGACCGTGGGTCCTTTTCATTTCTTCAATGCCTGGGTCTGCAGTATATTCCCTGAATTAGCTCCGAGAACCTTGCAGGCGGATACAGTGTCACCCAGGATGATTGAATTTGCCAGCGCTGAGCCTGGTCCCTTTTATGATCAGCTATTTAAAATAAGGGGCCGACTGATAAAAGTACCAGTGGACGCCCCTGGCAGCATACATTTCTGGAGCTTGGCAGCAGGTTCAGCTCCTTTGATTGATCCTCAAAGAGAGTGCAAGCTGGAGGAGATAGAGACATATATCCACCCTGTCTCAGGGGTCAACACTGCTCGGCCAATCTTGGAACCGGAGCTGGTGAGATGGGCCATGGCAATTCGGCCCAGTGTTTTGGTTTACAGAAAGGGTGGCCTGCTTCTGTTGGAGCCATACTATCCGTTCCGATTTGGGCGAACTTTGGTTATGACCAGCACATCCCTACATCAGCTGCTCAATTCCCCTGGATAGCAGGGCCAAGCATGGGTCCACCATTGTCGGCGAAGGCCGGTTGTGGTGGGATTTCTATCATCGTCAGGACGATGCAATCTTCAGGGTGCCCACCGTCTCCAACCGTGTTCCCCGGGTAACATCAGAATATATTAAATGGTGGAACATTCGGACCGGCTTTTTCAGGGATGGCAGGGGTGCTTTCTGGGATGTAGCAGAGCGCTCTTTCCTGAAACAGCAGCCTGGGCCGGTGTTTGAAATCCCCGAGGCCCATCTGAGAAAGCTTTATTCGCAGAACCAGAGGGAGGCAGAGAACTATCTGGCCCAGCATCGAGCTCTGAAGGAAAAGAATTCTGAGCCGCACGCTCCTGTCTTTGCCGCTATTAATGAAGACAATTTCGTAAAGACCCTGAAACATTTGTGCCATATAGGAGATGATCGCTTGGAGGCACAACAGTATCCATTTCCTGTTGAAGAGCCGCTCCTGGCAGTAGCTCATTGGAGGGGTCCAGTTGATAAATTTCATCCGTATAGGACGTTTGTACGCCGGGAAGATAGAACTCAGACGTACTATAAGCAAACGTCCTGGCTGTTCATTCTGCTGAGTTTGCATGGATTATCTGCGGAAAGCCCGATAGCTGGCATTTTGAACAAGCCACTGTTTATATCATTTCATTATGTCGATGGCTGGGGCATGGACCATCTTGACTTGTTTCGCTGCCTTGACTCTCGCGGCCATAATGACCTGGCAGCTTTAGTGGAGAAATGCCAGATATTCGGCGATGTTTGCTGGCTTATCAAGGAGGCTGCTTCCCGCTCCAAAGAAGTGGCTTATCTGTACTGGCCGCTCTCTGTATTTTATGATGGACCAGCAGGTATAATCTTTTCCTTTCTGACTGCAGTGTCTTCTGTTTAGCATCTGAATTTTGCATCTATTGATCCCCTCATCTTTCTGCCGTTCTTAACAGACCGGCCCGATATAAAGCGGCAGGGGCTCTACAGGAAGATTATTGCGCAGGCTGAGAAGCCCACTTATTTTGAAGTTCCTGCTGCAGCACCGACCACTACTCCCCTGCCTCCTGGCAAGAAGAGGAAGGCTTCTGCAGTCAAGGCTGCAGTTGGGAAGGCCAGGAAGGCCAAGAAAGCTCAGGCTCAACAATCGGCTTCGGTAGTGATGGACACCGGGACCCCTCTCCCTGACATTCCCTCATTTGATGAGTTCAAAACTCAGAGGGAGGCCGCTCAGGCATCAGTTCAGGGTAACATCAATATTCTGCCATTGCATTCTTCATTCTATCTTGCTGGGTTTCAGAGGAGTGTTTAAATCTGACCACTCCTTCTTGCACAGCCCAAGAGCCAGTCGCGGCGCCCTCCGAGGTGGGGACCAGGTTGCCCTCTCCCACGCCGACTAGTGAGGCGGAGGGTAAGCATGCCCTTTTCATCTTTTTCTGTTCATTTCAGCTACTTTTCATCGTCCCTCTCACAGGCTTTTCTTTATAGTGATGGCCGGGGAGGAGACTGAGATTACAGGAGCGGCTGGCGATATTACTCAGCCGCGGGAGGGTCACAAGACCCAGGCGAAATGGGGCCCCGCTCCCGGAAGGCGCATAGTTACCCGGTCTTCCTCCAAGCAGATGTTAGAATTGATGGCCCCGCCCATGGACAGAGTAGAAATCTCTTCCGGTAGCTCTGCGGCCGTTTCTGAGGCAGGTGGAGAAGAAACAGATCTCAGCGGGAGCGACACGGAGGGTGCCTCCAAACCAGAGGCCCCATCCGTATGTACCGCCATTGTTTTATCATTTACACCCCCCAAGCTGGTGGTGCCATTTTCTGGAGAAGAATTACCAGAAGAGTTCGCCGCTCTGGATACCGAGGCAGATATAACTCCTCCTTTTGTGGTCTCATCAGCGGAGCTTTCTTCTTCCCTGCAGTCTTTTGAGGATATTGGCATCACTTTAGAAGTGAGTCTTTTCCCTTTATGGTTTCCTTTTCCCCATCTTTATCTGCTGCTTGACACTGCATTGATTCGTTCACAGGAATCCCCTGTTGCCCTCCCGGCTACGAGTGCAGCCGTTGAAGCCACTTTATCTGGCACCCTAGCTATTATTCTTGCTTCGGCAGCCATTCTTGAGATAATTCACCCTGTGCCCGTGAGGGTGCAGTCCTCCACAGACTTAGCATCATTGGACCTGCGGAATGCAGGGGAAGGCCCGGCTCTCATCAAGGCTTTGGATTTCAGAGCTGAAATGGACCCAGCCAGGGGTTCTGCCTTTATACCAGCTGCAGTGATGACCATCGCTCCAGAATCAACAGTTCCCATAGTATCAGTCATGGAGAGCGAACCTTTGCCTCTTCAGACCGTGGCCCCCGCAGCCTTGACATTGCAGGGGCTAGGCACCGAAATGGAAGAAGGAGAGGTATCTGTTGCAGGACTGGGAGTATCTCCTATAACGGCCATGGAATCTGCTTCCGTATTTTCAGAATCTGAGGAGGAGATGCCTGAAGTTGCATCCGGAAGTATTCCGACGGCCGCCTCCGAGGAGATGGAGGTGGAAGATCTCTCGGCCACGTCAGAGGTTACGGGCAGAGCTCAGTTGGTGGCTTCGGCAGACCTGCCGTCTTCTTCTTCGCAGCCGGATATCACCCTATGGGCGGATATAGACAGTGAAGTAACTTTTGAAGTAGCTCCTCTTCCTTCGCCTGGCTTCACTTCCCCTGAAAGTTTTGTCTGGCAACATCTGGGCATGCTGCGTCAACTGGTGGAGTCCCAACCTGGACTAACTTATTCACAGTTGAAGGAGATAGCCGGGTGCTTCACCGCCGGCTTACAGGCGATGGGATGTCCCACAGAAATATGGGCCCAGCGGGTTCTTTTGTTGTTAAAATTTGTTCATCGCCGGGATTTCTTGACACACATCATGTCGGACAGATTGGCAGCCTTGAAGTTGCAAAGAATGGAGTGCAAGTCCGAGCTGGCAAAGATGAACTCTATCCTTCAGGAGCGACAGCGTCAAATGCAGTCTTTGGCGGAGCGGGAGCATTTCGTGCGCGACCGGATAACTATCCTGGAAGCTGAACTGTCTGATCTCCGAGCTGAGCTGCCACAGCTAACAACTTCTCGACCGCAGCTCGAGGAAGAAGCAGCTTTATTAGAGGGGCAGGTGGCATCCTTTCGAGACCAGTCTGTTCGACTGCAGGAAGAGGAGGCTCGGCTTCATGAACTAGGAGCCGCCCCTTCTGTGGGTCTTCTGGCATTCGAGGATATCTTCCGGCAGCCATGAATCATTTTCTTTTTCTTTTCTTCTTCTCTCTTTTTTTTTGGTGCTCTTTTGTGATACAATGTCCCCTCGGGGCCCTTCATGTACTCACTTCTTAATGAAAAGAAAAATTTTGCTTTATGTGTATCCGCCTTCTTTTCCATGTGGTTTTATCACTTCAGGGAAGTGGGGTAGTGGTTTTAGCAACCCCTCATGCGAATGGCTCGTATCTGGTAGGAGAGCGTCCACCCCTTCAGAGAAAGGATGGGGAACTCGCTCCACCGCGTGACGGCATCCGAAGAGGTGCTTAAACCGGATTCTGTTGGTAGCGGCAAACGTCCCTCTTGGCAATATGTGCTGTGAGGGAGACAATTTGCAGGAATGTGAAAGAAAGGGCCTTATCAGAATAGACGGAAAGTCTAGACTGGGTAGAGGTTATAGCAGGTGGGACGATTACAGGATATGTGGTTTTCATCAAGACAAACGTAGGGTCTGAACTGAATAGGGTTTTATCATTGATCGGGCAAAATGCCAGTCGATCAACAGCTGGTTTCATCATCGATATTGGGTTTATATCGATGCAAGAAGAGTTCATAAGTTTCCCCAGAATAGACGAAAGGTCTACACCGAGTAGGGTTTCATCATTGATCGGGCGAGGTGCCAATCGATCAACAGTTGATTTCATCATCGATATTGGATTTATATCGATGCAAAAAGGATTTATAAGTTTCCTCAGGATAGACGAGAGGTCTAAGATGAGTAGGGTTTCATCATTGATCGGACGAGGTGCCAATCGATCAACAGTTGATTTCATCATCGATATTGGATTTATATCGATGCAAAAAGGATTTATAAGTTTCCTCAGAATAGACAAAAGGTCTAAACTGAGTAGGGTTTCATCATTGATCGGGCGAGGTGCCAATCGATCAACAGTTGATTTCATCATCGATATTGGATTTATATCGATGCAAAAAGGATTTATAAGTTTCCTCAGAATAGACGAAAGGTCTAAACTGAGTAGGGTTTCATCATTGATCGGGCGAGGTGCCAATCGATCAACAGCTGATTTCATCATCGATATTGGATTTATATCGATGCGAAAAGGATTTATAAGTTTCCTCAGGATAGACGAAAGGTCTAAGCTGAGTAGGGTTTCATCATTGATCGGGCGAGGTGCCAATCGATCAACAGTTGATTTCATCATCGATATTGGATTAATATCGATGCAAAAAGGATTTATAAGTTTTCTCAGAATAGACGAAAGGTCTAAACTGAGTAGGGTTTCATCATTGATCGGGCGAGGTGCCAATCGATCAATAGCTGATTTCATCATCGATATTGGATTTATATCGATGCGAAAAGGATTTATAAGTTTCCTCAGAATAGACGAAAGGTCTAAACTGAGTAGGGTTTATCGCAGGTGGGACTTTGCCAAGAAATGCGTAGGTTTTATCAGGGCAGACGTAAGGTCTGAGCTGGATAGGCTTTAGCAAAACGGTGATGGGCTTCATTGTTGGTGGGATTTGCGAATGGGGGTATGTGGATTTTATCAGGGCAAACGTAAGGTCTGTCCCAGAAAGGCTTTATCATCGGTGGGGCATGGAGCCATATGACTGACGGAAGGTTTTACCGATGAAGGCAGATGAAGGTATCGTGCCGGTTGGCACGGAACTTTTTGAATTACCATATTACTGACCCAAGTGCCCTTTCGGGTTTTCACCAGAGCCAGCCCCCTCTTGCTTTTGCCCACGCGTCCTTTCGGATTTTCACGTGGCGGGGTACCCGATTTTGCCTGCAGTGCCCTTTCGGGTTTTCACCACAGCTGGGTTTTAGTCATTTTTGCCCTCGTTCAGAATGCCTGAACAAGACTGGCGGGGTATCTCTATTTTTAACCCCATTTTGTCTCTTCTTTTCTTCCCTTTTTTTTTATTGAAACTTTGATTCTATAACTGATGGGCGCAGCTTGTGCATATGTCATCATTGATGTGGGTGCTAACATCAATGCAAGGGTTTCATAGGTCTCATCAGGATAGACGTAAGGTCTAAACTGGATAGGTTTCATCGCTGATCGGGCAATGCGCCAATCAATCAGCAACGGGTTTCATCGTTGGTATTGGGTTTATACCAATGCAAGGATTTTTATAGGTTTGATCAGGATAGACGTAAGGTCTAAACTGGACAGGTTTCATCGCTGATCGGGCAATGCGCCAATCAATCAGCAACGGGTTTCATCATCGGTATTGGGTTTATACCAATGCAAAGATTTTTTATAGGTTTCATCAGGATAGACGTAAGGTCTAAACTGGACAGGTTTCATCGCTGATCGGGCAGTGCGCCAATCAATCAGCAACGGGTTTCATCATCGGTATTGGGTTTATACCAATGCAAGGATTTTTATAGGTTTGATCAGGGTAGACGTAAGGTCTAAACTGGACAGGTTTCATCGCTGATCGGGCAATGCGCCAATCAATCAGCAACGGGTTTCATCATCGGTATTGGGTTTATACCAATGCAAGGATTTTTATAGGCTTCATCAGGATAGACGTACGGTCTAAACTGGACAGGTTTCATCGCTGATCGGGCAATGCGCCAATCAATCAGCAATGGGTTTCATCATCGGTATTGGGTTTATACCAATGCAAGGATTTTTATAGGCTTCATCAGGATAGACGTACGGTCTAAACTGGACAGGTTTCATCGCTGATCGGGCAATGCGCCAATCAATCAGCAACGGGTTTCATCATCGGTATTGGGTTTATACCAATGCAAGGAAAATTTTTTATAAATTTCACCAGGATAGACGTAAGGTCCAAACTGGATGGGTTTTATCACGGCGGGACGTAAAGAGATACGCGGGTTTCTTCATGGTTACCACATTACCGACCCAAGTGCCCTTTCGGATTTTCACCAGAGCCAGCCCCCTCTTGCTTTTGCCCACGCATCCTTTCGGATTTTCACGTGGCGGGGTACCCGATTTTGCCTGCAGTGCCCTTTCGGGTTTTCACCACAGCTGGGTTTTAGCCATTTTTTCCCTTGTTCAGAATGTCCGAACAAGACTGGCGGGGTATCTCTATTTTTAACCCCATTTTTTTTTATATATATATTTTTATTTTCTTCTATCCCCCCCTTCCTGTTTAGAGGGTGTCAGATCATGATGACACAAGATCACGATAAGTGGTAGCCTGGTTAGGACGGAGTGTCACTATACCAAGGAAAGGATATCTTGGCTAGGGCGGAGTGCCATTAGGCCAAGGAAAAGGTATCTTGACTAGGGCGGAGTGCCACTAGGCCAGGGAAAGGGTATCTCGGCTAGGGCGGAGTGTCACTAGACCAAGGAAGGGTAGCTCGGCTAGGGCGGAGTGCCACTAGACCAAGGAAGGGTAGCTCGGCTAGGGCGGAGTGCCGCTAAACCAAGAAAAAGGTATCCCGGCTAGGGCGGAGTGCCGCTAGGCCAAGGAAAAGGTATCTTGACTAGGGCGAAGTGCCGCTAGGCCAAGGAAAGGGTATCTCGGCTAGGGCGGAGTGCCATTAGGACAAGGAAAAGGTATCTTGACTAGGGCGGAGTGCCACTAGGCCAGGGAAAGGGTATCTCGGCTAGGGCGGAGTGCCGCTAAACCAAGAAAAAGGTATCCCGACTAGGGCGGAGTACCGCTAGGCCAAGGAAAAGGTATCTTGACTAGGGCGGAGTGCCGCTAGGCCAAGGAAAGGGTATCTCGGCTAGGGCGGAGTGCCATTAGGCCAAGGAAAAGGTATCTTGACTAGGGCGGAGTGCCACTAGGCCAGGGAAAGGGTATCTCGGCTAGGGCGGAGTGCCACTAGACCAAGGAAGGGTAGCTCGGCTAGGGCGGAGTGCCACTAGACCAAGGAAGGGTAGCTCGGCTAGGGCGGAGTGCCGCTAAACCAAGAAAAAGGTATCCCGGCTAAGGCGGAGTGCCGCTAGGCCAAGGAAAAGGTATCTTGACTAGGGCGGAGTGTCACTAGGCCAAGGAAAGGGTATCTCGGCTAGGGCGGAGTGCCGCTAGGCCAAGGAAAGGATATCTTGGCTAGGGCGGAGTGCCGCTAAGCCAAGGAAAGGGTATCTCGGCTAGGGCGTAGTGCCGCTAGACCAAGAAAAAGGTATCCCTTGCCCGATTACTCGGGGAATATCAGCTGTGCAGCATGATATAACTTTAGGTGTTTACCGTTGAGTGGTGAGAATTGGATCTCCCCTCGATGATTAACAACTATGTAGGCCCCTCCTTCGTAGACCCTTTGTATCACATATGGACCTTCCCAATTGGGATTTAGCTTTCCCTTCGGGTTGGACGCCATGACTTCTTTTTTCTTGACCATGACGAGGTCACCTTTCTTAAATTCTCGTCCTTTTACGAGTTTGTTAAATGCAGTGGCCATGCGGACCTGATACATTTGGATATTCTTCTGAGCTTGGAGGCGCTTCCCTTCCAATTCAGCCAATTCTTCTAATCTTCTTTCTGCATTGGTTTGTTCGCCATGGGCTAGGTCGTATTGGACTGCCACTCTGAGTGACGGGACTTCCAGCTCTAGTGGGACTACTGCCTCTGAGCCGTATACCAAGGAGTATGGCGAGCACCCTGTAGGTGTTTTGAAGACGGTGCGATACGCCCACAGAGCTTCATACATCTTTTCTTCCCAATCCTTCTTATTGGCACTGACGACTTTGGCCAGCAGGGTGCACAAAGTCTTATTGAAAGCTTCTGCCAATCCATTTGCCTGTGGATTGTAAGGAGTGGAAGTCCTCCATTCGATCTTATATTTCTCGGCAAGCCGATAGATTTTCTGATTTCTGAAATGACTCCCATTGTCAGATATTATTCGGCTGGGGATCCCAAACCGGAAGATGATGTTTTGCTTGATGAATCTGGCGACCAGCTCACCAGTGACTTCTCTTAGTGCTATAGCCTCTGCCCATCGGGAGAAGTAATCTGTTATGGCCAGTATATACTTATGCCCGGCCGAGGAAGTCGGTAGTGGACCGACTACATCAGTTCCCCATTGTGCAAACGGCCAGCTAGGGACCGTAGGGTGCAGAATCGTAGGTGGCCTTCTAGGCACAACAGCATGCTCCTGACACTTCTGGCATGACTTTGCAAATGTGCAGCAGTCTTCAAACATAGTGGGCCAATAGTAGCCCAGCTTCTTGATTTCTATCTTCATCTTGGGGCCAGCCTGGTGGGCACCTGCTGTCCCAGCATGTACTTCTTTCATCGCTTGCCAAGCTTCTTCAGTGGACAGGCAGCGGAGCAGAATCTTCTTGCGTGCATCTGCCATTATTCGGAACAGAGTCCCATTCCTGAATTCATAAGAATCTTTGATTCGCAAGAGTTTCATCTTTTCTTCTCTTTTCTGCGGCAGCTGTTGGTGTAAAAACCATTGTAGCAGGTGTTGTCTCCAATCAGATGCCTGTTCTGTACTGATCGTGGCGACTTCATTTTCTTCGGGGCAGCCTTCTAGCATGCTGGGGACTTGCCGCCGATTTATGACAACAATGTTCAGTGTCTCATCTGGTGGGACTGCTATTGAGCTGGCTAGCTTTGCCAATGCATCAGCCTGGGCATTATGTGCACGGCCCACATGCTTGAGCTCAATATGATAGAATTTCGCCATGAGGCGCACAGCTTTCTGGTGGTAGGGGTTCAACTCCGGCTTTCGCACTTCGAACTCACCTTGGATTTGCTTTATTATCAACATTGAATCCCCGAATACCTGAAGCATCTGGATACCCATGTTGAGGCTTATATGCAGTCCGATTATCAGAGCTTCATACTCGGCTTCATTATTAGTGCAGGGCTTGTTTATAGAACAGGAAGTATGCACAACCTCCCCTTCCGGTGATTTCAGCACAATACCGGCTCCGGCCCGTATTCTGGTCTTTCCATCGGAGTCCGTCTCTGTTCTAGATGCTCCATCAAAGAATAGCTGCCACATAGTTGACTGAGCCTGGCAGGCTTCTAGTGTCTCATCATCGGGTAACTCAGTCCCCAACATATCATTCTCTGGCACAGGATGTTCTGCGAAGAAATCGGCCACAGCCTGTCCTTTTATTGCCCTCTGGGGTATATATGTGATATCGAATTCCATCAGAATTACTGCCCATTTTCCCAACCGGCCTTTCAGTACTGGTTGAGTCAGTATGTATTTGAGTGGATCTGCTGCAGATATCAATCTGACTTCATGTGACAGCATATAGTGCCGAAGCTTTTTAACGGCAAAGACTAGTGCCAAGCATGTCTTCTCTATATAGGTGTAACTTTCTTCAGTTCTGATCAGCCTCCTACTCAGGTAGTATAGAGCCTGCTCTTTGCCTTCTTCATTTATCTGTGCTAGCATTGCCCCCAGGGAACAGTGTGTGGCTGCAATGTACAATATCAGGGGTTTGCCCTTAATAGGTGCCCCCAGCACTGGAGGGGTTTTGAGATATTCTTTCGGCTTCTCAAAGGCCTCCTGACAGCCATCGTCCCAGACGAACGGCACATCTTTCATCATGAGCTTGTGAAAAGGGTGGCATCTCCCCGACAGATTTGATATGAATCGTCGGATGTAGGCCAAACGCCCTTGTAGAGATCTCAGCTCGTGGAGATTCCTTGGTGGAGGGAGCTCCTGGATAGCTTTAATCTTGGATGGGTCAATCTCAATGCCCCTATGACGGACGATGAACCCAAGGAATTTTCCACTGGACACGCCGAAGGCACATTTCATAGGGTTCATTTTGAGCTCATATTTGCGCAGCCTCTGGAACACTACTCTCAGATCCTGCAAATGGTCTTCTTTTCTGCTGGTTTTCACCACCAGGTCATCAATGTAGCACTCTACCTTTTTGAAGAGCAAATCACCAAAGATCTTTGTCATAGCTCTTTGGTAAGTAGCGCCGACATTCTTGAGGCCGAACGGCATCCTTTTATAGTGGAATATCCCCTTCGGAGTGCGGAATGCAGTGTGCACTCTGTCTTCTTCAGCGATCCAGATCTGGTTATATCCGGATGACCCATCCATGAATGACAGGGCTTCATGGCCAATGGTTGCATCGATCATTACATTTTAGTAATTGGCACTGGGAAATCATCCTTCGGGCAAGCCTTATTCAGGTCCCTGAAATCTACACATATTCTGATCTGCCCATTTTTCTTCTTCACGGGCACTATATTGGCCAGCCATGTAGTATATTGGTTCTCTTCAACAAAGCCCACATTGATCAGCTTGTCGACTTCTTTGTTGATCTGATTTATCAGTTCGGGACGCATTCTCCTTGAAGGCTGCTTTACAGGGCTTGCCCCCAGGTTTATCGCCAATCGGTGCTATGCCACATCAGAGCTCAGTCCCGGCATCTCGTCATATGTCCATGAAAAGCAGTCTCGAAAACTCTTTCAGAAGCTGTATGTACTGTTCTCTGGCAGCTGGTTCTAGCAGTGCACTGAGGAATGTCGGCTTTGGCTCATCCGCTGACCCCAGATTCACTTCTATCAGCTCATCGACGGTGGCCTGGCCTCCGTCCTCAACTTCGGGTGGGGCTTCTTGCAAATCAATAAAGCCTCCCGGGATATAATTCTCTTCAGTTTCATGTTCTTCTGTATCGTCATCCTGCTCATCAGCGGATGTCGGCTTATCATATAAGGCCGATACCATCGGATTCTGTTCAGTCTGCCCCGAGGACGAGACTGGTTCAGAAGAGAATTCAAAAGTGGAATCTTCCGCTCTTAGGGATCTTTCTGTTGCAGGCTCCCCTGAAAGGTCATCTTTCTGTAGAGCCCGGACTTCTTCCAGAATGCGCTCAAATTCCAGGCATTCTCTCAGTTCTTTGGCCATCTGGTCTTCATCCGGGGTTCCCGTATCAAATTGTGCTTCGGCCTGGAATAGATCCTCCTTGCAGGACGGGTCCTTCCAGCACCGACCCCTCTCAGTTTTATCAGACATCCCTACTTCTGGCTGGTCATCTTGGGCTTCATTGTCTGTTATGGTTTGATACATAACCTCTTCATCCTCAAAGGGATATTGATCATATCCTATCCCAGGGGAGTCTCCATGCTGGTAGAAGGTAGAGATGACATCCACCTCGGCTTCATAATATTCTTGAAGGGTATAACCCAATCCCGGATGCTGTGTGATCTTCCTCAGTTCCTTATTATCTCGAGGCGGATCCCATAGCTCCCTGAATGCTTTCTTCTGGGCTGCAGATTGTAGTGATGGCATTTGCATCTTGGAGAACATCTGCGAAACCTGCTGGGTAGTATACTCCAGGCCTGTAATCGGCACCATCCGGTTTGCGGCTTCTTCAGGGACCATGCAGTCTTGATCATCTTCTTCGACTGCCTCCCCGGTGTAGAATATGGTAGGTGGCTCGCAGAAGCGAGGGATTTCCATAGTCTTCAGTGGCAGCACTGTTTGGTATTCTAGGCTGGCGACGGGTTTGATTAAACCTCGTGGGACCTTCACCTGTATGCACCTTTCTTTCATTTCTTGATTAATGCTATCTGGATGGATGCTAGGAGGGGTGATCCGAGCAAAATCATCAGCGTAAGAGATGTGAGCTACTTCATGCTTTTCAACATAGCCCCTGGGTGGCGGTGGAGACCAAGCTTTTGCCTTCATCGCCGGCTTCTTCTGGCTGATCACAGCCTCTTTCTTTTCATCCTTTTGTGACACCTCGGTGTAGTAGGAGGCATCGAGCATATGGCATTCGAACACTTCAAAGGGATGTAGGTCTGCAAACACCCTTTCTTCCTTCCCTTCATGGCAATATTTTATGCATTGGTGTAGCGTGGATGGCACTATCTGATATTCATGCAGCCACGGTCTCCCCAACAGGGCCTTATACGTGGTGTTGGAGTCGATCACATAGAATCGTACCACGGTAGTGAGGTCGCCCAATGTGAGGTTGAAATCAGCCACCCCGAGAGGTGTTTCACATTTCTGGTTGAACCCAGCAATCTTCATGTCTCTGACCTTGGTAAACTGCAGATCAAAGTAGTATTTCTGATAGATGCGATACGGGAGAATATTTACAGCAGCCCCGGGATCTATCAGTATCCTGCTCAGCGACTGACAGTTCAGGGAGCCCCTCATATACAGCGGTCTGTTGTGACTGGCATTTGGGATCAGCATATCATCTTCTGTGAACGTGACTGGTGGTCCAGCATTCACTTCTACCAAGAGTGCTTCATATTGTGCCGGCGACTGCAGGGCATCCACAATTGCTTGGCGGGCCTCTTCACTCAGAGAGAGTATCTCCCAGATGGAGAATCTGGTGGGGAGCTTCTTCAACATTTTCATGATTCGACTGCCAACCCGAACATTAGACAGCCTCATCTCCTCTGCCCACCGGGGTCTTGGAGGTTCATGTGGTGCCTGTGGCCTTTGCTGCCCAGTCCTAGTTTCATTTTCTTCATCGGTCTCCCGGAGGGCTTCTTCTGTAATGACTGCCCCTGGCTTTGCTAGAGGGCTATTTTCTTCATTTTCTTCATGCTGTTTCTGCTTTCCAGTTGCTGTCTACTGGCATTTATCACTTTTAGCTGGAGCAGTATGAGACGGCTGCTCGTTTTCTAAGCTGGACAGGAACTCCAGGAATGAAGGGGCTCCTTCTGCTTTATCTTTTCCTTGGTACAAGCTGGCAGGGGGAGGAACCTGGACACCGCGCACCTCTGGTTTCGGGATCTGATAGGGTTGCTCCCCTCTGAACATAATATTATGGTTAGCTGGTGGCGGACGCCCCCATTTTCTCCCAGAATGTGTTGCATGGGCTGAGGTAGAGGCCTCAGCATGATTGGCTTCTAGCGGGGCATCTGATGCTTCTTGTTCATCATCCTCCCCGGGCAGAGAAAAGAGTACCGACAGAGTATTGCATTGTACTGTCGTGACCTTCTTTCCCTTTTTGGCCTTAGGCCGTCTCTTCTTTTTCTGGGAAGTTGGCTTTGCTAGTTCCTGCCCCCAGAAGGACTCAGTCTCATCTTTTCTTTGTTCTGCCTCCGGCTGCTCTTCAATTTTCAATTCTTCGAGCTGCTCCCAGAGTATACAGTCTTTCACCAACAGGTGTTTCAGCTTTTTCTGCTCATACTCATCAAGCTCATTAATATATTGCTGCAGACGCCTGGTTGCAGGACTTTCTTCTTTATGTGCAGGGAGGGGAGTTTGTCTCCTCCGGTTGCGAGTATGGATCCGGATGACTGGTCCGGTCTCAACTGTAGGCCATATTGGCTTTATTGGAGGCGACTCAGGCCTTGGGGTGACACCCCGGATAACTCCTCCGTTGGTTTTAGCTGCGGGAGTCTTCTTTCTGCTTTTTGTGGGTACCGTCTGCCATCCTTCCTGAGCTCTCAATGGGGTGAGGAGGCAGGCTTCATAGGTGTGCCTGGTGCATTCTTCAATGGCTTCCTTAGGTAGCTGTTGATAGATTGAGATCATATTAGCGGCCACCCTCCAGGGCGGAAGCTCATGTGGCCGAGGCGGCTTCACCTGGTAATCTCCCAGCTGCAGTTCACCCTTCTTGACCATTCCTTCCATGATATCTTTGAAGACATAACAGTCCTCAATTGCGTGCCCCAACACCCGGTGAAATGGACAGAACATCGGATCATCTTTCTTTTCTGCGTCTTCGGGCTTCTTTGGTTCAGGCAATGTTACCTTATTGAACTTATATGCCCAGTTAAATAATGCTGTAGTCTTATCCTTGGGAAAAGAGTAAGCCCTTCTCATCCTGTCCCTCAGAGAGACTTTGTCTCTTCTTTCTGCTGTATCTGCCATCGGGGGAGCTTCATCTGCCCCTTTCTTCCCTTTTTGTTGCTCAAAGGTTCTAAAATCGACGGTGTTGGCCTCAGAGTGTGACGGCCGCCGATCATTGGATTTACCTTTTGGCATGGCGGGAGCATTGACGGTCGGACGTTTGGACAAGAACGCCTCGACCTCCGCCACTATATTGTTCAGTCGGTCAAATGTTTTGACATCTGCACCGATCATTTTTTCTAGTACCTCCCTCCTGAGGTTCTGCTTGCATATCTGCACTGCATCCTCCTGATGAGGAGGTCTTCTGCATCTCATGGCTAGATTTCTCCATCTTTTGATGTACTCCAGTGCAGTTTCATCCTGCTTCTGCCTGGTAGCATACAGTTCTACTATTGTGATTTCCCTCTCCGTGACATGAAACCTGTAGCGGAATTTTCTCTGCATATCGGGCCAATCAACCACTGATCCTGCTGACAAGCTTGAATACCATTCAAAGGCCAACCCAGTGAGGGACGAGCCAAAGAACTTGAGCAGATAGGCTTCATCGACTGCTAGGTCGCCCATGATTGTAGTATAGTAGGCTATATGCTCCCTGAGGGAGCCCTGGCCATTGAATTTCTCAAACTTTGGCGGCTTGCTGACGCCTGGAGGTAGTCTTTTGGCAGCATACTGGGGGGGATACGGTACCTTGTACACATCATAGGCACTAGTATCATCTCCAGTCTTCTCTGACAGCTTCATTTCCACAATTCTTTCAATCATCTGCTTGTGGGCTACAGCTGGATCTATATCTTCTGGAAAGAAGTGGGCTTGTTGCTGGCTGTGAGGAGTTGTCATCACAGTGGCGCGCAAGATGGGCGCGGTAGGCTGTGTCTGAGACACAGAGGGTTGAGCTACTATTTGCTGTGGAACAGGTTGACTTGGTGCTTTGCCCTTATCAGCTAAGAGAGGATTAGCCAGGATAGTTGTTTCTGTGGAGCTGGATGTCTGCCCCGTAGGTTCAGCTTGCTTCGAGACTGATGTAGCTTCCTGTCTCTCATTGAGCTGTCTTCGGAGAGCATTGATCTCCTGTTGGTATCTTCTGAACATCATCTGGATCATGGGATCCATGGTTGATGGAATTTGTATATCTTCAGAAGTCCCTTCAGCATCATCAACGAAGGGGTTATCTCCATCTTCCGCTGTTACCACATTAACTGTCATAGTGGTAACCCTGCGGGCTTCATCATCAATTTTGATTTTATCTTTTGCTGCCTAGCCTCTTCTTGTGACAGGACCAGGTCTAGTTGCCAGCCTGAGCAATTCCTCTGGCTGAGTTGGTAGTATATCCTGCCCCCTGGCCAGTCCAACCATATTGCAGGCGAAGATTTGCATCTTTCCTTTCCGCCTGTAGACCTTTCTTTTTATTTGACTAGGATATCTGAGCCGGTCAAAGACCGATATTCTTTCTTTGGCTTCTTCCTCGTACAGGTCTTCTTCATTATATCCGACCCTGGGGCCTTCTTCATAGTCATTTGAATCGGAGGAAGAGGCTTCGATCATCATTTCTTGGAAGGTTTCTTCTTCTTCATCATCCCTGATGCCCAAGGCACGGGATAGTCTTTGCTGGCCTAGGGCAGAGCTCCCTAGGTAGTGGAAGTAATCTTGGACTACTTGCTTAGTCTCCTCTGGGTCGCGCCTTTTCGGCTCAGGTCGGAGCATCAGTCTGTCCTGGCCCTTTTGCTGCCAGGCCAGTCTTGTCACCCGAGCATTCAGATGTTCGGCCCTGGGATATTTGAAGATATCAGCCTGTCTGGCACAGGCTCATGATCTTCTTGCAGTAAGCATAGTGACTGGTTCACTTCTTCTCATATCGCCAACTTGGCAGCGGTTGGCAGCAGCATTGTAGCTCTTCTCTTCCCATCTCTTGCCCCTGGCCATGGGATGGGTGTTGGTGAAGTTTTCCCTGGTCTCATATCTTCCGCCCCTCATCATGGGACGAACAGCAATCATATTTCTTTCTTGACCCTCAATCTCATCTCTCTTCCCCCGGGTCCTGGGGTAGGCAGCAGTAGCATTTCTTTCATCTTTCTTCATCTCCCTTCTGCCCCCTGCTCTGAGGTGGGCAACAGTGATATCAGTGAGGTTCTCTCTGTCTTCAGCTGGGGCCCAGCTTTGGGTCCTCTTCGGTCGCCAGACCTATTTGTATTTTGCTGGCTTGGGCGCCAGCGGCTTCTTTTCAGCAGCTTCCCAATTGGCCCTCCTAGCGGCCAAAACCTGGAACTTGTTGTCAGTTGGGATGGTCGGGACGATTCTATCTGGCCGGACTCCCCTGGGGCGACCATCGAGGTTCGCCCTAATAGCACCCATCATTATCGTCTTTCCGGAATTGGAAAGGCGACGATCAACAGCAGTAGACCGGCTCCTCCGGTTGGTTTTCTTCCCCTTCTGGGCAGCAGTGGGGACCATGTCCCTTTTCTGGACATGATGGACGTAGCAGGCGACGGCCATGGGGGCCGTTTTCTTCGGTAAGCCATCCTTGCGATCAGCGGCCTCCACTGGGGCGTTTGCAGCAGCGCCTTGCTCCTCGTTATCGACCTGTAGAAGGTCGGTGTAGACAACACCCAAGCAGTTGGGTAGCCCGACAACTGGGGGAAACGAACCGAGCGCCAGTGGTACCGCCAGGTACCCCTCCTGGACGTGCATGTTCACCGGTTGCTTGTCGAAGCATACAGACGCGATTTGTGTTGTCATCGTAGTTTCCTAGAAACAAGGAAACACACGGAATCAGAAATTTGAGGGGGGCCCGTTGGGCCTCCTACCTTAGCGTAAAGATGAAGGGAGACTAAGTCCCACCGGGCGTGCCAGACTTGTGGACGCGATTTTTTTATGGTGGTATCTTTATTTATTTATTTAATTTAATTTATTGGATTGATTTATTATTTATTGATTTATTGGTTCATTGGCGTGCCAGTCACCGTGGTGACGATTCTTATTGTGCGCTCGATCTGACATGGTCAGTCGATTGTGAGTGATCGTGTCTGGACTAGAAGTCCGTCATACCCTGAACGCTATGTCTTTAATTACGTCCTCCCTAAGGAAGACAACCCTTGATTAAACGCCAGAGGTAGGAGGAAGACAGCGGTAAAGCCGTATGCTCAAAGGAGACAAAATTCATCTGTTTGCAAGACGTTAAATGTATTTGAACAGAGCAGGGGTTTGTTAATTACGGGAGAAACCCGACGGCATGTTCCCACCATCTTGGATGATGCCAAGTGGGGAATAGGAAACCACCCATGCAGCGGCAGGGTGGGATCCATAAAAGATCGGGTGTATACACATAACCCGGAATCCGGATGGGGACCGGCCTGATGTAACACACCCGGTACGAGTGCGATGTCTTATTAATATCCCCCTTCGGAGGGCCATCGGAAATCACGCAAGGGCATAACTCCGTGGGCCAGCGGGGTTGGAAGAGAGTACCACACTCGATTGGTGGGGTATATGTAAATTTTGGCAGCATGTTCCCTCAACCTGGATTGTGCCAAGGGAGGATAGGTCATCATCCACGGAGAGCCGGGACAACGACCGAACAAAGATGGGCACCAGGCCCAGGGACATCTCTTGCCTTCATATCATTGATCAATATTCCCTTGGAACCCATCAGAACACATGTAATGACATGGTTCTTTGGGTTCATAAGGCAGCGGTGAAATCCGGATTCGGGGCGAGAGCTGTAGGGGAGATCATCCCCATTATTGTATCTCATCAAGACACAAGTGATGGTCTATGAGTATCCCCTTGAACAGATGTAGGGGGAGATTTAGAAGTTTGAAGAAAGATGGTGCAGGGATGGGCCTCGGAGTGGATTTCATTGACTGAAGGAGGGATCTCGGCGTGGCTTTCGATTGGCAAGAAGGGGCTCTCGGCGTGGCTTTGATATTGGCCAAGGAGGGGTCCCGGCCTGGAGGCTTTCGGCGGCCAAAAATAGGTCTCGGCCAGGGGTTTGGCCGGCCAAAAGAGGGAGGAAGGCCAGGGGCTTTCGGCGGCCAAAGAAGGGTCTCGGCCAGGGGTTTTCGGCGGCCAACAAGGGGTCTCGGCCAGGGTTCTATCCGGCCAAGAGAGGGAGGGAGGCCTCTCGGCCTGGAGCTTCTCGGCGGGCTCCTGGGCGCGCCGAAAAGGGGGGCGCCGAGAGGGACATCATCAAGTTTTGGGCAAAAGGGGTGTGAATGGCTGCGAAGGCAGAGGGGCTCTCGGCAGAGGGTTTCCCGGCGCGCTCCTGGCCGCGCCGGGAGTCTGCCGCCGGGAGCCTTGCACATAGCCTCACGTGGAAAGTATTTGTAACAGACTGGGTTGTCGTTTAGCAAAGGGGACAGCTCTCTCGACAGAGGAGCTTTCGGCGGGGAAACTCGCACGCCGAGAAGGTGGGATTGTTGCAGGATTTCAGGGTTTCAGAGCTGAAATATCTGCCACCGGGAGCCTTGCACAGGGAGTCATGTGGAAAGTGCTGTAACAGACTGGTTTGTCATTTAGCTAAAAGAAGGAGAAGGCCTCTCGGCCTTATGGTTCTCGGCGGGGAAACTCGCACGCCGAGAAGATGAAATGCAGAAGGATTTCAGGGTTTCAGAGCTCAAAAACGATGCTCTGTTTAGATGTTTTCTGGGATTTCAAGCTCGAATTGATGCCGAGCCAGGAGTGCAAAAGGGGAGACTCATGGATGTTTCTATTAGAAGGGTGCCAAGGGAATTGGACGATGGAATCAATGAAAGAAATCAGACCATCACCTGATCCTGTGGAGGGTTTTATCTATCTGTTGCAGGCCATTTGGGGGAGTCAAGAGATGACTGTCCTCCGACCCCTCCAGACGAGCCCAGTGACATTGAAAACCGGAGAAGGAGGGACTCTCAACGCCGAAACTTCAGGCCCTAAGCATTCAATACTTAGAATGGAGGACCCTGGGATCGGATCATCATTTATGAGAGCTGGACAGTCCAGGAAACCAAGAGACTGATATCTCTGGTTCCTAAACCGCATAAGAGGGCTCATCAGAAAACTCAGATTATATATAGGGAAACATCCATTGAGATCGGAGAGGGAAGGAGAAAACAAAACTCAATAACCCATTAGATGGGGGTAGGAGTCCTATCCTCGTCCCTCTTCGAAGAACAAACCCATACGATCGGCTCTGAAACCCAAGGAGTCTAATCTATATTTCTTTCAGACAACGACCATATACATAGAGAGACAGAGATCGGATATCTTGATCAATCAGTGCCCAGGCGGGCCATATCGATGTTTCATTGCATTGCATAAAAATCTTACACTGATCATGAAAGAGAAATGCAAGACAGAAAGGTAAAAATCAAGGCCTGAACTCTCCGGCTACAGTTGATAAATCGAGAAAGGACTCGCTATAATACATCAGATAAAAGAAAAACATGGAGGAGGGGAGGGTGGAGCATTGACTCCTCTCCCTCCCCGGTGCCCACCTGGAGCTTTCCTTCTTCTTCTCTTCTCTGTTGGTTGAAAGGGGGGGTGGCTCTTGCTCTCCGAATGGGCCTCCCTCTCTATCTTTCTATTGCTCTATCTTTTCTTTTTCTTTCTTCCGATCGATCCCCTTTTTCTCTCGATCCCCTTTTTCTATCTGGCTTGGCTTTTTCTCTTCTTCTTCCCCCTACTTCTTCTCAGCCGCCTCCTCTCTCTTTTTTCTTCGAAGGGAGGGGGTTTTATAACCCTTTTCCTCTTCCTTCTCGGCAGGCACCTTCACGGCGCGCTTGAGGTAAGCTTCCCGGCGCGCTCGAATTTGGTCTCTCGGCGCCAGTATCTGGGCTTCGACATGGGCTTTCGGCGCCACCTTCATGTAGGCCCACTTGGGGTTTCTTTAAGTGTATCATCACCCCAAAGGGTCTATCCTCTATGAAACATCTTGTATTGAAATCATGATTGCAATTTTCATCAGTCCGCAGTCAGGGTTTTATCAGTCCGTAGATAGGGGTTTTATCAGTCCGTAGACAGGGATTTCATCAGTCCGCAGACAGGGTTTTATTAGTCCGTAGACAGGGATTTCATCAGTCCGTAGACAGGGTTTTATCAGTCCGTAGATAGGGATTTCATCAGTCCGTAGATAGGGTTTCATCAGTCCGTAGACAGGGATTTCATCAGTCCGTAGACAGGGATTTCATCAGTCCGTAGACAGGGTTTCATCAGTCTGTAGACAGGGTTTCATCAGTCCGTAGACAGGGTTCTCATCAGTCCGTAGACAGGGATTTCATCAGTCCATAGACAGGGTTTCATCAGTCCGTAGACAGGGTTTCATCAGTCCGTAGACAGGGTTCTCATCAGTCCATAGACAGGGATTTCATCTTATCAATATCGTCACTCGAATGACGACGAGCTCGGACATCAGCCTTAGTCTGGGAAGACCTCAGCCGGGTGCATAATCTGTGGAGATGATTCTTCTTCTGCTCTATCTTCTCAGGAGCCTTTATCATCTACATCTGCCGGTGCTGGCTTCATCTTTATCTCATATTACTCCCGTCAGTAAGCCGACATTTGACTTACCCTGACATATCATCTGTGACTTCTTGGACGAAGCAGTAGTACAGCTCTTCTTAAAGGGCTGGAAGATCTCATTAGTCGAGTGACTGCTGCTTTATCAGTGCTGCCGTCTGAGTGACATTGGCACCGGGCATCAGCTTTGGCCGACAAGGGCTTTAGCCGGGTGAAAGGTTGATAAGCTTCATCCTTAGTCTTTCGCTGTTGGTCAGATCTTCTTTTCAATTATGCTTCCACCCTTGTTCATTTTCTGAGTGTCAACAGGGTGGCCTTATTCAGGTCTGTGAAATCCACGCACATCAGCCACTTGCCCGAAGCTTTCGGTACCAGGACGACGTTGGCTAGCCATGTCGGGTACAGGACCGGTCTAAAAAAGCCAGTCTCTTGTCCCTTGGTGACCTACGCCTTGATGATCGCCTGCTTCTCTGGTGCATGCTTCCTTCTGCGTTGTTGTACGGGCTTCATGGCAGGGTCGAGGCTGAACTTGTGCATTACAGTCTCCTCTGGTATCCCAGGGAGTTGATCATCAGACCAATCAAAAACTTGGATGTACTCAGAAAGGAACTTTTTATATTGTTGTTGAACCTCAGACGGTAGGTCGGCTCCGATCTTTACTCCTAGGGCCGGGTCATCGTTTAGGAAAATCGCTAGCAATTCGCCACCAGGTTCGGTGGTTGCGGATTTACCCTCGACTCCCCGGGGGTCCTTGTCCTTCCCGTCCGGCCTCGTGACCTCTACCGAGATATTGTAGCACCTTCTGGCCGCAGCCTGGTTACCTCGGACTTCCCCCAACCCATTTTTGGTGTGGAACTTCATTTTCTGGTGATAGGTAGACGGCACCGCTTTTATTCGGCTGAGGATTCCCCGGCCGAAGATGGCGTTATATGCTATCATACCTTTAATCACTATGAAGTCCACCATGACCGTAACGGTTTTGGGTGGGGTGCCGAGGGTAAATGGGAGGCTTAGGGCTCCCTCGGGATAGGTGGCCTGGCCATTGAACCCGCAGAGAGGGGTTCGGATCGAGCGAAGCTTAGATGGATCCTCCCCCATCTTAAGGAAACAATCATAAGACAGTACATCAGGGGCACTCCCATTGTCCACTAGGATCCTATCTACGTTACAATGGTTTATTGTAGCCGAAATCACGAGGGCGTCGTCATGCGGGGTGCTCAGCCCTTCTACGTCTCGGTCTAAGAAGACTATGACCTGGGGCTCACTCGGCAGGGCCTTTGGAGGCTCTATGGCTCGGCTCGCCCGCTCGGCATGACGCTTCCTTCCTCGGCTGCTGTCGCCCCCTGATGCTGCTCCTCCGGAGATGACATTGATGTGGACCCCTCAGGGGGCGTTGTCGATCTCCTCTGGGGCACCTCGGTCCTCCTTGCGCTCGGCTACGAACCGAGCTAGGTGCCCCTGACGGATGAGGTGCTCGATCTCGTCCTGGAGCTGGTGGCAGTCGCCGGTATGGTGTCCGTGATCGCTGTGGAACAAGCAGTGCTTGCTACGATTACGGTTCTTTGACCACATTGGCTCGGGTTGGCGGAGGAGACCCGAGTCTTTGATGTCTTCATAGATCTCATAGACCAGCGCAGCTAGTCGGGTGTACCGCTCATACTTCCGTGACGGTTCCTTGCGTTCCCCGTCCCGGTTCCGCCTTTTTCTCGAACCTGAGCTTGGCTCGGAAGCCCGCTTCTTGTCCCCCTCCCGACCCGAGCCGGTTGCATCTCGGCATGCGCTGAGTACTTCTTCGCACTCGGCATGGCGCAAGGCCAGAGTTACTAGCTCGGCAAGGGTCGAGGGAGGGTGGAGGACAAGCTCGCGGTGGAGATTCTCATCCCGGGTGCCCCCAGTCAGCGCGGTTATATCTGAGGATACGTCTAGGAGGGGGATTCTCAGGGCTTCCGACTTGAATTGATGAATATAAGCCCGGAGTCTCTCCCCTTGCGCCTATTTAAGGGCCAGGAGCCCCGCTACCGACCTTGGGGGGGCACTTCCGGCGAAACTCTCTTTGAAGATTTGGCCAAACTGCTTGAAATCTCAAATGGATCCAGGGGCGAGGGCCCGGAACCAAGCTTGAGTGCCTTGGACCAGGGTGGTCACAAAGGCTCGGCATTTGATGGCGTCGAACGCTCTGTGCAGGGTCATCAGAGCGTTGAAGCTGTCGTAGTGATCGGCCGGGTCGCCCTGGCCGTCGTAGAGCTTGAAGGTTGGGATGGAGGTTCTGGGTGACACCTCTGCCTTCAAGATATACTCGGAGAAAGGAGATTTCTCTTCATCCTCCGGGGGAGAGGCCTTCTGCAGGGCACACAGGGTGCCCAGGGTGCGCTCTTGTTCTGCGAAGCGTCTCTCAAACTCTTGCAGTCGGAGAGATAACTCCGGCTGCTGTTGTGGCGCGAGGCTGGAAGGAATGTCTTGGTGATCCTCGGGAACGTCGGTCTCCGGGTTCGGACGGCGTGCCCCAGGTTTTCCCCACCTCGGTGTGGAGGAAGCCTCTTGCTCCGGCGGCGGAGCTTGCGAGGGACCTCCCGTCCTGTTACGGATAATCTACCGGCCGCGGATAGTGAAGCGGCCTCCGGAAGTGTGTTGGGATGCATTCTCGCGGGGAGGACTCCCCGACGGGGCGTGTTACCTTCCATCCCTGGCCGCCTGGGTCCTCATGAGTTCCACGAGGACATCCAATTTTGCGTTGAGGGCTTGGAAGGTGTCGGCGCCACCGTGGAGCGATAGCCCTACTACCGCAGGGGGGGTGGTTCGTTGGCGGGGGCGCTGGCGTTGGAGGGGGGGTTCTGTGAGGCCTGAGAGGGGCCATCCCCAGCCGCTACCATGGCCTTTCCCCAGTCGCCGGCGGACCTCCTCCCTGAGCTCCTTCGCACCATTCTGGCTCTTTGTTCGTTTCCCACAGACGGCGCCAGATGAAGAGGCGTGATCTCGCGCGGGTCCTGAGCGGGCGGAGGATCACCGAATTATGAACTTCAAGAATGGGAAACGGATCAGGGGGCCCAGGGATGAGTCCCTGGGGAAAACCCTCTGATGCTTAAGTTAGTAGAGCTATGGTGGGAGCAACGAAAGGGGGGAAGTAGCTTCTGCGCGAGATCCCTCTCCACCAGAAGGGTGAAGTGGTTCCTGCTCAGGAGTTTTGACCGTGTAGTTGCCCTTACCTTTCACTGGAGGGTATCCCTGGTTTAAATACTGCGTCATCTTCCGGAGTCTTATAAGTCGAGGGGTTTCAGGTGGGAGTTACATCTTCAACGTGGGCTTTTACTGCCTCATCGTAGGAGCGTTATCACCTTGGGGAGCTGGAGTCCCTCACCCTTATAAATTCATGCTCACAGAGGACTCTAAACAGCTGCATGGATAAGCAATCGACGGTCGACCGTTTCGAGCTTAGGGGGGCCAGCCATATCCGGGCAATGGGCCGATCTCGGACGGAGATGGGTCAGAACGATCGTGTGCGCCTCCCTATATCTTGGCTGAGGATAGATCGGGCGTAGATCATTCTGATGATCTGACCGTCGCTCGGGCCTTCCGAGCCTGAGGGCCGCCTAGGAAGGTTGGGTCCCCGAGTGATCTTTTATTGGGCTTTTAGTCCAGAGTGGGCCCTGTGGGCTATCACTCGGGCGAGCGTGGCCTTGTTTGGTCCTGATGGGCCTAGTTCGGCTGCTCTTTGACTGGGCTGCAGAAATCCCCCTCTCCTGTATGAAGCTGTAAAAATGGTCAATCTGGAAACTCAAAAACACTGTGAGAAAATTCAAAAGGAGCTTGAAGATAAACAAACTACCTTGGAAAGGTTTGTGCAGGGCAAGACAAATTTGGACACCATGCTAGGTGTTAGAGTAAACTTCAACAAGGAAGGTTTGGGCTACGACCCAACTAATAAAAAATTCTTTGAGTTCAAGATGACCACTTTTTGTCATGAAAAGGGTAAGGAAATGCTGGACATCCCATCCAGCTCAAACAGCGACAACAACTCTCAAAAACCTGTGAAAACAAATTTCTCTACACCTAAACTCAACAATCAAAAAATTCATGCTAAGACTACTCTGCATCAACGCAGTAGGACCGTTACGTCGAGTCATGCTTATGCATATAAAACCAACCATGTTCATCAAAGTCAGATGCGTAAAGGCAACAATCTTGATAGGTCTACGCAGTGGACTCAACACAGATGGCCCAACCAAAATAGGAACCGGAATTATCACACACAAAATTGGGTTCATCCTAAATTTTCACAAAAGTACCTCTATCAGAGAAGGTTCTGGAAAAATCCACAAAGAAATTCTTACAACTGGAACAAATCATTCTACAATAAGAATCAAACTCAACAAAAA
Source organism: Amorphophallus konjac (assembly GCA_022559845.1). Lineage (NCBI taxonomy): Eukaryota > Viridiplantae > Streptophyta > Magnoliopsida > Alismatales > Araceae > Amorphophallus > Amorphophallus konjac. The sequence goes on from CM040122.1 coordinate 146,762,143, forward strand.
CCAATGACTGGCACAAATGAGATTTTTCATGCTGAAAATAAAAACTTAGTTCACAAGAAGGGTACCGGACAGATCTGTATCCCCAAAACTGTGCTAGAAGGGATGAGTAACTTGTTTGGACCCAACCTTTACTAGGTTCCAAATTTTTTTTGTCTGAATTGATTACAGGTTGGTTTGGCAGCCGAGCATAACATATGGTACCTGGATAGCGGCTGCTCCAGGCACATGACAGGCGATCGAACTAAATTCAGTGAATTGAAAATGAAGGTAGGAGGTCTGGTCAAATTTGGAGGGAAAAATAAAGGTAAGATCATAGAAACAGGAACAATTGGTAAGTTTCCTTTAAATGTCATTGAAAAAGTTTTGCTTGTAGAAGGTCTTCAACATAGCCTGCTTAGCATCAGTCAGTTATGTGACAATGGTCACAGAGTAGTTTTTGATGATAAAGCATGCAAAATCTTTGACGTTAATTCTGACAAAATCATGTTCATAGGACATAGAGTGAATAATGTCTACATTGTAGACCTTAATAAAAATTCAGAATCAAACCTGTGTCTATCTACTGATCTAGATAACAATGCTTTTAACTGGCATAGACGGTTAGGCCATGCTAGTTTTAGTACATTAAATAAATTAGTGAAACATAACCTAGTTAGAGGGCTACCAAAAATAAAATTCAACACAAATTCAAAAATCTGTGATGCATGTGCTCTAGGTAAACAAACCCAGAAGTCCTTTAAGCTAAGATCTGAGCCCTTGTCCTCTAGGCCAATAGAATTATTTCATATGGATCTTTTTGGTCCGACTAGAACTCAGAGTCTGAATGGTAAAAGGTTTGGATTTGTGACTGTTGATGATCACTCTAGATTTTCATGGATATTTTTCTTAGCAAATAAAAATGATGCATTTCAGAAGTTTAAACTATTTTTCAATAAAATCAAACAAGAAGGAAATCACAGAATTTGCACCATCCAATCTGACCAAGGAGGAGAGTTTGAAAACTTCATGTTTTCTGAATTTTATGAAAATGAAGGATTGACTCATAAATTTTATTCTCCTAGGACACCCGAGCAAAATGGAGTTATGGAAAGGAGAAACCAAACCATTGTGGAAATAGCCCGAACCATGCTGATTGAGAGTCAATTACCAAAGAAGTTCTGGGCAGAAGCGGCCAACACAGCATGCTATACAATCAACATGGCAATGGTAAGACCGGTTTATAAGAAAACCCCTTACGAGCTCTTGAAAGGTAAGAAACCAAATCTGGCACACCTCAGAATTTTTAGCTCTAAGTGCTTTATTCATATCAATGACAAGAAGGATCTAGATAAGTTTGATGCCAAAAGTAGCCCTGGAATCTTCTTAGGTTGCTCTAAAGTGTCTAGAGCTTATAGGGTTTTCAACATTTCTGGACAAACAATTGAAGAGTCTCCACATGTTATTTTCGATGAAACAAGTAAAGTTACTAATTTCGAAAATGATGACAGGGACTCCAAACATGATGGAGAATTCCTAGAGGACAAACTAAACCAAGAGAATGCAGTGCATGTTGCATCAAGAGCTCCTGATCAGGGTGAGTCAGCCGAACAAGGTGAGCCCTCAACAAACTTAAAATTTTTGAAAGATCATCTTATACAGAACATTATAGGCAATTTACATGATCCCCCTAGGACTAGATCTTTTTATAGAGATGTGAATAATCAAGACTTAGTTGCATTAATGTCACAAATAGAACCCAAAAGTGTAGAAGAGGCATTGAATCACGAATCTTGGGTTAATGCTATGAATGAGGAACTAGGACAGTTTGAAAGAAACAATGTTTGGAAACTAGTTCCTAGACCATAAAATGCATCACTCATTGGAACAAAATGGATTTTTAAAAATAAAATGAATGAAGAAGGAATAATTTCTAGGAATAAAGCTAGGTTAGTAGCTAAAGGCGATTGCCGGGAGTTTGGAGTAGATTTTGATTAATCTTATGCTCTTGTCGCTAGATTAGAAGCCGTAAGAATTTTGCTAGTTTTTGCTTGCTCCAAAAACATAAAACTCCAACAAATGGATGTCAAGAGTGCTTTCTTCAATGGATACATTAAGGAAGATGTTTTTGTAGAACAACCTCCTGGATTTCAGTTGTCTGCACACCCTAACCATGTTTTCAGGTTGAACAAAGCACTCTATGGACTAAAGCAGGCTCCACGGGCCTAGTATGAAAGGCTGACAGAATTTTTGGTCAGTAAGGGTTACAAAAGAGGTAAGGTGGATCAGACATTATACATAAAAGTTTTGAATAAAGACCTCATCATAGTTCAGGTATACGTAGACGGTATCATTTTTGGTTCAACTTGTACTGAACTATGCAATGAATTTGCTGAGTTGATGTCTAATGAATTTGAAATGAGCTTAGTAGGTGAACTAAAATATTTTCTTGGATTACAGGTGCAGCAGTTGGAGGATGGGTGCTTCATTAGTCAGACCAAGTACACACTGGAAATTCTCAAAAGGTTTGGCATGGACAAGCTGAAGCATATCTCAACTCCAATGGGTACCAATACATCTTTAGATGTGGATGAATTAGGTAAAGAAGTTGATGCAAAGCTGTTCTGGGGTATGATTGGATCTCTGTTATATTTAACTACCTCGAGACCTGATATTCAATTCAGTGTAGGTATGTGTGCTAGATTTCAATCTAGGCCTACTGAATTGCATTTTGCAACTGTAAAAAGAATTTTTAGATACATTTCTGCAACACATAACTTAGGTTTATGGTTCCATGCATCATGCACATTAGATATAACTTCATACACTGATGCAGATTTTGCTGGGTGTAAATTAGACGGGAAAAGCACAAGTGATTTTTGTCAATTCTTAGGTGGGTGCTTAGTCTCTTGGGCCTCCAATAAGCAGCACTTTGTGGCCCTCTCCACTACTGAAGCTGAGTATGTAGCAGCAGGGAGCTGTGGTACATAGGTTATTTGGATCCAGCACTAGCTTTAGGACTACCAAGTAGATCTGGGCTGTACACCCATATATTGTGATAACACAAGTGCCATTAATCTTTCAAAAAATCATGTGTTGCATTCACGCACCAAGCACATTGAAATAAGACATCATTTCATAAGAGATGAGCTTTCAAAAGGAACTTTTGAATTAATCCATGTAGGCACAACACAACAAATTGCAGATATTTTCACTAAGCCTTTGGACAATGAAAAATTTTCCACCCTAAGGAGAGAGTTGGGCATTTTCAAATATTTTTGAGTATATTCTTAATTGCCTTGCTAAGTTATGAATTTCCTTTTAACTCTGCCTGTTATTGTGAAGTGTGTTGTTTACTTCAATGTTCTATTCTGTCATGAAGTCAGGGGGAGTTGAATTTGTCTATCAATTTGATGTCACTATCTCTTCTTGTCTTCTCCATCCCTTTTTGGTTACTAACCCCCCTTGGTATATCAAATGGATGTTGGGAGAAGGACATATCTCTACTGTCTGAAACCCACACTATGCGTAGAGATTAAGTCTCCGCCAAGAACCAAAGGGATGTAATGCAAATAGAAAGGGGGAGATATTCTTTTTCAGTCTCCCATAATTCTCTGATTTGTCGAAGTAAGTACAGCTCAATGGAAATGTGTCTATCTTCCAAGTCTATCTGAATCCCTTGAAGTTTTTTTTTGAGAATCTCATACAGTGCCCTTACAGATCTTGAATCTCAAATTTTCTTTTAAAAGTTTTTAAGTTTGGTTATTTTTACTTTCTGTCAAGAAGTTTATGTCTTATAATCCTGCTTATAGATTGAGATTAAGGTTCTGAAAAATATCTTCCTACATTTCTCTTGAGTAAGGAATAATGTTGACATATAAAGCCCTGAAATCTTCTAAAAGCTTGAACATTGAACATATGAAGACAACTCTAGCTAAAAATCTGTACACTCAGTATTGTCTTCAAACTTTTCAATTCATTTAAATAAATAAAAAAGGGGGCTAAAATTTTTAGAGTAATGATTTGGTTTCCTGAGAAACCTGCTATCTCCTCACCATGAAGTGAAGTCAGTTGTGTCATGAAGGGCTAGATTAACTCTGTGAGGTGTAAATGAAATCATGGCAGAGCAATGGCATAGATTGTTGAGTAACTGGGTCACTTCACCTAAGACGTGTTGTGCCTCATGTAAAAAGACATTTCTATTACTAACTCTGTTCTCTCTGAAGAGACAATAAAGTTATCACACTGAGTAGCTGGGGACTCTTACATCTAACCAATGTGTTTCCTCACGTAAAAAGGTGTAGATTCAACCACATTGCTCAAATGAAGAAGAAGGTTCCCCAATTGCAAAATTATGATGGTTTATTTTTTTCAATACTGCTTTAAAATTTTCGCATGACAAGCCTCTGTGTTTAACTAATATAGCTTTTAGACAGCACCTTCAAGGCTTTCATATAAAACTTTGCACACTCTCCATATTTCTGTATGAAGATAATTTTCTCACTTATGTTTCTTGTCTGTCTGGCTTATCAGTCTTAAACATCTCAATAAACTTCAATTATCTCACTTAATCCATTAAGAGATTAGAGTGATATTTTATAAATCTGTGACCCTACTGTATCTGCTTTCTCTTGCCTCTACCTCTTATTCTCTCTATTTTTTGATGAAGTCAAAGGGGGAGAGATTAATAGAGTGAGAGTGTCTGAGTCTGTCTGGCTTGACACTCTTCCTTGATTATTCTTATTGGTCTATTTGGTGCTCTGAGTGTTTGATTGATACCTGTAGTCACAATTCTGAATCTTTCTGAATCTTTCAAGTTCTTTTGAATCTTAAATTTCTTATTTGTTCAAACTTACTTCAAGAAAGATGAATTTTCTTTGACCATCAAACTCAAAGACTCATATTGTTGCCATCATCAAAAAGGAGGAGAATGTTGTATTCTGTGTTTTGATGATGTCAGAACAATATGGTTGTTTCGCTAAATCAATAAACTCTAATTATATGTGTCAAAGTGGTGTGGTTCAAATTGACCAAAAGCCTGTCTAACCAAAGTCCAAGATTGATAGAGAAGTGCATCAAAGCACTCAGATTCGAGTCAAAAGTAATAATGATCTCAAGCAGAAAAGTCAACACTTGCTCAATCCAAGAAGCAGTGAAGACATTGAAGAAAATGAAAGGTCGATGCAGAGGCTACAATTTAAAGATTCAGGTCGAGGCAGATAAATGTTGTGCTAAGACATGTCAATGCTCATGGACAATCAAGGTACCAAAGGTCGATGCACGTGAAACTGTTATGCACCTAAGGTCGATGAACATTTGAATGTAGGTCGGTGCACATATGCATTTTGCATTAGAAGGTCGATGCACATTTTGCATTAGAAGGTCGATGCACATTTTGCATTAGAAAGTTGATGCGCATTTGCATGTAGGTCGATGCACGTTTGCATAAGGTCGGTGCATATACGTCATTGAGTCTAGAAGGTCGATGCACATCTGCATGTAGGTCGATGCACATTTGCATGCAGGTTGATGCATGTTTTCATTTTATGTGCTATAAGGTCGATGCACATATGCATGTAGGTCGATGCACATTTGCATGTAGGTAGATGCACGTTTTCATTGTATGTGCTATAAGGTCGATGCACATGACACTGTTATGCACTTCTGGTCGATGCACATATGTTTGGTGCATCTTGTTCTTTGCATATGTTAAAGTTTATGCATATCATAGGTGGTCGATGCTTGTAAGTCAGGATAGTAACCTAAGGTCGATGCACCTCAGTCAGTTCAGGAGACATGTCGGTGGAGCTGAACAACTTATGCCAACAAGGTCGGTGCACCTTAAGCAAATCAAGAAGAAAAGTCGATGCCACAATACAATCCCACTAATAAGGTCGATGCAGACATTCGGGCGCTAACAAGTCTAAAGATTTAATCCTGGTCTCACAACTTAAAATCAGACCCGATTGGAAAACCAAAACCAGCGAGAGAATGGGACGTGGCCCAAGAAAAGATGGGATGCCTTTTCAGAGGTTTGCAGAGGAAGTATATTCTTCAGCCAGGTGGACCATTGGGTTTTCACTAGGTTTTCTGCCTCACCTTTTTCTGAGCCCCTGTTCTATTTAAAGACTCCCTCGTCCTTCAAGGGAGATGCTGTAAGCTGCAAGAGCTCCTACTGTGTAAAGATCCCATTTGAAAAGAGAGCAGCGCCATAAAGAAGAGAGAGAGTGAGAAAAGAAAATTTGAGAGCAGCCGGCCATTTCGATTCAAAGTGGTTCTACGAAGCTACATCTTGTTTCTATTTTCCATTTTCTTCACGTTTTGGTTTATCGTTTTGATCCCTTCAAGTGTCCTTGGAGGAAGGGAGATTGAGGTCTCCAGTTGTGAGTGACAGGGTGTCTCTCACGGGTTCCCTCTGAGGATTCAGAGGAAGGGAGATTGTGACGACCCGGACTCCGGATACTGTATGTACCCGATAGGACTACTGAGTAGACCGGATACCACTTGGAACCCGTGAAGCCTCCCAAGAGCTGTAAAGCTCCAAAAGGATAAAAGGAATGTCGTGTAGTACATTGAAGTCATAGATATAACAGTAAGCAATTAAATTTCATTAATCGGGTTTGCTAAAGTAGCAGAAATAAAATTACTTTTAATTAACAATTAAAATTAACAATTACACCAGAGTCCAGTCCAAAGGAAAGACAAGTATAGTCAACAGAAAGAAAATGTACACTGAGGTCGGGGGAAGCCCGACGCAGGTACAGTTGGCAACTACGAGCACGCCACACCAAGAACCGCGAAGGAAGCAGAGATGACCACACCTAAAAAGTAGGGGTGAGCCTCGTGTCACTGACCCAGTAGGGGTCACGCAGATCCCCACTGAAAAATAATGCAGTAACACAGAACAACAGCTAAAACAACAGTAGTACTAAAGCAGGAAAAGTGAAACTATAACTAGAAAGCTGTAAAGGAAAGTCATAAAGGCAGGAGTAGAAATAGCTAAAAGAAAAGGGAAAAACCAAGCCGTAAAGAACAAGAACACGGCTGCCGAGCAAAGCATGGCTCCCTAAGCGTAAACGCATACACGACTGGATTGTCATGCACACCATACAGTACTGACCTCGGGTAAGGCCAAGAAAAGACTAACCCGAAGAGGTCATGATGCACAAGAAATGCGAGAGTCACGTGTCACGTGACGGAAGCACCTCCTCACTAGAAGACCGGCCAGATGCATCCACTGACGTCTTACACTGCGCCACAGGTATCTCTCTACAGACGCCGAGAACGATGGAGGCTGAGATACTCACTGAACAAAAATAGGAACTATAGTAACGAGTGACAAGTCAGGGTCACGCCCATCGGCGTTCGTCCAAACGCCCCTGACCATGTGTGCACACACCGACTCTTGCCTAGAGCCAGGCCTCTATCTAGTTTTCCCCCCAGCAGGATGCTGCCGTAAAGCAGGGGCCCACGGAAACTAGCTTAAAAATCATATCTCGGGAACTGCCCTTACCACCACTCCCGGGTGGGTCGACACTCGAGGTCATCAGGCTACGACTAGTGGAGGCTCACTACACTCAAAGACTCTGAAACACGAGTGCTGAAGTACAGACAAGCCAAGCAAGCACTGTCACACGTACTACCAAGCACCAAGGCAGTACACCCATTGCCAACAGACTCAGGACAAGACAACTAGACCTACTGATACAACGATCCTTGAGTCTCATGACTCAGAGTCAAGATCGTCGCCCAACGACGCTGACAAGCTGCCAATCAGCCTAATCCTAAGCCAGAGAAACCGACACATCCGGGGGAAACGACTCACAGAAACCTGAGAGATCACCAAGACCCTCAACACACCTGGACACGCAAACTGAGGTAGGACAGTACCTCAAGGCTTCCAAAACCACTGTCTCGGGCTATCCAGAATAGTCGAGACACACACAAGGTTACTTGTCAACCACTGGGTCTCACCGGGTTGACCAGAACCTAACAACAACTCACAGAACATGACCTCATGCACAAGCACCCTTGGCTAACTTATAACATGGTCATAGTCCCCATAGGACGTCAACAGACATCCATGGGTCAACGGGTAAACCACAAGGTCAAGCCAAGACAATCAGAAACCAAAATAACAGTAAACCATCCTCTGGGACATAGGCGATACATCACTCGGCCGCTAAGCAACACAGGTAGTCAAGAAAGAAGCCGCTACACACACAAAGGCAAAGACTCTGGCGATCTGACACTGGGCCGCGAGATGACTGTGGTAGTCAAAGATATGGCCGCTACACCCAGTCAAGCCTCGAACCGACCTACCTAGTTAAACCACCAAAAGCGGTCTAATAAAGACGCGCCACAGGGACTAAGGCGGTCTTAGGGTGCTCCGCCACACTAACCACCTTAAAACATTTGACCTAAGTCAAACGGCCTGTAGCGGCCTAAGAAAGGCGCGCTACAACGAAGAAACGCATGAAGGTTGGGACGCCAAAGCCAATCGACTAAAAATATTGACCCGGTCAAACCCACAGTAGCGGCCTAAGCAAGGCGCGCTACAGCACATTGGAGGTCAGAACTAGGGCCACCAACTCGAACCGACATACACCCGTTGACTCATTCAACAGACCGTAGCGGTCAAGACTAGGGCCGCTACAGCAAGCATAGCAGTCTATCGTAAAACCGCCAAGCTAAACCGACTTACGCTAGAATCGAGGAAAAATGACCTTGGCGCACCCCCGTAGGGCCGCCAGAGGTAAGTGGCGGTCAGAGGTTGGGCCGCCAACCTCAGCCGACCTAAAACTAACCGGCACACTAGGGAGTGTGGCGGTCCATCGTGGGGCCGCCAGAGACCTATAGCGGTCTCTAAAATGACCGCCAACACGATACGGCGGGAAAACTGGGGAAATGTCTGATCTCAGCCATTCCACGCCCCATTCGCATCTAAATGTAGGGGAAATAAACCTAGACGACAAAATTGACCTTCCACAGGCCGGAAGGGGTCCATGCAACAGCTAAATCGCAAGAAACGGGCGATTCCAATGAATCGACCGTAATTGGGTCACCGGGGTTCCCGGACTTGTACCGGCCCCAAATGATGACCAATCAACACGAAATCAGTGGAAATGGAATACAGACATGCTGGGGGTCACAATGATACTAATATAGTCAAAAACTGTCATCATTTTTCGACGAACCCGACGGACACCCCCCGTGCATGCTTTACCCGAAATTGAACGAAACCCACTCGAATGCGCACCGTTCGGCACAAAACTGTGAGGGAACACAGAAGAGAAGTAGGTGATCCGTCTCCCTACCTCCACCGAAGATTCCGTGCACCGAAGTGACTAAACCACGCTAAAAATTACATCGCGAGCTTGACCGTCGGCTTTGAATCCACCGTTTGGGATCGCGCTAGAAACGGTCCGATCCTCGCCCCATCACGCACCCGATCACTGCCACAGCATCTCCACTGCCTGCCCATGCCTCCTCTGTTTGCAGTCGGAGCCAGAAGGGCGAGAGAGGAGGGAAAATGAGAGAGACAGAGGGTCGCGCGTGAATGAATGGGAGGAGAGAGGAAGAAGAAAGAAAAAGAAAAGAAATTAAGAAATTTTCCTAATTTTCAAAAATTCCAATTTTTGAGCCGAAAATGGACTAATTCAGAAAAATACGTAAAAATAGTTGAAACGATCTTGTAAGGCCCCAGAATTTTTATAAATTATTTTTGGTATATTTAATTATTTTCTGGGAATTTTAAAGACCCAAAATGGATTAATATATAAATATTGGGTTAAATAAATCATTGTAAGACCCAATTTATGTTAAGTAATTAATCCAGCTTTGATAATTGAAACCCAATAAGTTTAATGACCAAGCCCAATAAGTTTGGCTCATATTCTAGAAGGTTATTTCACCTATTCACGAATTTTAACGATAAATACTATTTTTATAAATAATTATATAGATAAAACGAATAAAATAGTTTTAATAAATTGAAACTCAGTACACGATTGATGAAACGGTCTATCGGGCGACTGCTACAGCTATGTAACGCACTAGTCCTGATGCGTTACACCTCTGTCAGTTCCGTGAATGGAAGAACTTGTAAAAAGATTGGATCTTTGGGATCCTATCTGCAAGAGACCTAATTAGGAGAACATGTAAGGTTACTAGGGACTCTTAGGGATCAGGTTCTGGCAAATTAAGGACTCTAGAATCAACTTAATCTTTAAACCCTAGCCAAAATCTCTATAAATAGACCCGATTTTGAACTGAGCGACCCTCACTTTCGGCTCGTGAAGAATCAAGGTAAGGAGTCACAATTTCTGGTAAGTTCTTTAGAAGATTTTGTTTATAATACATTAGCCTAATAGCTCTCCAAATTTCATGCTAGGAGATCAACCAACTAAGGAGACTGAAGCCTCCAAAGTTGCTGATTCGACCTTAGCAGCCCAGGAATCTGAACGCAAGTCCCCTGAAGATCAAGAGATTAGGACGTCTAAACGAGGTAATTAGAGTTTAGTTATTTAGAACTTTTTGTTCACCTTAGTTTCATCTTCGCACCCTCAAAATTTCACATCCTTAGGTCAAGAGGTCGAGGAGCTAGAGCAGCGTGAAGTTGCAGGAAACTCACTGGAAAGGGAGAACTAGGGCACATCTTTCAGACTCAAATTAGAAGTTTAAAGCCCAGTTAAGCGGTAGGTTATCTCATGATTGGTAAAAACATCTTGTTAAGGATAAAAGCCCTCTGATTGTGCTTGATTTCATGCACTATAGATCATGGATTTCATGTTTTAGTAGAGACATGCATACATACATATCCTTAGCCCTAATCAAATATCAAAGATATTATATTGTCAATTCACTACAACCTATGCATCTAGATGACCTTTACTTCATTTTTTCAAGATTGGGGTAGTTAAATCTTTTCAAAACATGACATGGTTTCAAATCATAGTCTTTTAATTTCTTTATACTGTTAGCAGGGACTCTGACGCATCGTACTTAGACCGTCACAACACTGTAACGGCCTTACGATAAGCCGTCACACCCTCTGCTGCATTTTAATTGCTTTGTTGTCTCTGACGCACTATAACAGGAGCGTTACACTACTGTAATGGCCCCTCGATAAATCGTCACAAGTACTGTGACGCGCTCTTGTTAGACCGTCAGACCCCTGTGTTCTGTCAGCCCGAGGCAGAATGGTAACCAGTTAAGTTTACTTATAAATAAGCTTAGATAGTTAAGTTTGGACCTGTTATCATGACTTTAAGTGTAGTTACTGATTCATAATAGAAATTACATGATTAAGGTATCTTAAGTTATTTTAAGTTATGATTAATTTCATGTGCCAAAATTCTATAGTTTTGTATTCTAAATTATGATTTTCAATGATCTATGGATGGAATTTTATCTTGGTTTCACGTTGTTACACATTCTTTCTCTATCAATAGAGTCATTTTCTTTAAGTAAAAGGCGCATATTCTGGTATGTTGACAATTAGTTCACACTTTGCACTATAGGAACATTATTCTTGAACATGAGGACCTCTCTATTGGATATTCCTTCCAATGGATTAGAAAATCTTGTTTCATGGCCTCCATAATTCTCTGTGAGCCTGGGATTCCCACTAGGACGCCGAGTTGGTTGTACCATGAAAGCCCAAACATTAGACAACACTATCGATGGTTTCTGGTTTTCAGATATGTAGCGGATCCAGATTGGACCGTCAGGCTCATATAATGGCCCAATATATGACCATCACATTTTAACTGAGTTCAATTATTATTTTTGGATTCAATCGTTCTAACGGATCAAGGCTCGACCGTCCAGTACAAGACCGTCTCAATGCTTGAGCTAGTTAACCCGAGGTTTGACCCAAGGGTTGATATTCTAAGTTCCTAGATGGCTTGACAATGGCCTAGGACTTATTATATCGATCAAGAAACTTAATATAATGAATGGAAGTTATAGAAATTTACTGTTATGCTGCCGATTTGTTTCCATAAGCATAACATTGTCTTAATTCATTCTTGATCTCTCATATTCTAAAATTGAAGCATTCATTCAATTGAATTATTATTATCATGAATTTGTTGAACTTATTACATTCTTGGCCATACTTTATTGTTACACTCATGGAAGTAGCTTGATTTATACGTGAAGATGCAGTTCGGGCACTAATTGTGTCCAAGGGCTCTATGCTAGTCCCCTCGGCTGATTGCAGGAAACATACTATTATAAACCATGGGGTATGATGCTACTGGCGTCACATTGCGCTGGGAGTACTTTCTTTATAAATAATTGAAATCCATGAGCACTCGTGAAAATCTAGTGAATTGCTACATGATTGACGTTCTAGTGCGTAACCTTTGTGGTTATGAAAGTGAAAAGTGAAAGTGCATTCTCGTTACATTCTTGTTCTTGAAAGGTCATGCTACATTCTTGTTCATACTTGTTACATTCTTGCTAGTTCATACTTGTTACATTCTTGATAGTTCATACTTGCTCTCTTCCTATCTTACATGATCGTCTTGTTATTTGGTTATACTTATGATTGATCGCATTCGCATGATTTTACCTTATTCTTTAGAGCTAAAATACTAATTATTTAAACATTTCTCATCATGTTGATGTGAAGATACCTACTGGGCAAGTGTGCTCATTACCTATTTCCAATCTTTTCAGGAAATGAAAGTGAGTCGGGTTCGGATTCGGAGTATTCAAGTAGCGGATCCGAGAGTGAGTGAAGGATGAGCGAAGACTTAGGAAGTCTGTATTGTTTAGATTGAGTCTATGTAATTTTCATATTTCTTAAGTCTGATAGATTGGGAAAAGATGAGAGTCATTGTATTTGAATATTTGATTATCAATGAAATAAAGTTTGAGTTTGACTAAATTATTGTGCAATTGCATTTATGTGTGTGATTGTCTTGCGCTCTGATTATTCTTGCTTGCAAGAGGTTTACCATGCCGGCTGTTTGAAGTCCCGCAATCAATGGCACCCAAGAGGGGGGTGAATTGGGTGAAATCATAATTTTAACAAGGTTATACTCAATTTTAAAATTATGCGAGAACACTAAGAGATAAGTCCAGGATAAACCAAATCTATCAAAAACAATCACTGCAACAGCCCTTGGTACTAGGTGGAGTTAACTAATCCGAAGATTTACTCACCCAAACTGTTATCTTTCCGGCAAGAGTAACCTTGTCAGTTCGAATCCAGCTTTTGATTTACCGAGGATCTATTTGAAGGTGATCAGTTAATCTAGATCTAAAGATAGCAATTAAACTAAATCCACAAGCATGCGCAGAAGTGGGATAGGGGAAAAGGAACAAACTACAATGAGACATCAATTTTTAGGTGGTTCGGATGCCACAGCGGCAACCTACGTCCACCCCGTACCAACCGTGAGGATCCACACACTATCTTGTAAAGAGATACAAGATAAAACACACACACACACACAAAGACAAACAAACTTAACTGCACACACACACGGATCTGCGAAGATCCACACACACACGGATGATTTAGGAATACAACACAACCACACTTGAAGCTCGGAAAGATTGAGAATGAACAACACAAAAGAAAAGGCTTGATTAATGCTCCCCCTTAGTTGATGAAGAATTCCTTGGATGCAGCATGAGCTCCACTTGGTCTGGCCTTTGATCTCTTTCAGATATGGCTTGATCTTTACCTGAGAATGGAGGAAGAAGGATGAAGAACTCTTCTCGGAGCACTGTTCACGTCTATAGTGCTAACTCCCTTCTCTTCCCCTTTGGTAGCCTCCTTGATCCACCTTGAGCATTAGGGTTTTCTTAACCCTCTTGTATATGTTATATAGACTTTGAATGGTCCATGGACTCCCCTAGACCAGATCCATAATTTTTGGAGGGTTTGGTTGCTTAGGGATTAAACAATACCAAGAGGGATGGCTTTTCTCGAAGTGACAAAAAGTCAACAATTATGGGTAGCTCGGGGCTGGCGATCGACCTGCAGAGGCTAGCGGTCGACCGCTAGGAGCATTCCTATAGCCATTTGGCTGCTGGAAAAATAGGTCGATCGCTAGGGTCCTGGCGATCAACCGCCATTTTTACAGGTCTTCTTCTTTTGGTTCAGTGATTTCAGGTCGACCTCTAATGGTCCAGAGGTCGACCGCCAATCTCCAAACCTACAAAAATCAAGTGTTAGCCCGCTAAAAAATTGTCAATAAGTTCGATGATTGAAATGAGCTTGTGTTATGGTTGATTACAAGTTCGTTTAGGCTCGTTTTAACACATGGAAGGATTCATGAACACTAAGTTGAAAAGGAATGAAATTTGATGGTTTAGAGCATAAAACTTTGATCAAATACAAGGCACGTAAGAGATAAATGTCCTGGGTTTTGTTATCATCAAAATCACTCGGATATGCTAAACAATCTCTCCCTTTTTGATGATGACAAAAGCTAGGTATGTAAGTTCACGTGTTCAAACCAAAGTGCCTTTGAGCAAGTTTTCAAAACAAAGTCAATCACATTTGAAATTCAGTTGAAATCCATCAATATGAAACGTTGAACTCAAGAATTGAAAGTATTCAACCCGTCCATTTTAGCACGTCATATCACTTCCAACATAAACAATTCAACATATCCATACCAGCCATTCAATACTTATTTGCCAAATTGAAAAGAAGTGAGAGAGGAGAAGGCCAATCTTGTAAGTTCAAAGAGTGCATTCTTCCATTCATTCTCATTAGTTCAATATAGGGTACACTGAATGCAAGAGGTGAAAATGGACTCGACATACGAAGGAATGAAACCACTAAATGCAAATCACTAATGCAATACAACCAAAATGCAACCAACATGCTCAAACTATGATGCAAGAGACAGACATGCATGCAAGCAGGCAAACACACATAGCATATATATAACCCTAATAGCCTACTTCTCCCCCTTTGACATCAGCAAAAAGTTGTAGGGAGGTATACAAAAGGTGGGCAATAGTGACACTAGTGACTTGAGAACAGTTACATAGCAGGGTGATCCACAGCTTCCTCACCATGAACACCATCCGGGGCACCATCATCATGGGGGGAGCCAACAGGAGCAGGAGCAGGAGCACAAGGGAGACGGTCCGCAATGTCATGCAGAGTTTCATCATGATGAAGAAGCTGACGAAGGAGGACAAGAAGGGATTAGTTGGTCAGCCGGAAGGCTTCACGGTTATCTTCATGGCTTGCATAGAGAGTGGCCATGTGGGTAGAGAGATCATCCAGAGCATGGGTGAAGGAGTCTATTCGTCCAATCATGGTATCCATAAAAGTGTCTAAATGCCCAAGGGAGGAGTCAATGCGGGTTTCCATGCCTAAAAGACGCATGTCTAGAGTCTCATAGTCCCCCCAAGTGGGATGCCTAGCACCCTGAGTGGAAGACTCCCCATGAAAGTACTGCGGTGGTGGAGGAAGATCCGCTGGAGGAGGCACATCCTCGGGTTGGACTGGTGCAGGTGCATCTTGGTGAGCTTGCTGTTGGTCTTGTTCTTGCTCTTCTTCACTGTCATTCTCTTCCCCATAAACTGGGACAGCATGATGAATTTCACCGTTTGTAGCATGATAATATCCCATATCGGAGAAGATCTTATGCTCATTATAAATGTCATCATAGCGGACCAGAACAAACTGCTCACCCTCCAATGGGACCCCGACAAAAGTTAAAACTCCAGTGAGTTGAGAGGCATAGGGCAGGGACCTCCGTAAATGTGTGCGGCATCGACTTATCAGTTGAGTCATAAGCCATCCCATATTAACTAATTCACCATTCATAACATGATAGAATAAGAATTGGTGCACTTCAGTCACTTCGTCTCGGCTGCCACTCTTGGGATAAAAGAGTGTAGTAAACATATGATGGAGAACCCGTTGCAGTGCTGGAAAGTGGTTGGCATTGAGCTCAATTAGGTCACTTACACCACGTACAAACTCATAGCTCGTCATGGCAATAAAACTTGCCTCAACCTCACCATGCCCAAATATCATGTCTGCACCATGGGAAGAAACACCTAGGGCACGATAAAATAATTCTGGAGTAATGTGGATCTCAATGCCATGAACCATTGTGTACAACCTTCCATTTCTGTCAACCAAATTACCATAGAACTGTTGCACTAAATATGGATAGTAGCGGTTGTATCTAGTGACAAAATCAATCCATCCCGGATGCATTGAGAAAACTGCATACATGTCGGGCAGGATTTCGTTCATCTCCTCAAAATCGACAAGATGAGGGTCGATGATAGTTCTTGGAGGTAACCTGGGTGCCGATGCTTGTGGTGATGGTGCGGCCGGAGCTTCACGTCTCCGAGCACTAGGTTCCCTTTGGAGAAGACGCCGAGCACTCCTTCTAGGTGCCATTTTAGACTAAGAAACCTGCTGAAGATATGATCCTCTTGAGAGGTAGAACCTCTACCTTGGGATGGAGAGAGAGACACCGGGGAGGACTGTGAACACATTCTTCACGCTCTGGAAATCAGGGAAGGGTGACACGAGCGCATGAACGCCGGTGAGGAGTTGTTCCGAAATGGAGAACAATCGGCCGGATCGTGTTCGGAGAGAGGAGATGTGGGGTTTTTAGGGCTTAGAAGATGGGAGTGAGGTGTGCTAGGGTTAGAATGGAGTAAGGGAGAGAGAAGGGAATGCAATAGAATGAGGGAAGGAGGGAGAAAACCCCCTTAAAATGGGGTTCAGACGCAGCTGAATCGGGCCGGTTCGCCGCTGGCGGTCGACCGGCACGAAGCCAGCGGTCGATCGCTGGGGCATAGAAACCCCCCATTTTTGACCCCGCTAGAAAAAGAGTTTAGCCAGCGACCTCAGTGATAAAAGTGGACTCCAAGACCCTGTGGACTCCCCCATTTTCATAAAAACATATTTTCCTCCCTTTTTTTAATATTTATATTTTTTTCTTTGCTAACCCAAGAATGATAGCATGCAACAGTCGACTACGGAATCACCTGTTTCGAGACTGCTTAGAACACTAGATCACTAGTCCACGTTTATTTGTCAAGGAGTATTTAGTCTTAGGAATGTGTCAAGGAAGAAGTGTGTAAATATATATATATATATATATAAGAACAAGCACACATGCTAGGTATTGTCATACACAATAGAAATAAAACACACACAATGCATGCATCTCACAAAATCTACCCAAAAGAAATCAACCTAGTGCAGACCTAAGAGCGTATGCCCTCACCCTTGCACATGCCAAGTTCTCTCTTAATTTTATTGAATTGATCTTGATTTAGGGGTTTTGTGAAGATGTCAGCCAGTTGGTTAAGTGTATCAATGAACTTGAACTCAAAGACCCCTTTGCCTACATGATCTCTCAGAAAATGATGCCGAATGTCAATGTGTTTGGTTCTGGAGTGTTGAACATGATTTTTAGATAGATTAATTGCACTAGTATTATCACATAAGATCGGCACACAATCCACTTCAACATGCAAATCAAGCAATTGATTTTTGATCCAAAGTACTTGGGCTCCACAACTTCTGGCGGCTACATATTCAGCCTCAGCCGTTGAGAGAGTTACTGAATGTTGTTTCTTAGAGGCCCATGAAACGAGGCACCAGCCATGAAACTGATAGTACCCACTTATACTTTTACGATCTACAATGCACCCGGCATAATCTGCATCGATATAAGCAATTAAATCATAAGAACTATTGATGGGAAATCACAAGCCAAAATCTATTGTGCCAATAAGGTATCTAAAAATGCGTTTAACAGCTGATAAGTGAGATTCTTTAGGGCATGACTGGAAACGGGCACAGAGACATACACTGAATTGGATATCATGGCGGCAAGCTGTAAGGTACAGTAGTGATCCGATCATACCTCGAAACAGTGTAGAATCTACGATTTTACCATTTTCATCCTTATCCAGCTTTGTGGTGGTGGCCATGGGAGTTGATATGAGTTTTACTTCCGCCATCCCGTATTTCTTCAGCAGTTCCATAGTATATTTGGCTTGATTGATGAAGATTCCTTCTGAAGTTTGTTTCACCTGCAATCCAAGAAAAAAAAGTCAGCTCCCCCATTAAGCTCATCTCGAATTCTCCTTGCATAATCTTTGCAAATTCATCGCATAAGGCATTGTTAGTAGCTCCAAAAATAATGTCATCCACATACACTTGAACTATCAAAATGTCCTTACCCGATTTTCTTGTGAAAAGTGTTTGATCAACCTTACCTCTCTTGAACCCATTTTCAACCAGAAATGAGGTAAGCCATTCATACCATGCCCTTGGTGCTTGTTTTAGTCCGTACAAGGCCTTTTGGAGCTTGTACACATGTCATGGATGTTTGGAATCTTCAAAACCTAGATGCTACTCTAAAAAAACATCCTCCTTGATATAACCATTAAGAAATGCAGATTTAACATCAATTTGAAACAATTTAAAGTTCAAAGAGCAAGCGTAGGATAGTAAGATCCGGACTGCTTCAAGTCTAGCAACCGGTGCAAAGGACTCATCAAAATCAATGCCCATCTCTTGGCTGTACCCCTTGGCTACAAGCCGGGCCTTATTCCTAACAACTAAACCCGCATCATTTAGCTTGTTTCTGAAAACCCAACGAATTCCAATATTGGGATGGTTCTGACGCTCCCTGCCGTCGACAAACCCAAGCGGCCGACCCACCATGGGTAAGGTGCACGGATCTCTGGCCCGTGCCGGGAAGGTGAGAGGGCAGACGCCGAAGGTGGCAAAGCAGGACAAGAAGAAGAAGCCCAGGGGTAGGTCTTACAAGCGCATGCAGTACAACCGTCGGTTTGTCACCGCGGTTGTTGGATTTGGGAAGAAGAGGGGACCCAACTCTTCAGAGAAGTAATGGAAATGTCAGTCGATGGAGCCAGGCCCCCACGTTTTGTGTTCGTTTGAAATCATTACTTATTCTCTCTCTATTTCCTTTCTACTGTGGATTTTGATGCATCGCATGCTTACCATGGCAGCACTGTAGTGTGCCTTTTTTTCTCAATAGCTGTAGTTTTTAGCGACTATCTTCTAATGTGATGTCTTGTTTTTTTTTGTTTTGAGAAAAAAAATAGTGGGATGGTTCTTAGGACGCGGCACGAGAGTCCACACCTCGTTTCTTTCAAATTGGTGCAGCTCTTCATGCATAGCCTGAGTCCATGATTCATTTTGAAGAGCTTCATGAATGTCCTTGGTCTCATCTTGTGAAAGTAAAGCCATCAAATCTTCCCCTTCTTCTAGCCTTAGAGAGGACCTAGTTCTTACCCCATCCTCCAAATTACCTATGATGTTCACAGCTGGATGATCCTTGAGAAATGTGGAAGAACTGGGTAAGTAAGGATGCTGCACTTGTGGTTCTTGCAGTGTCTCGAGTGTGGGATCTTCATCTTCTTCACTCTTGCTTGAGGTTGCTTTCAATGGCTCATTCTTAGCTCTGTCATTAGTTGAATTCCTAGGAGCTTCATCTGCATTCATGGTAGAAGAAATTTGATTTGTCAGTTTTGATTCTGATTCATCAAAAATAACATGAGGAGTTTCTTCAATGACCAAAGTCCTTTTATTGAATAACTGGTAAGCTCTAGAATTAAGTGCATAACCTAAAAACATTCTTTTGTCATTCTTTTCATCAAACTTACCAAGGTTGGACTTACCATTGTTGAGAATATAACAAGAGCATCCAAAGGGTTTGAGATATGAGATGTTTGGTTTCTTACCCTTGTAGAGCTCATATGGAGTTTTCTTCAGAATGGGCCTTACCATTGCCCTGTTGATGATGTGGCATGCTGTACTTACCGCCTCAGCCCAAAAGTACTTAGGTAGTGAGTTCTCACTGAGCATGGTCCGGGCCATGTCTATCATCGTTCTGTTTTTCCTCTCCACTACTTCATTTTGCTCGGGCGTCCTTGGTGACGAAAAATTATGTGTGTACCCCTGCTCTTCACAGAAGATGCTGAATTCATGATTTTCAAATTCACCACCATGATCACTCTAGATGGTGGTGATGAGGTCACCTCTTTCATTTTGGATTTTCCTGCAAAACATTTGAAACTCCGTCAAGGCATCACTTTTATTAGCTAAAAATAACACCCATGTGAATCTGGAGTAATCATCAACAATTACAAATCCAAACGATTTACCCCCTAGGCTGGATATCCTAGTGGGACCAAATAAATCAATATGCAGTAGTTCTAGAGGCCGAGAGGTAGAGACAATGTTTTTATTTTTGAAAAAAGTATGTGTTTGCTTGCCTTTTGTGCAAGCCTCACAGATTTTGTCGCTTTCAAATTTTAATTTTGGCAAACCATTTACCAGGTCATGTCTAGACAACTTGGAGATTACTCCAAAACTAGCATGACCTAGTCTTCGGTGCCATAGCCATGCATACTCATGGTTGTTAGCCACCAAACACACATCATCACATGAAACATTATCAAGATCAATAGTGTACACATTGTTATTCATTTTACCGATAAAATTGATTTCATTTGAAATTTTATTCATGACTAGGCAGTGGGTTTCATCAAAAACTATCTTAAATCCCTTGTCACACAATTGACTTATGCTCAGCAAATTATGATTCAATCCTTTCACCAAAGGAACATTTTCAATCAAGGTTTCAGAATTCTTACCTATGTTTCCAATTCTGATTATTTTACCTTTGTCCTTTCCACCAAAAGTAACTGAGCCTCCTTCCTTTTCTTGCAGCTTGGAGAACACCTTCTTGTCCCCTGTCATATGCCTTGAGCAATCGCTGTCCAAATACCATTTGCTCCCCCTGGCTTCAAGACATAGCTGCAAGAAACAAATTTCTCATGCAATTGTTTTTGGTACCCAAACACGTTTGGGTCCATAGGAGTTAGTCCAACTTCTTGCGGGTGTTCTCTTTATCCATGGAACATGATATTTAGGTGTGCTTTATCTAAACCAGTAGTTGGAAATCACATGATCAAATCTACCACAATGAAAGTAATTGGCATGTGAAAAAGTTCTTTGATATATATGTGGCTTAGGCTGAACATGTTGGGGTTTAGAATTAGAACATGAAGCATGATTATAGTCCTTTTCATGAACAAAGGATGTGGTGATCTTATGCTCAAAAGATTTTTTGTTTTGAGGTGTGTACCCCAAGCCTTCCTTTTGGAAGTTGACTTTAACCCCCAATAAGTTATCCAAGTTTTGTTTCCCTTTAACAAACCTAGTCAAGGTGGACCGAAGTTCAGCAACTTATTCACCCAAAATCCCATTTCTCCTTTCGAGTTCTGAATTTGTGGATTTCAAAATTTCTTCTTCCTTTTTCAGATTTTCACACACTTTTTCACCTTCAGCCATTTTGCATGAAATCTCTTCTTTGGTTCTTTCAATATCTGAAATAGTTTGCAACAAGCTTTCTCTTTCCTCAGTTACTTCAAACCATTCATGTTCCAATTTTTCAAACTTGACAAAGATATCTTCATGTGATAGTTCATCATTTTTTTTAAGAGTTTTATTTTCAGATCTGATTTTCTTGTATTTGGCATACAGTTTTTCATATTCAGACTCCCATTGTTCATTTCAAATAAAATCATGGTCCGAGTTTACCTCGGTTGAGTCATCCTCATGAGCCATAAGACACAGGCTCTCCACGAGCTCTTGTATCTCCTCCTCGGACGGTTCATCCTCTTCATCGCTCCACGTAGCTACCATGGCTTTGGGCTTTCTAAAATTGTCCTTTTTGAATTTCTTCTTCAGGTCTGGGCACTCTCCCCTCATGTGCCCGGGCTTTTTGCATTCGTAGCATATGATGCCACTCGGCTTGCTCGACTCACCCTTGGTTTGAGTGGGCTTCCTTTTCCCTTTTCTGAAGTTGCCTTGGAAATTTCTTTTCTTCCTCAAAAATCTTTTTACTTGACGAGTGATCATAGCCAATTCTTCTTATTGTTGCTTCCGTCACTGGACTCTTCTTCTGGAGAGTCGTCATCGAATTGATGAGCTCTCAATCCAATTACTTTCTTCTTCTTGATATCTTCCTCAGCTGTCCTCTTCACATTTATCTCATAAGTCATGAGTGACCCTATGAGTTCATCGAATGTAAGTGTGGACGGATTCTTGGAGTCTTCAATAACGGTGGCTTTGGTGTGCCACGCAGGAGAGAGGGATCTTAGCACTTTTCTTACAAGCTCAGAATTTGTGTAATCTTTCCCAAGAATTTTGAGACCATTCGTGATCTCAGTTAGTCTTGTGAACATCTCTGAAATTGTCTCTTCAGGCTTCATCTTGAAAAGCTCATAGTCTCGAACCAGAAGGTTGGCCTTGGTCTCCTTGACCTCGGATGTCCCTTCATATATGAGCCGTAGTTTGTCTCACATTTCTTTAGCTGAGCTGCACATGGAGACACGAGAGAATTCGTTAGGGTGTATCGCACATTGCATAATATTTATAGCTTTGAAATTAATAGTGCATTTCTTAATTTCTTCGGTTGTCCATTTTCTTCATCATTTCCAAGTTTGTAAGGACCCTTGTCCACAACTCTCCAAACTTCGTACTCTTGAGCCCTCAAGAAAACATGCATTCTATTTTTCCAGTATGAGTAGTTTGAGCCGTCAAAGAACGGAGGACGGTTGATGGAGTGACCCTCGGGCATCATACCCTTATTTACCATTGATCCGGATCTCACTCTAGATCGTTAGATCTGTGAAGGATAGAGCATTAGCTCTGATACCAATTGAAGTCCCGCAATCAATGGCACCCAAGAGGGGGGTGAATTGGGTGAAATCACAATTTTAACAAGCTTATACTCAATTATAAAATTATGCGAGAACACTAAGAGATAAGTGCAGGATAAACCAGATCTATCAAAAATAATCACTGTAATAGCCCTTGGTACTAGGCGGAGTTAATTGATCTAAAGATTTACTCACGCAAATTGTTATCTTTCCGGCAAGAGTAACCTTGTCAGTTCGAATCCAGCTTTTGATATACCGAGGATCTATTTGAAGGTGATCAGTTAATCTAGATCTAAAGATAGCAATTAAACTAAATCCACAAGCATGCGCAGAAGTGGGATAGCGGAAAAGGAACAAACCACACTGAGACAGCGATTTTTAGGTTGTTCGGATGCCACAACGGCAACCTACGTCCACCCCTCACCAACCGTGAGGATCCACACACTATCTTGTAAAGAGATACAAGATCAAACACACACACACACAAAGACAAACAAACTTAACTGCACACACACACGGATCTGCGACGATTCACACACACACTGATGATTTAGGAATACAACACAACCACACTTGAAGCTCAGAAAGATTGAGAATGAAAAACACAAAAGAAAAGGCTTGATTAATGCTCCCCCTTAGTTGATGAAGAATTCCTTGGATGCAGCTTGAGCTCCACTTGGTCTAGCCTTTGATCTCCTTCAGATATGACTTGATCCTTACCTGAGAATGGAGGAAGAAGGATGAAGAACTCTTCTCGGAGCACTGTTCACGTCTACAGTGCTAACTCCCTTCTCTTCCCCTTTGGTAGCCTCCTTGATCCACCTTGAGCATTAGGGTTTTCTTAACCCTCCTGTATATGTTATATAGACTTTGAATGGTCTAGGGACTCTCCCAGACCAGATCCATAATTTATGGAGGGTTTGGTCGCTTAGGGATTAAACAATACCAAGAGGGATGGATTTTCTCGAAGTGACAAAAAGTCTACAATTATGGGCAGCTCGGGGCTGACGGTCGACCTGCAGAGGCCAGCAGTCGACCGCTAGGAGCATTCCTGTAGCCATTTGGCTGTTGGAAAAACAGGTCGACCGCTACGGTCTTGGCGGTCAACCGCCATTTTTACAGGTCTTCTTCTTTTGGTTCTGTGATTTCAGGTCAACCTCCAATGGTCCAGAGGTCGACTGCCAATCTCCAAACCTGCAAAAATCAAGTGTTAGCCCGCTAAAAAATTGTCCATAAGTTCGATGATTGAAATGGGATTGTGTTATGGTTGATTACAAGTTCGTTTAGGCTCGTTTTAACACATGGAAGGATTCATGAACACTAAGTTAAAAAGGAATGAAATTTAATGGTTTAGAGCATAAAACTTTGTTCAAATACAAGGCACGTAGGAGATAAATGTCCTAGGTTTTGTTATCATCAAATTCACTCGGATATGCTCAACACTGTTCACGTTCCTCGAGCGAGTCTTCCGCTGTCATAAAGGCTCGGGGCGTGACAGTTAAGTTGGTATCAGAGCCTAAGTCCCAGGACTTAGGGAGAAGAATCGTGTTATAGGATAAGTCCAAGGTTTAAGGACCCCTACCTATGAACTAAGGAAGAAATTTTGCATACCCATGTGAGAATTGGTTATAGCCCGGGATAAGATAGTTAATTAGCTTTTAGCTTAATTTCTTCCAATTACAGGAGAAATAACCAGTTGTTATATTTCTCGCAGGTACCTTATTGTTACCATGGCTCATCGCGTAGATTTGAATGGCATGCAACAAACTATTGCCGACCTTACACAGGCATTACAAACCATGGCGCAAGCTGGTGCAGGGGCCAGGGCGGGCGATTTACACTGTAATTTCTGGAGTTTAAACCTTCCGCGTTTCTATGGTTCTTCTAATCCGGACGAAGCAGAGAATTGGATTGATGAGATGAACCGCATATAGCAACCTTCCAACTCAACAAAGATGCCCGTACATGGTGGAAGTCAGTTCCGACACCTCCGGCCGATGCACCTCATACATGGGATGGTTTTCTCACCTTGTTCCATGCCAAGTATTTTTCCGGGCATGTAAAGGAACGAAAGGCTATGGAATTTGCCTCCTTAAAATAGGGAGCGATGTCCGTGGCAGAGTATGAATTACAATTCTCTCGACTAGCACCTTATGCTCCTCACTTGATAAGCACATATTTATTGAAAGCCAACCGATTTATGGATGGTTTATGGTCCGAATTTATCCAACAACTTGGAACCCAGAATATCCGCAGCTATACCGAGATGGTTCAAAGAGCACATCTATGTGAAAGAACCATGGAGAAGGTGGAAAGGCTCCGAGGAGAGAGGTCAAGCCGAAAACATGATAAGCAAGAAGAGAAAGAAGTGGATGAGGGTGAAAACTGTCACATTAAGAGGTCCCGTAATGGGAACGGTAACGAAAAAGAAATGGAAATGGAAATGGAAAGAACAAGAAAGTTAAAGAAGAGAAGGAGCAAGCCGTGGCACCTTGCTCATTTTGTGAAAAATTTGGGCACTCGGCAGAAGAATGTTGGAAACGTCTCGGCGCTTGTCTCAAGTGTGGAAGCCGGGAACATCACTTGCCCCTATGTCTTTTCATCAACGGACAATCATCAAGGGATAACAACGGACGCGGGAAGCGACGTCGATTGAATGCCATTCTAGACGAGGGAGGTGAGATGATTAAAGGTACCCTCTTAACCCATTCGCCTTACGTTAATTCTTAATACATTAAAATACATACACTCTCTGTAAAAACTCATATATTACAAATTTTAGGACCAAATTTTCCTTAAGTGGGGCAGGGTGTAAGGCCCCAGAATTTTTATAAATTATTTTTGGTATATTTAATTATTTTTTGGGAATTTTAAACACCCAAAATGGATTAATATATAAATATTGGGTTAAATAAATCATTGTAAGACCCAATTTATGTTAAGTAATTAATCCAACTTTGATAATTGAAACCCAATAGGTTTAAGGACCAAGCCCAATAAGTTTGGCCCATATTCTAGAAGGTTATTTAGCCTATTCACGTATTTTAAGGATAAATACTATTTTTATAGATAATTATATAGATAAAATGAATAAAAGAGTTTTAATAAATTGAAATTTTGTACACGTTTGATGTAACGGTCTATCAGGCGACCGCTACAGCTATGTAACGCACTAGTCCTGATACGTTACACCTCTGGCAGTTCCGTGAATGGAAGAACTTGTAAAAAGATTGGATCTTTGGGATCCTATCTGCAAGAGACCTAATTAGGAGAACATGTAAGGTTACTAAGGACTCTTAGGGACCAGGTTCTGGTAAATTAAGGACTCTAGAATCGATCTAATCTTCAAACCCTAGCCAAAATCTCTACAAATAGACCTAGTTTTGAACTGAGTGACCCTTACTTTCAGCTCGTGAAGAATCAAGGTAAGGAGTCATAATTTTGGGTAAGTTCTTTAAAAGATTTTGTTTATAATACATTATACTAATAGCTCTCCAAATTTCGTGCTAGGAGATCAACCAACTAAGGAGATTGAAGCTTTCAAAGTTA
Source organism: Amorphophallus konjac (assembly GCA_022559845.1). Lineage (NCBI taxonomy): Eukaryota > Viridiplantae > Streptophyta > Magnoliopsida > Alismatales > Araceae > Amorphophallus > Amorphophallus konjac. The sequence continues at coordinate 146,788,387 of CM040122.1, forward strand.
CTAATTCGACCTTAGCAACCCAGGAATCTGAACACAAGTCCCCCGAAGATCAAGAGATTAGGACGTCTAAACGAGGTAATTAGAGTTCAATTATTTAGAACTTTTTATTCCCCTTAGTTTCATCTTCGTATCCTCAAAATTTCACATCTTCAAGTCAAGAGGCTGAGGAGCTAGAGCAGCGTGAAGTTGCTGGAAACTCATTGGAAAGGGAGAACAAGGGCACGTCTTTCAGACTTGAATTAGAAGTTTAAAGCCCAGTTAAGGGGTAGGTTATGTTAGGGTGCAAGCCCTGGATACAGAGGGGGGGTGAATGTACCCTGCTAGAAATATCGCCCAATTAAAAACCTCAGAAGCTAAACACAATACCAGAATAGAAACTAATTCAATTGAACAAATGAAGAGACACTTGGAGTGCTCCTAATCAATCATCTAGCGGAAGCAAACACACAAACAAACCACTGCTCAAGAGATTTTTAGGTGGTTCGGTCCAAAGACCTACGTCCACCCCTCACTCCCAACAGGAGTGAGGCTTCCACTAGCAATGCTAGAAAGCAGACTCAGTCTGCAAACAAGAGCTGCGACACAGCTTGACCAGGGGAACAACCTCCCCTCTTCCTCCCAACCGGAGGGACACCCCAAGTGACTCCCAGCCACTTGGAAACCAGAGACGTACAGTCTCTCTTCCTCAAAACCGGAGGGAACACCTAGTCTTGCAACCCACAATACTAGAACCGAAGGACCAATCCTCCCTTCCTCCAAACCGGAGGGTAACCTAGAGACCCAAGTATCTCTTCCTCTGAAACCCAGAGGGCAGCACAAGTGACCCCAAGTCACCTGCAAACTAGAGGTCTCGGACCTCTCTTCCTCCCAACCAGAGGGACCCCTGGACTCGAAACCTACAAGCCCAGAACCGGAGATAAATCTCCCTTCCTCCAACCCGGAGGGAAACAATCGATGACACCCTGTCAAAGGCAACCAGAGACGCAAGTCTCTCTTCCTCCACACCGGAGGGAACCCGACCTCACACAAGAGAATCGAAGGAACAACTAGATAATAGTTGAAAAGAAAAACAAAACGCAGCAACAGTAAGCTGAAAAATAAAATGCACAAAGGCTCTCGCAGGAGCAGGCTGGCCTGGATTTGATCCACGGTCCAGCAGGAACTGATCTTCAGTTGAGGCTTCCTTTGCTCTAGCTCTCTCTTCTTCTCACTCTTCTTTTTCTTCTCTTTCGCGGGCTCTCTCTCTCTGTCTCTTCTTTCTTCTTCTTCGTTCTCTGTATCGTGGAGGCACTCACTGCTCTTCTATTTTTCTTGATGGCTCACTATGTTTCGATCACACTCAGCCGATGGAGGAAACTCCATATTTATACCAGCAGCAGGCAGCTAGGGCGTGAGCTCTCGATGATTCTCGCCCAGCAGGTTTGGTCCACGTGTCAGCATCTCAGCCTCTAGGATCACGTGCCAGTCTTAATAACCTCGTCCATTAATCCTGTCAGATAATCAGTCGAAGACAGTATCAGATGATGTATAGACTTGAAAGTTAACTAAGTGTACAGACTTCGTGTGAAGTAAGAGTGTATAGACTTGAAGCTTGATATAGAGTGTATAGAGTTGAAGCTTATCAAACGAATGCATAGACTTCATGTTAGCGAACGAGTGTATAGACTTAGTTCAGTGAGCATGCAGTGTACATACTTGAAACCCTTCAGCAACCTGAGTGTATAGACTTAGTGTTAACGTGCCAGAGAAACTAGTGTACAGACTTCATGTTAACGTGCTAGACAAACTAGTGTACAGACTTGCTGATCTTTTGCTAAGTCTGTATAGACTTGATGAAAGAGTCTCTGGGAAGGTAGTGTACACACTTGATGGCGTGAAGGAAAGAGTGTATAGACTTCGTGATGCCAACAGACAATGACTGTGCAGACTTGTTAAACCATGCACACTGTATAGACTCTTCATGCAACAATGTATGGACTTAGTGGTTAACACTTGAATGTATAGAGTTGAAGGGCTAACAATCGAGTGTATAGACTTCAAAAGGACAAAGCATCCACAGATCCGACGATGTACAGACTTTGCCAATATGAGACAATGTACAGACTTTGTCAAGAGACTGGCTGTACAGACTTCAACATAGCTGCGATGTACAGGCTTTGACAAAGCAGCGTTGTACAGACTTGAAGAAGCTTCAGATGAATGAATGTAGAGACTTCCCAAAATGAACGTACAGACTTCAGAAGATGAAGACTCTGTATGGACTTGAAGACCCTGAGCCAATGTATAGACTTGCCTTAACAATGAATGTGTAGACTTTGAAACAGAAGTCAGGCAACCGGATGTACAGAGTTGGTCAAAGCAGCAATGTATAGAGTTGAAACGCTTGAAGGCCAATGTACAGACTTGGATTCCCAATCGCCAATGTATAGACTTGTAAGATGTGAGGCGATGTGTAGACTTTGCGTTCAATTGGATGTATAGACTTGGAGGGCTCACCGATGGCTGTACAGACTTGGGCGTTGTATAGACTTGGAACGGCTTCAAGGCAACAATGTACAGACTTTGAAATAAAGAGTGTACATACTTGAAAGTTCAAGGCCATGATGTATAGACTTTGCCCAAGGAAACGAATGTATAGACTTTGCCACAGTCTAATGTACAGACTTTGCAAAAGTGAACGAGCCAATGTATAGGCTTCAAAAGAAGCAGTCCGATGTACAGACTTGGTTGCAAGCTGAATAGTCGAATGTACAGACTTGCTGAAACAGTCTGATGTACAGACTTCAAGAACTCTAGACAACGGACGCTGTATAGACTTCAGCTAAGTAGGCCACAGGCCAATGTGTAGACTTGGCCAATGTGCAGACTTTGGCTTGGAACGAAGGTAAAGATGAGGCTGTATAGACTTGGCCAAAACGTAGGGAAAAGCACCAATGTGCAGATATGAACATCCAGCAGTATATAGACTTCGTTTCAAGCAACGTAGGTAAAAGAGACAATGTATATACTTAGCCACCAATGTATGGACTTTAACGTAAATGAGAAGATCGGATGAACATACTTTGAAGCTTAACATAGACGGTGGATGTATAGACTTCATGAACAAGATGCAATGCTGACTGATGTATACACTTGGCAAATAGAGTGATGCATGAACTACCCTGTATAGACTTTAAGACTTAATGAGCAACCCGGTGAATAGACTTGGCGATTGTGTGAGCATGCGAAGTACATACTTTGTGTTGTGAACACAGGCTGTACAGACTTACTAACATGCATGAACAAATGGCATTGTATAAACTTTATGAAGAGCACACGAAGCAATGTGTGGACTTGGTGACTCACGCAGACAGATGAGTGAACAGTCTATGCCATGCTCACAGTTAATCAATGTACCAAGTTCTGAATGAAGTAAACACATATGACATCAATTTGTCATCATCAGAACACACGTAAACTATGTCATCATCAAAATATAAGTCAACACATATGACATCAAACATATGAGAGTCATAGTGTTTGTCATCATCAAAACATAATATCCAACAATCTCCCCATTTTTGATGATGGCAATACTATGAGTCTTATGAATGAAGGAAATTGAATATTCAGACTAGACTCATCAAAGTATTCTCCCCCTTTGACTTCATCAAAAAGAAAAATAATACTTTGATAATCTAGTGATGTCATATGAGACTCAATATAGTTCATCAGATGAGTGCAACACAATATCAGAAGCATTTAAATCAATTCTCCCCCTTAGTCAAACAACTTATGCAGTCATGTATATGCAACACATACTCCCCCTTTGACATGGCAGAAGATATAGAGCTAATGCAGACATACAACATGATCAGACAATCTAGCACATTGTCCCCTTATGCATATAGTCTCTCAACCAGACCAGCGAATTCTGCCCTTATGATCCATGATGCAAGAGAAATATACAAGGATGAACTCTTGTTATCCAAAGACTGCAACTCTCATATATGACAACCAGTCTGAATCAAAACACAGTGATAAAGAGCAATAGGATGAGCAGATTCAACAATTTGTGAAAATTGAGATATTGAACTTTTCAGCAAGATACCAACTTCATAAAATCAAAATTTTAAGTTCTGGATTCCTCCATCATAAAAGCTCATGAAACCTTGATTGTCAGATATGGTTTAAGAATGATGTAAACTGAAATTTTTCAAAAGAAATTGTACTCATATCTGAACCAACACTTAATAAAAAGGAACTACAAGCTCATATAAGATTCTAGTTCAACCAACTTCTATCTTACTTAGTTTGCTTTCCATGACAGCTTTAACAGAAACATAAGTGAATGCACCTGAATTTTAATTATTCTTTCAGAAATTGATTTACACAAATTCAATTTTTTTTAATGAACAATTTTGGTTCATCAGCACCTTTTGACGTGGGGAAACACCTTGATCAGAGGCCAGAATCCCCAGTTACTCAGTGTGACAACCGTATTGCTTCTTCCATTTTAGAGAACAGAGTTAGCATTAAAAGTATCTTTGGCATGAGGATACACCTTGATCAGAGGCCAGAATCCCCAGTTACTCAATACTACTATGCCATTGCTCTGCCATATTTTCACAATAATTTCTAATCATCTCTTTAAACAGAGTTAACCATGGTACTTCATGACTCAATCCTTTGGACAGGTTTCTCAGTAACCACAGTCATTGCTCTGTCCATACTTTTACTCAAAATGGATTCAGAACAAATTAGATGTTTAGGAACAACCACATACACTATATATCTCAGTCAGCGTAGACATGGATATCAACTTTTCAGATTTCAGAAAGTCTTACATGAATTTACATGAAGCAGACAGTTAAAGTTTATTAAGAGGTTGAAACAGATATTTTCAAGTTCCTTGTGACCAAACAAGAGTACATAAGACTTAAACCAGTTCCAGTTAACAAATGTTCTTAAGCATGTATAATGGAAGGTTCCTCATTGAAGATGTTTTAACTTTTATGTAGTATTCAGGCTGAAGATTTACTTCATATCTCAGCTTAGTAATTCAAGTGAGAATATTCAACAGACAGCATGGATTCTGAAAAATTGTAGCAAAGGAGCTGCTCTTGAGCATAGAAGTTCAAGGATGACTGAATAGAAGTGAAGCTCTCCTTCATCAGATTTAGGAGAGACAGACAGATACCTATAAGGTATGAATTCAGATTTTAAACAACTTCAGAAGCAGTCAAGAAAGATCTTTTGATACCACTTTCGTGATGGAATCACTGACATTATAGAATTGACAAGATGAATCAAGTAGGTGGATAGGAAGAGTTCAGATAAAAATACAACTGAACGGATTAAGCATGCTCCCCCTATCTATATGCAGTGAGACACTACCTTCCCCCCCCCCCTTTTTTTTTGATTTTTCAAACATAAGTGATATGCTATGCTATGACTCCCTTTAACTAAAAACAATAAATCATCTTATATGTCATGAAGACAATGCAGATGATAAATGACTACGCAACAACAGATTTAACATGCTATGCAGTAAATCTAAAAACAGTTGAGTGATTTCAGATGTATGAATAATGCTCCCCCTAAATGTATGCATTCAATCTATCTTTTTGGCATTTTCAATGTAAAGAAATGCAATGCAATTAACTTCATGTATGCAGGGGCATGAAGCAAAATATTCACATGAAGATGCAGACATTCTCTGATATGTAAATTTGACCATTGGTACTTGGCGGAGAACTTGGCCTAAAAGACCATCTCACACATAGTAAGAACCTCCAGACAGATTTTCTCTGCCCTTTAGTAGCTTTCCATTTATATACCAAGTGGTCATGCATGACAATGCAATACAAACAGTCCTATATGCATCAGATTTTCAATGATTGTATGTCATGTGCATGTTTATGCCATTCTCATATATGCACACAGCTCACAGTACAAACAAGAAAGCCCACAAAGATCAATGCAAGAGTCAAACCAATTAAAATAAAACATGTATGCATGAAGCTATGACTTCTCAGGTCAACCATAATTTTCATTTGAACAGATTTGAGAAATTTACCTGAATGGGGTTTTATCAACTTGGGTGCCTTGGTTTATTTCCCCCTTTTTATTCTTCAGCTACCAAGGCACACCAGCAAGTTAGCACACTATTTTGCATGGGCAGGTACCCAAACAGTCTTGGGTCCTGCATGGTTAATAGTGACACCTTTGGTAGGTGTTCTAAACAACCTTTTAGCATTTAGGTCATCAGATCTTATCAGATGGCAATTATTCATTGAATGACCTAATATACCACAATAATAGCAAGAGGCAGCAGATTTCAGATTTGTTTTATGCACATTCTGATTAGCATGAGTTCTATGTGCATTTGCATGAAATTTTCTATTAACAGAATTAAGATTCTGTTTACCAACATAAGCCAGCCAACAGTCAGCAGCTCTATGGCCTGGGTTCCCACATTCAAAACATGCAAGTGTTTTCCTTTCAAAAACAAATTCATTTCTATCAGAAATATTTCTATTGACAGGGAATTTACCAGATTTATTGTTAAACTTCCTTCCCTGAGCATGCCAACATTGGGCTGCAATGTGGCCCATCTTGCCACAGTGAAAGCATGAACTAGAATTTCTTCCACCAGCCCTCAGCCAGCATTCAATGGCCCTGTGGCCTGTCTTTCCACACTCAAAGCATGTAATGAGCTTATCTTTAAAAATAAATTTGTTCTTATTAGGACCAGGTTGGCTTGCAGGAGATTTACCATGATATGAATGAGATGTTTTCTTATCATTTGCAAACCAGCATTGTGCAACTGTGTGTCCTAATTTACCACAGTGAAAACATTCAATTTTCTTTTTCTGGAATGAAGGATTTCTATCATGAAGGTTCCTAGCAGTCATATCATCCTTCTCCATCAATTTACATTCATGCATCAGATGACCAAATTTATGATAATAATGGCATGGCATTTTCTTTTTAGATGCATGTGAATGTGTGTGTGAACTTTGATCAACATGCCCTAATGAACCCTTTTTATTTATTTTCTGTTTTCTAATCTTTTTCTGATTTTTGTTCTGTTCTTCAGTTTTCTGAACAATGGGCTGTTTATGTTTTGAAGTGGTAGCTACATTTGAAGCCTTTACAAAAGATGTCATCAACTTGCTCTGAAATTCTTTCTTGTTACCATTATTGTAGCCCAGCCCTTCCTTCCTAGTGTTGATTTTTACACCTAGTAACTTGTCTAGGTTTTTCTGCCCACTTACGAATTTTGACAAAGTATTGTTCAGATCATTTATTTCAGATTGAAGGGAAGAGACCTGATGTTCATAGTTGACTATATCTTCTTCACAGACCAGAATTTGTTGAAGTATCACATCATTCAAAGTTTTAAGGGTATCAATTTCTGATTTCAGTTTGAGCTCATTTTGATTTTCATCAACATATTTTCCTTTTTCAAATGTCAACAATCTCTCTGACATGGTGGAGTTCAACTGTTTTAGTTTCTCAATTTTCTCCTTTAGACTAGTGTTCTCCTGCTCAAGTTTATCATCATCAAACAAAACATCAGTTAGGAAACTTGGATATTCTGATTTACAGTTTTCAAAGTTTTCCTGAAATTTTAAGTTCGCAACACTAACAGCCTTGAACTCTTCATTGATCAATTTATTTTCATTCTCAAGACTGATTAGTTTTTGTTCAGATTCTTGACATTGGTTTCTGAGTTTAGTGTTTTCATATTTAACATGATCAAGTTCTGATTGGATTCCATCTAGTTCGACACTTGTCTTCTGAGTATCTCATTTTTAGTTTTCAGAATTTTAGGATTTTCAAGATTTTCAGTTCCAGAAATAGGATCCCCTAGACTTGTTAATTTCTTTATCAGACTTTTATTCTTCTTCCTCAATTTTTCATGGGAGTTTAACAGATTAGCATAGGCATCCTCCCAGTCATCTAAAGTGAAACTATTGAAAGAATTGATTACCTCTTCAGCATCTTCAAATTCATCTTGATCAGTGCTATGGTCGCTCTTATCAGCCATCAGGCAGCTGTCCTCATTCATCCTCTGAGCTAGCTTCAACTGATCCAGAATGTCCTTTGCGGACCTGCACTCATCAAAACAAGAGTGTAGAGGCTTGTCAGTAGCTTCTTTCATTAATCTCAAAACTTTCTGATTCTCTCCATTTCTTGATCTGTCACTTTTAGTCCATTTGGACTCTTCCTTTGGCAGTCTGTGAGGACCATGTGAAATTAACTTCCACATATCCGGATCCATCAATTCCACATAATTGTGTAGACTGCTAACCCATGAATTAAAGTTAGAACCATTGTAAACCGGTGGAGAACCCATGGATTGAATCGGCAAGTAGATTTATGCAGCAGAGAATAAATTCAGAAATGCACCAAGGGACAACAGGATCCTCTGCAGATCGTTGGATCTGATCAATCAGAGAACCTTGCTCTGATACCAATTGTTAGGGTGCAAGCCCTAGATACAGAGGGGGGGTGAATGTACCCTGCTAGAAATATCACCCAATTAAAAACCTCAGAATCTAAACACAATACCAGAATAGAAACTAATTCAATTGAACAAATGAAGAGACACTTGGAGCGCTCCTAATCAATCATCTAGCGGAAGCAAACACACAAACAAACCACTGCTCAAGAGATTTTTAGGTGGTTCGGTCCAAAGACCTACGTCCACCCCTCACTCCCAACCGGAGTGAGGCTTCCACTAGCAATGCTAGAAAGTAGACTCAGTCTGCAAACAAGAGCTGCCACACAGCAACCTCCCCTCTTCCTCCCAACCGGAGGGACACCCCAAGTGACTCCCAGCCACTTGGAAACCAGAGACGTACAGTCTCTCTTCCTCCAAATCGGAGGGAACACCTAGTCTTGCAACCCACAAGACTAGAACCGGAGGACCAATCCTCCCTTTCTCCAAACCGGAGGGGAACCTAGAGACCCAAGTCTCTCTTCCTCTGCAACCCAGAGGGCAGCACAAGTGACCCCAAGTCACCTGCAAACTAGAGGTCTCGGACCTCTCTTCCTCCCAACCAGAGGGACCCCTGGACTCGAAACCTACAAGCCCAGAACCGGAGATAAATCTCCCTTCCTCCAACCCGGAGGGAAACAACCTATGACACCCTGTCAAAGGCAACCAGAGACGCAAGTCTCTCTTCCTCCACACCGGAGGGAACCCGACCTCACACAAGAGAATCGGAGGAACAACTAGAGAATAGTTGAAAAGAAAAACAAAACGCAGCAACAGTAAGCTGAAAAATAAAATGCACAAAGGCTCTCCCAGGAGCAGGCTGGCCTGGATTTGATCCACGGTCCAGCAGGAACTGATCTTCAGTTGAGGCTTCCTTTGCTCTAGCTCTCTCTTCTTCTCACTCTTCTTTTTCTTCTCTTTCGCAGGCTCTCTCTCTCTGTCTCTTTTTCCTTCTTTCTTCTTCTTCTTCTTCTTCTTTCTACTTCTTCTTCTTCTTCTTCTTCTTCTTCGTTCTCTGTATCGTGTAGGCACTCACTGCTCTTCTGTTTTTCTTGATGGCTCACTATGTTTCGATCACACTCAGCCGATGGAGGAAACTCCATATTTATACCAGCAGCAGGCAGCTAGGGCGTGAGCTCTCGACGATTCCCACCCAGCAGGTTTGGTCCACGTGTCAGCATCTCAGCCTCTAGCATCACGTGCCAGTCTTAATAACCTCGTCCATTAATCCTGTCAGATAATCAGTCGAAGACAGTATCAGATGATGTATAGACTTGAAAGTTAACTGAGTGTACAGACTTCGTGTGAAGTAAGAGTGTATAGAGTTGAAGCTTATCAAACGAATGCATAGACTTCATGTTAGCGAACGAGTGTATAGACTTAGTTGAGTGAGCATGCAGTGTACATACTTGAAACCCTTCAGCAACCTGAGTGTATAGACTTAGTGTTAACGTGCCAGAGAAACCAGTGTACAGACTTCATGTTAACATGCCAGACAAACTAGTGTATAGACTTGCTGATCTTTTGCTAAGTCTGTATAGACTTGATGAAAGAGTCTCTGGGAAGGTAGTGTACACACTTGATGGCGTGAAGGAAAGAGTGTATAGACTTCGTGATGCCAACAGACAATGACTGTGCAGACTTGTTAAACCATGCACACTGTATAGACTCTTCATGCAACAATGTATGGACTTAGTGGTTAACACTCGAATGTATAGAGTTGAAGGGCTAACAATCGAGTGTATAGACTTCGAAAGGACAAAGCATCCACAGATCCGACGATGTACAGACTTTGCCAATATGAGACACTGTACAGACTTTGTCAAGAGACTGGCTGTACAGACTTCAACATAGCTGCGATGTACAGGCTTTGACAAAGCAGCGTTGTACAGACTTAAAGAAGCTTCAGATGAATGAATGTAGAGACTTCCCAAAACGAACGTACAGACTTCAGAAGATGAAGACTCTGTATGGACTTGAAGACCCTGAGCCAATGTATAGACTTGCCTTAACAATGAATGTGTAGACTTTGAAACAGAAGTCAGGCAACCGGATGTACATAGTTGGTCAAAGCTGTTGCATCCCTATGGTTTTGATGATGTCTCACACTATAAATCAACCTTCTATCTCTAGATTCATGCTGGTTCATCACCTAAGTGAGTTCAGTTCATATGCTATTCCAGTATTTCATCTATCTACACTGTTTGGTTAATATGGACAGTAGTGGGTCGACTCATCAGCAAGGGTGGGTCGACGCATCAGAGCATTGATAGCTTGGGCACAAAGTCTATACACCAGCTTGATCTATTTCGTCTGTACATTGGCATATCCTCTTCTAGTCTGTACATCGGGCACTTTCTAACTGAAGTCCATACACTGGTCTCAATACTCAAAGTTAGTTCAGCTCAACCCTATACATCCTTCCAAGCTTCAACTCTATACATTGGAATGTCAAGCTTAATGTCTATACACTGGTTACTGCACTCTCATGAAGTCTACACATCCGATAGTGTAAGTCTATACAGCGCCCAGTGTCATGCTTGCATAGTTTGTACAACGCCTGCTTCAATCACTCAAGCATACACATTGCATGTCAGTAGGCTTGCACACAATAAAGTTCATACATTGCACAATGTCTGAACATTGATTCAGAGATAGCTTCAGCCAAGTCTATACATCGACTGGCAGTCTTCATGCTAAGTATATACACTCCTTGAATCCAAGTCTGTACAGCGTCAATTGTCTAGAATTCTTGAAGTCTGTACATCGGACTGCTTCTTTTGAAGTCCATACATTGGCTCGTTCACTTTTGCAAAGTCTGTACATTAGACTGTGGCAAAGTCTATACATTCAGTTCCTTGGGCAAAGTCTATACATCGCTTAGTCTGCACATTGCCTTCAGCCCAAGCGTTCAAAGCCAAGTCTATACAACGCCAAGTCTGTACACTCCTCATCTGTTCCTACGCTTGGCCAAGTCCATACACTCAACATTTCCCTACGCTTTCCTGGCCAAGTCTGTACATCACTAAGTGTGTACATTACATTGAACTACTCTTCAAAGTCTTCAAAGTCTGTACAGCGTCCGTCTCAGCCAGCGTCTCATGCTGCGTCTTAGGCAAGTCTGTACATCGGCTTCATTCGCTCAAGTCCACACATCCACAGTGGTTCATCAAGTCTATACATTCACTTGAGCTTCACCAAGTCTGTACAACGTTGAAGCCTTCACAAGTCCATACACTGCTTGAGCTTCACCAAGTCTGTACAACGCTGAAGTCTTCACAAGTCTGTACAGTGCTTGAGCTTCATCTAGTCTGTACATCGCTTCAAGCGATTCAAGTCTATACAGACTGCCTTCACATCCAAAGTCTGTACATCGGTTCAACAGCCGATCGTCTCATACAGAACTTTCCAAGTCTGTACAGCCGAGTGTCTAATGCATCGTCTCACCCTGGCATAGTCTATACACTGGCTCAAGTTTGTCGAAGTCTATACATCTCCGTTGAGCATCAAGTCTACACACTGCTCACAGTCTTATTAAGAGTCTCACACAGGTTCCAAGTTTGTACACTGTTTAGGCATCGTGAAGTCTATACAGTGGCTGAACCTTTGTTAAGTCTACACATTAGTAAGGCTGGTTTGCTTTGTTCTTCATAAGTCTATACACTGCATCTCGTTTACATTGTTCATAAGTCTATACACTGCCATTCATGCGCATTGCTCATATGTCTATACACTGCTTTCACATGCGCCTTATTCATTAAGTCTGTACACTCTCTCACGTTATACACACTTAATCAGTTGATGTTTCTGAAGTATATACATTCGTGTTTAAATCCTGAACTAACTAAGTATATACATTCCATCTATCTGTCTGCAGGTGATTCAGGCTGATGATTGGGCACGTGAACCGAGGTTGGCACCTGGCACGTGATCCAAGACAACAGGCGCATGACACGTGGATGGCAACCTTTTCAGGATGCTGCCATGTGGTCGAAATTCAAATGATCTGGCCAAAAGTGCATGGGCGGGAACCTGGCCGCCACACGCCAATATCTGCTATAAATATAGAGCTTCATCCTTCAGTAGAAGCTTGATCGTGAAAAGGAAAAGCAGAAGCCATTGGTGAGAGTTTGCACGATCCAAAAAAGAAAAAGAGCAGAGAGTTCTAGATCTGAGAGGAGTTTGTTCGAGAGAGAGAGCAGTGTGTGTGGATTGATGAATTGCTTCATTTGAAGCTACATTTGTATTAGGTTTCAGAACCGATTTCTTCTTCATTAGTTTTTGTTTCTACTTTATTTTCGTATCTTTTTGTTCATCCTTCTGATTTGAATTGGTTTCCCTCCGGTGTGTGAAGGAAGGGAGTATTACTCCAGTTTCCCTCTGAGTTGCAGAGGAAGAGAGATCGGTGATCTCTGGTGGTGTTAGTGACTGGGTGTCATTAACAGTTTCCCTCTGGTGTGTGGAGGAAGGGAGAGGATTCTCCGGTTGTGTTCTAGCTGGGAGCTAGAACAGGTTTCAAGTTCTGTGGGTAGCAGAGCTTGGTTGAGGGATTTGTTTCCCTTGGGTGTTCAAGCTGTGTGGCAGCATGTTGTTCACAGACTGAGTCTGCATTGATCTAGCATTGTCTAGTGGAATCCTCATTCTAGTTGGAGTGAGGGGTGGATGTAGATTGCGGACTGCAATCGAACCACCTAAAAACCGAGTGCCTCCTCTGTGGTTTGCTATTGTTATCTGCGCTCTTCATCTGCTTGTCCCTTTGCTTCCATGTGATCAGTTCTTCATTCTCATTTACATTTCTCTGTGTACGGGTTAAGGAGGTGCGTTAGCAGTAGAATTTATTTTCCGCCTAAGTTTCTACAAATTGGGAGTGATCTATTCATCCCCCCCCTTCTATATCACTCTTGCTGCGCTAACAATTGGTATCAGAGCAGGTTTACGCCATGTGGACGAATGGTCAAGGAAATGCTAGTGGTCCTAGAACCTTCATGGCCGAAGGTCAATCCATTAGTCACCCTCCTTATTTCGATGGTAGTAAGTATCTGTTTTGGAAGAACAGGATGGAAGTGTTCATCAGGGCTCAGAGTCATAAACTGTGGAGAGTAATCACGGTGGGGCCTTATGATCTGCCACCAAACGAGGACGCTTGGACAGATGACCATGTCAAGCTCTCCTCACTCAATTGGACGGCGCTGAACATCATCCAGTGTGCTGTTCATCCAGAGGAATATGCCCGTATATCTGCATACAGAACTGCCAAGCGAATGTGGGATGAGATGCAATTGATCTATGAAGGTACAGCTCAAGTGAAAGCCTCGAAGGTAAATCTCTACACTTCTAAGTATGAAATGTTTAAGATGAATGCAGACGAGAATATAACTGAGATGTATGCTAGGTTGTCTTTAATCACAAATACTCTTAAAGGGCTAGGGAAGGATCTTGCTGAGGTAGATATAGTCAGGAAAATCCTTAGATCTTTATCCCCGGCATGGCACACTAAGGCCATTGTGATTGAGGAGTCAAAAGATTTGACTATCTTGACTGTGAATGAGCTCATAGGATCCCTTATGACCTATGAGATGAATTTCCAAGGAGGTGGAGAAGTAAGTGAGAGGAAGGGTAAAAATGTAGCTCTAAGAGCTTCCCACAACAAGGGTAGCAGCAGTGGGAGCAGCAGCAGTAGCCCCGAGTCTGAGTCTGAGCTTGAAGGTTTGTCAAATCTCGACCAGGAGGAGCAGGCAATGCTCACTAGATAGTTCAGAAAATTTTTGAAGAAAAAGGGAAAGACCTTTAGGAAGAAGAAGCCACACTCTTTCAACAAGAGTGCTGAATTTACTAGTTACAGGGATAAAAATCCTAAGAGACTGACTTGTTTTAATTGTAACAAACAGGGACATATGAAAGGTGATTGCCCAGACCTCCAGAAGAAGGGTCCCTATCTTCAGAAGAAAAACATAAAGGTGCAGAAGAAGAAGAAGCCACAGGCGATGGTCTGCACATGGAGCGAGGAAGAAGAAGACCCCGAAGACGCTTTCTCAGAAGAATATGAAGATGGAATTTGCCTCATGGCAAACAGTGAAGAGGAGGTAATAAACGTTTTTGAAAATTTCTCAATTGATGACTGGGAGGATGCTTATGGTGACTTGCTAGATAAATTTAATTCTCTTAGCAAAGAGCACAGAGTTCTGAAAAGAAAATTTAACACAAATGTTGAAGAACAAACTCTGGTCTGTGAGGAAAATGAGAAGCTAAAAGAACAACTAGAAGAAATGACCTCACTAAGGAAAGAAAATGATAAGCTCAAGGAAGAAACTCAAGAAAGTCAAAAACAGCTCAATGAATTCAAAACTAAAATTGAAGAAAGCATGAATGAAATTAGAGTGAATTCAGAGAAATATGAAGCTGTGAAGAAAGTAAATGTTGAACTCCTAAAAAATTCTGAGTCCCTTCAAAAGGAGCTGGAAGACAAACAGAAAGTCTTAGAAAAGTTTGTCCAAGGAAAGACTAGCTTAGATGCTATACTAGGGACTAGGGTCAATTTCAATAAGGAAGGTCTAGGCTATGACCCAACCAACAAGAGACCCTTTCAATTCAAGACCATCACCTTCTGCCCAGAGAAGGGAAAAGAAAAGCTGGACACACCATCCAGCTCAAACAGCTCTAAGGAAATTCAAAGTCCTAAAGAGAACACAAAAACCAGTACTGGACAACCATTTAAGATGGGAATGAATTTTATGAAGAATAACACTAAGCCCACTCACCAGAACACAAATGGTAGATGGACCAAGAAAGTAAATCAGAATAAGAGCTGGAATTATGACAATCAGATGGGTCCAAACAGGACCTACTGGAGAAATAACTTTCATGGTCAAAGATATGCTAATCAACAAGCCTACAGGAAATTTCCTAGGAATAAGAAGACTAATGAATGGAATAGAACTCACTTCTCCAGTTCAGCTGGATTCAACTTTAATAAATCAGAAAGGAAGGTGCCAGAGAAAACCATGCTGAAGCAAATCTGGATACTTAAACACTTGATCAGAGATTTGAACAATGTCTTTGGACCCAACTCATCTTGGGTTCCAAATCACTCTACTTGATGTATTTGTGTAGGTCGGCCTGGCAGCTGAAGACAACAAGTGGTATCTCGACAGTGGCTGCTCCAGGCATATGACAGGAGACCAATCCAAGTTTAGCAATATAGAGATGAAACCAGGGGGTCTGGTCAAGTTTGGAGGAAAGAACAAAGGTAAAATAATTGGAGTTGGTACAGTAGGTAAGTCTTCCACAAACTCCATTGAAAAAGTCTTACTTGTGGAAGGGCTTCAACACAACCTGATTAGCATAAGTCAGTTATGTGACAGGGGTCACAGGGTTGTATTTGATGATAGTTCATGCAAAATCCTTGAAACAAATTCTGACATGGTTAAATTTGTAGCCAACAGGATTAATAATGTCTACATTATAGACTTAGATGAGAAATCTGAATCTACTATTTGCTTATCTGCCAATTCTGAAAATGATGCCTTTGAATGGCATAGACGTCTAGGTCATGCTAGCTTTTCAACTTTGAATAAATTGCTCAAGCATGATTTAGTTAGAGGCATACCTAGAATTAAATTCAACTCAATATCAAAAGCATGTGATGCCTGTGCTCTAGGCAAAAAGATCAGAAATTCTTTTAAATTAAGATCTGAGCCATTGTCTTCTAGACCAATGGAACTTCTTCATATGGACCTTTTCGGTCCCACTAGAACTCAGAGTCTTAATGGAAACAGATTTGGCTATGTCATCATAGATGACTTCTCTAGATATTCATGGATATTTTTCTTAGCAAATAAGAGTGATGCATTTCAAAAGTTTAATCTATTTTTCAATAAGGTCAAACAAGAAGGGAAATACAAGGTCTGTTCTTTTCAATCTAACCATGGAGGTGAATTTGAAAACTCCATGTTTACTGATCTTTGTGAAAAAGAGGGACTAACTCACAGGTTTTCTTCTCCCAGGACACCTGAACAGAATGGGATTGTGGAGAGAAGAAATAGAACTGTGGTGGAGATGGCCCGAACCATGTTGATTGAAAGTAAATTAGCTAGAAGGTTTTGGGCAGAAGCGGTCAATACAGCAACTTACATAATCAACAGGGCCATGGTAAGACCCATACACAAGAAAACACCATATGAGCTTCTAAAAGGTAAGAAACCAAACTTGTTTCATTTCAGATTTTTTGGAGCAAAATATTTTATTCATAACAATGATAAGAAAGATTTAGACAAGTTTGAAGCCAAGAGTTCACCTGGAATATTCTTGGGTTACTCTGAAGTGTCAAGGGCATATAGGGTGATTAACATATCAGATCAGAAAGTGGAAGAGTCTCCACACATCCTTTTTAGTGAAAAGAAAGATGTTTCTAATGTTGAAAATCTTGACAGGGATTCCAATCATGGTGGAGATTTTTTAGAAGACCAACAGGAAGAAGAGAAGACTCAGCCAAGTGGAGAAACAAATTCCCCCAATCAGGAAGGGCCAAGAGAAACAGGTGAGTCTTCAACAAATATCAGATTTCTTAAAGACCATCCTTTAGATAAAGTCATAGGCAATACTGAAGATCCGCTTCGGACTAGGTCTCATTTTAGAAATGTGAATAATGATGACTTAATTGCATTAGTCTCACAAATTGAACCCAAAACAGTAGAAGAGGCCTTAGCTGATCTAGCTTGGGTCAATGCTATGTGTGAGGAATTAGGTCAGTTTGAAAGGAATAATGTCTGGGAGCTTGTCCCAAGACCTGATGGTATTAATATCATAGGAACCAAGTGGGTGTTCAAAAATAAGATGAATGAAGATGGAATCATCTCTAGGAATAAGGCCAGATTAGTAGCCAAAGGCTACTGTCAGGAATTCGGTGTAGACTTTGATGAATCCTATGCACCTGTTGCTAGGATGGAAGCTATAAGATTGTTGCTTGCCTTTGTTTGCTCAAAGAATATAAAACTCTAACAAATGGATGTCAAAAGTACTTTTTTAAATGGAGTCATTAAAGAAGAAGTTTTTGTTGAACAACCTCCTGGATTTCAATATTCTCCTCAACCTAACCAAGTTTTCAGGTTAAACAAAGCCTTGTATGGTCTAAAGCAGGCTCCAAGAGCTTGGTATGAAAGATTGTCTGAATTTCTGATCAGCAAAGGCTACAAAAGAGGTAAAGTTGATCAAACTTTATTTACCAAGGGCATAAATAAAGATCTCATCATAGTTCAGGTATATGTAGATGACATTGTATTTGGATCAACTAAGCATGAACTATGTGATGAATTTTCTACCATGATGTCTGCTGAATTTGAAATGAGCTTGGTTGGTGAACTAAAATATTTTCTTGGATTGCAGGTACAGCAGCTAGAAGATGGGTGCTTCATCAACCAAACCAAATACACAATGGAACTGTTCAAAAGGTTTGGCATGGAAAACTTAAAGCACATTACTACACCCATGGGCATCAATACCTCATTTGTAGCAACCCTAATAAATGAATAATTGAAATGAATTAAAACATATATACAGAAGTAATATATATATAAAAGGAATAGGGTTAATTGGACGAAATAAAACAAATTAAAAATAACGCCTCTTATTAGGGCGTTAATTCAAAAAGAAACGCCTCTATCAAAGGCGTGACTAAAGAAAGGACGCCCACACGTGCGGTCGTCAACTCTCACGACCAAATGGGTAAGTAAAAGAAACGCCTCTATCTTGGGCGTGTTTTAAAACACGAAACGCCCTTTTTCAAGGCGCTTTTTAAGAAACGCCCTTATGCAAGGCGTTAATTCAAGAATACACGCCCTGACCAAAGGCGTTAATTCCATTCGAGTTCCGTTCGACACGGGAGCTTATCCAGGGAAGGTTATGTTAATCCAGTAAGTATTTAATAGGGCAAGGACTCTATATTGGAAGCATTGCTTCTACTAGAACACTAACCTTAACAGGACGTCCAAAATCCTATAAATAGTCTTGATCGAGCAAACCCTAAACCTATTTGATTCAAGCCTCTGCCACGGTAAGTGAAGAACAGAACTGTTCTTCTTATTCCTTTCTTTCTGTTTGGAGTGTATGAAGAACTAACGTTCTTCATCTCCTTCTCTTCTTACAGGTTGAAGAGAGAGCACACGCTGTGAAGAACATAGGTAAGGTTCTTCTAAAACTTTTCCTAACTACGGTTATGTCCCCATCTTCCTCATCTTCTTTTCTTTTCCTTACAGATCGATTGTTGGGTGAAGTTCCTGAAGACAGAAGATCAATATCTTCATCATCCTCATCAAATACAATCACCTTCTCTTCTTACTACTACCAGCGGGATTCTTCGTCCCTTCGATTAAACCAAATCAACCATTAAAGGTAGGTTTTCTCAAGCTACTGTAGCCCAAATGAAATTAATGCAAGATATATATATATATAAGCATGTCATGCATATGATTATTATAGTTTTCGTGCGTTTTCTGAAATATTTTGAAAGAAACGCCCTTGATTAGGGCGCTAATTTAAAAGAAACGACCATACTAGTGGTCGTCAATTTAATATTTGACGCCCTCTACGCAGGCGTTAATTTCATAAGAATCGCATATGATTAATAATTGATCCTGTTTAAAAATTACAATACATATGAAATATTGATTTTTAATATCTTGCATGACTCTGTGAATTCCTGTTAAATTTTACTGCCATGACATGTCTCCTGTCTCTCGAAATATTATTTATTAAAATATCGTAAATCCCTTGAAATTCACGACTTGGACAAAGTCGTTTTCCATATTCTAACGCCCCAGTACAAGGCGTGAATTTGAAAAGTAACGCCCCTTCCTAGGGCGTGTATCTGCTAAAATCCTGAAATTCACATATTCTGTAAAATGGAATTTGAAAGTAACGCCCCTTCCAAGGGCGCGTTTTTGATAAATTTCTGAGAATAATTATATCCTGTCGAATATGTAAATGATGAGACGCCTGCCCCTGCAGTCGTCAACTTTTAAGAAACGCCCCCAGGAAAGGCGTGTTTTTGATAAATTAATGAAATAATGGAAATTCTGCAAATTGGCAATATATGTAAACGCCCTTTAGTTAGGCGTTAATTACTTGAGACACGACTTGACCTAAGTCGTTATTTTACTGTAAACTGATTTTTCCTCTGACTTGCTAACCGATGGTTTATATATTATACATATATATATATATCGGCACTATTCTCCACTCCGTGAGTATAGTCCCACGTTTCATGTTGATTTATCGATCACACTCAACTCTCATTGACATACAAGCTCTCCATTGGACATTCCGTTCCTTTGGACTAGCGAGTTAGTCATAGAGACCTCCGTAAGACTCCTCGTAGCCTTGGATTCCCTCAAGGCCGACTGAGCTGGTTGTACCCTAAAAACCCATTACACAGTTTTTGCCATGTCAATCTAAAGAAAACATGGTATACCGGCCCTTATGATTATACAAAGAGTATATCATAAGAAATTCTTAATGGGATGATGATATCATGCCATATCATGTCGTTCTTGTAAACCTCAATTCTATGATAAGAATGAGGGTATCTTACCTTTGATATACTGTTCATGTGGACCTCAATTCTATATAAAGAATGTCCATATTGATTTGTCATGGTACCTAAGTTAAAGGAACCATAATCTACCTAGTTTTACCGACATCGTGATTATACCGTTATTATCGCCATTCTATGTCCTTTGTCATATTTTGGACTCTATTCTATCAAAGTTGTCATACGTATCTACAAGCTTGATTATTGAAATTCTATATTGGCTATATAAACAAGAGTGGATGTCAAAACACATGATAAATGCCTGCGCATATAGGGCCCGATCTGGTCCTGGGAGGAGCACCCGAAAGTACTTGTGCCCATGGGAGTTAAAATGATAAGGTATCTGGCATTATACCGAGTACTTGACTTGCTTGATTGGACATTCCACACACATCTTGTACTTGAATCGTACTTGACTTTACATGAAATGCGTGGCCCGAAAAAGGGTAATTTACTTGCTTGATACATGATAGCCAAAGTTCTTGACATGACTCGATAATGGTACTTGCTTGAATATCTTGAATAACTTGTATCTTGTTCATGAAAGTTCATCTTATTTCTTTGATATTACATTCTCTCTATCTTGTCGTTTCATGCGAGCATGCATAGCTTTATTGCATCCATGAAAATGTAATTACTTAAACCACTTGCTAGTACTTGAGATATAATTTCCTACTGAGCGTTCGCTCATCCCGTTTGTCCCTTTTTACTTTTCAGGTAAGTCCGACGACGATGGAAGTCAATCGGATGGGAATGGTCAAGAGTGAAAGTGATAGAGCTTCTACGAGTGTCGTCTAGTCTTTTCCATAGTTTCTTGAGTCGACTATGTATTCTTTTCCTTTTTATTTAACAGAGTATTGGATTTGTAATAGTCTATCCATTATGAAATAAAGGATTGGGTTATCTTGCTATTTTGCGCATCTCTGTCTTTGGGTCGAATACACGACCACTCTGATTGACATGATTGATATAGACACGTCGCGCATCTCCGGGTATCTTCCGCGCTCGGGGCGTGACAGTCTTTGTGGTATCAGAGCCTAAGGTATTCAATTCCTAGGAAACCCAAGTCCAAGGATAGGTTTCAAAACCTTTAACCAAGTGAGAGTGGGTAGAACCAAGGGTTAAATGATCAATGAGTCCTTATAAGATCATAGTGACATAATACTAACATAGCTATTGTAATTGTAGGATAATGGCTGCCGAACGTGCTCAATGGCGCAACATGCAGCGTACCCTTCAAGGGATGACCCAAGTGCTACAACAGGTAGCACAAGGTGGTGCTCCACGAGCTGGAAGCTTACACCAAGCATTCAAGAATATGAATCCCCCGAAGTTCATGGGATCGACCGATCCAGACGATGCCGAGCATTGGGTTCGGGAGATTGAACGTATATTCCGTGTCATGCAATGCACGGATCAGGACAAAGTCTTATTAGCTACTTTCCAGTTAGAAAAGGATGCTAGATGCTGGTGGGAGTCGATTGAAGCTACTATTGACCCAACTCAAGTTACATGGGGTGAATTCGTTGAATATTTCAACGCCAAATATTTCTCTGATAGGGTCCAGGAAAGGAAGGCCGCCGAATTTGCCGCATTAAAGCAAAGATCTTTATCGGTGGCTGATTATGAAGCACAGTTCTCTAGACTGTCTAGATATGCTAAGCATTTAATTGGCACGGAAAAGATGAAAGCCCGTAGATTTCTTAATGGGCTTAGGCCCCACTACATTACTCAACTGGCGCCTATGGATATTCAAGTTTATACTGAAATAGTGCGCCGAGCTCAGTTGCTTGAAGATGCCACGGAACTATCTGATAGGATCCGTGGGAAAGACAAAAAGGAGCAAGTCACAAGTTCGGGTTCTTTTAAACCCAACTTTAAGAAGAGGCCCAATAATGGAGGTTCTTCCTCTCAAGATCAGAAGTACAAGAAATCCAAGCCTTTCTCTATCACCACTACCCCTTCAAACGTAGTATGCAAGCATTGTGACAAGGCTGGTCACAAAACAGAAGAATGCTGGAGGAAATTAGGAGCATGTCTCCGTTGTGGGAGTCGTGAACATCGGATTCCCGATTGTCCATTAATGAATGACCAAGACGGTGAGGGTAAACACCCAGTGACAAGGAACGCGCGTCTTCATGCAATCCAAGAGACCGAACCAGAAGAAGAAGGCGGATTGGTGGAAGGTACATTAAAAATTTGTTCCAAATATGCACATGTCTTATTTGATACGGGTGCATCGCATTCCATTATTTCCAAGAAGTTTGCTGACCCATTACCTCTAGAACCAGAATGGATGAAAATAGTGTTGTCTACTCCTCTCGGAAACGAGACGGATATCACGCATCATTACCAAAACTGTGAGGTGTTGGTTCGAGGAAAGAATTTTCCTATTGATCTTATCTGCTTAGATCTAAAAGAATATGATGTTATACTAGGAGCAGATTGGTTATCTAAGTACCAGGCAACGGTTGATTGCCGTAATAGCAAGATTGTTTTCAAAGAATTTCCAGAACTGACTTATACTAGTCCTAAGAGTCGAAGCAAATCCCCTCTTATTTCGGCTCTTCGAGCAAGCAAGCTCGTCAGGAAAGGATGCGTATCCTTCCTTGCTTTTGTCACTAATAAAGAAGCTAAGGAAACCAAGATAGAAGACGTTC
This sequence comes from Amorphophallus konjac, assembly GCA_022559845.1. Taxonomy (NCBI): domain Eukaryota; kingdom Viridiplantae; phylum Streptophyta; class Magnoliopsida; order Alismatales; family Araceae; genus Amorphophallus; species Amorphophallus konjac. Next base: position 146,811,119 of record CM040122.1, read on the forward strand.
AAGTAGTACGAGAATTCCCAGACGTATTTCCGGAAGAATTGCCGGGATTACCCCCGCAAAGAGATGTGGCCTTTACCATCTACTTAGTCCCTGGTGCTGGTCCGGTTTCAAAGGCACCATATAGAATGTCCCCTGCTGAACTCAAGGAGTTGAAGGAGCAGTTGATGGAACTAATCCGAAAAGGGTTTATTAGACCAAGTACTTCCCCGTGGGGAGCACCAGTCTTATTTGTAAAGAAGAAGGATGGATCCATGAGATTGTGTATTGACTATCGACAGTTGAATCATCTTACTATCAAGAACAAGTATCCACTGCCGAGAATCGATGAATTGTTTGATCAGATTTCAGGATCCAAATATTTCTCCAAGATTGATCTCCGGTCGGGATATCATCAATTAAGGATCAAGGATGATGACATTCACAAGACCGCATTCAGAAGCAGGTATGGCCATTACGAATTTGTTGTTATGCCTTTTGGACTAACAAATGCCCCTGCTGCCTTTATGCAGTTAATGAATAGCATATTCAGGCCTTACTTGGATCAATTCATAGTAGTCTTCATCGATGATATATTGATATATTCTAAGACTAAGGAAGAACATGAAGAGCATTTGAGGATTGCATTGCAAGTCTTGAGGACAAATCAATTATATGCTAAACTCAGCAAATGCGAGTTCTGGCTTGAAGAAGTGGCTTTTCTCGGACATGTCATATCCAAGGACGGTTTATCTGTGGATCCGTCAAAAGTTGAAGCTGTGAGAAACTGGGAGAGACCCACTAACGCAAGCGAGATCAGAAGTTTCTTAGGTCTTGCAGGCTATTATCGGCGATTTATCAAAGATTTCTCTAAGATCGCCGTACCACTTACAAGATTAACTCGTAAGGAGATCCGATATGAATGGAGTGAGGAATGTGAAAGCAGTTTCCAAACTCTCAAGGATCATCTCACCACAGCTCCGGTCTTAGCCTTACCAATTGAAGGAGAGAAATTCGAGGTCTACACTGATGCTTCTGGCATTGGCCTCGGATGTGTTCTAATGCAACATGGGAAGGTCATAGCATACTCTTCTCGTCAACTGAAGAAGCATGAGGAGAATTACCCCGTCCATGACTTGGAATTGGCCGCGGTAGTATTTGCCCTAAAGATATGGAGACACTATCTCTATGGGGTACAGTTTACTGTATACTCCGATCACAAAAGTCTCAAATATCTATTTTCACAAAAGGAGCTGAACATGAGACAAAGACGTTGGCTAGAATATCTCAAGGACTTCGACTTCAGTATACAATACCATCCCGGAAAGGGTAATTATGTTGCTGACGCCCTTAGTCGAAAGCCGAGAGCAAAGATAGCAAATTATATGATACAAGAATGGAGGTTACTTGAACAATTCTCCGAGCTCAATATAAGCTTGGACACGGAATCCAAATTGGTCACACTATCCCATGTAAGCATACAGTCAGATTTGTTATCTGAGATACGAACACTTCAGGATGATGATCCTATGTTAATAGAAATCAAAGACAGATTAGAAGGATAATCTGATTTTCAACTAACTTCTGATGGAAGATTATCGTTCCAAGATAGAACTTGTATACCCGATTGTCCGGAATTAAAGAAGAAGATCTTAGATGAAGCTCACAGGTCAAGATACACTATTCATCCTGGATCAACTAAAATGTACCAAGATGTAAAGAGGAACTTTTGGTGGCCCAATATGAAAAGAGAAATAGCGGACTATGTATCACGCTGTCTCACATGCCAACAGGTCAAGGCGGAACACCAAAAGCCTGCGGGAAAACTACATCCTCTAGATATTCCTAAGTGGAAATGGGAGGATATTGGTATGGACTTCATCATGGGTTTGTCTAAGTCTAAAGGAGGACATGATGGAATCTGGGTTATCATTGATCGATTGACTAAATCGGCACATTTCTTGCCAATCAAAAGCCGATGGTCGATTGATGTGCTAGCTGCACTATACATTAAAGAAATAGTCAGGATACATGGAATTCCTGTCTCAATCGTGTCTGATAGAGATCCCCGTTTTACTTCTCATTTTTGGAAGGGATTACAACATTCGTTGGGGACAAGGCTCAACTTTAGTACTGCTTTTCACCCACAAACGGATGGTCAGACCGAGCGAACTAATCAAGTTGTTGAAGATATGCTGAGAGCATGCATTATTGACTTTGGAGGAAGCTGGCATGACCACTTACCTTTAGTTGAATTTGCATATAATAATAGCTACCAAGCTAGTATCCAAATGGCACCTTTCGAAGCCTTATACGGAAGGAGTTGCCGATCTCCCATATGTTGGAACGAAGTTGGAGAGGAACAACTATTAGGTCCAGACATGGTAAGGGATACAACTGAGAAGATACAGGTAATCAGAGAAAGATTACAAGTTGCTCAGACAAGGCAAAAGGCTTATGCTGATACCAGGAGAAGAGATCTTGAATTCCAGGTTGGAGATCATGTATTTCTTAAAATATCCCCTGGACGTGGCATACGAAGATTTGGTGTTAAGGGCAAGCTTACGCCAAGATTCATCGGACCATTTGAGGTACTCGAAAGAGTTGGCGAGGTTGCTTATCGCATCGCGTTGCCTCCTCAGTTGTCCGAGGTACACAATGTATTTCACATATCTATGTTGAAGAAGTATGTGCACGATCCGTCACATATTATTGAGCATGGAGATCTGGTGATCCAGAAAGATCTCACTTATGAACAGAGGCCCTTGAAGATATTAGATCGAGAAATACGAACTCTAAGGAATAAGGTTATTCCCATGCTCAAGGTGCAATGGAATAAGAATCCTGAACGCGAAGCGACATGGGAGACCGAGGAATCTATGAAGAAACGATTTCCCGAGTTATTCTAAGAGGTATATGTCCTACACTCTCCGCGTGTATAATTATATATATATTGAATTTGGGGACCAAATTCTTTTAAGTGGGGGAGGGTGTAGCAACCCTAATAAATGAATAATTGAAATGAATTAAAACATATATACAGAAGTAATATATATATAAAAGGAATAGGGTTAATTGGACGAAATAAAACAAATTAAAAATAACGCCTCTTATTAGGGCGTTAATTCAAAAAGAAACGCCTCTATCAAATGCGTGACTAAAGAAAGGACGCCCACACGTGCGGTCGTCAACTCTCACGACCAAATGGGTAAGTAAAAGAAACGCCTCTATCTTGGGCGTGTTTTAAAACACGAAACGCCCTTTTTCAAGGCGCTTTTTAAGAAACGCCCTTATGCAAGGCGTTAATTCAAGAATACACGCCCTGACCAAAGGCGTTAATTCCATTCGAGTTCCGTTCGACACGGGAGCTTATCCAGGGAAGGTTATGTTAATCCAGTAAGTATTTAATAGGGCAAGGACTCTATATTGGAAGCATTGCTTCTACTAGAACACTAACCTTAACAGGACGTCCAAAATCCTATAAATAGTCTTGATCGAGCAAACCCTAAACCTATTTGATTCAAGCCTCTGCCACGGTAAGTGAAGAACAGAACTGTTCTTCTTATTCCTTTCTTTCTGTTTGGAGTGTATGAAGAACTAACGTTCTTCATCTCCTTCTCTTCTTACAGGTTGAAGAGAGAGCACACGCTGTGAAGAACATAGGTAAGGTTCTTCTAAAACTTTTCCTAACTACGGTTATGTCCCCATCTTCCTCATCTTCTTTTCTTTTCCTTACAGATCGATTGTTGGGTGAAGTTCCTGAAGACAGAAGATCAATATCTTCATCATCCTCATCAAATACAATCACCTTCTCTTCTTACTACTACCAGCGGGATTCTTCGTCCCTTCGATTAAACCAAATCAACCATTAAAGGTAGGTTTTCTCAAGCTACTGTAGCCCAAATGAAATTAATGCAAGATATATATATATATAAGCATGTCATGCATATGATTATTATAGTTTTCGTGCGTTTTCTGAAATATTTTGAAAGAAACGCCCTTGATTAGGGCGCTAATTTAAAAGAAACGACCATACTAGTGGTCGTCAATTTAATATTTGACGCCCTCTACGCAGGCGTTAATTTCATAAGAATCGCATATGATTAATAATTGATCCTGTTTAAAAATTACAATACATATGAAATATTGATTTTTAATATCTTGCATGACTCTGTGAATTCCTGTTAAATTTTACTGCCATGACATGTCTCCTGTCTCTCGAAATATTATTTATTAAAATATCGTAAATCCCTTGAAATTCACGACTTGGACAAAGTCGTTTTCCATATTCTAACGCCCCAGTACAAGGCGTGAATTTGAAAAGTAACGCCCCTTCCTAGGGCGTGTATCTGCTAAAATCCTGAAATTCACATATTCTGTAAAATGGAATTTGAAAGTAACGCCCCTTCCAAGGGCGCGTTTTTGATAAATTTCTGAGAATAATTATATCCTGTCGAATATGTAAATGATGAGACGCCTGCCCCTGCAGTCGTCAACTTTTAAGAAACGCCCCCAGGAAAGGCGTGTTTTTGATAAATTAATGAAATAATGGAAATTCTGCAAATTGGCAATATATGTAAACGCCCTTTAGTTAGGCGTTAATTACTTGAGACACGACTTGACCTAAGTCGTTATTTTACTGTAAACTGATTTTTCCTCTGACTTGCTAACCGATGGTTTATATATTATACATATATATATATATCGGCACTATTCTCCACTCCGTGAGTATAGTCCCACGTTTCATGTTGATTTATCGATCACACTCAACTCTCATTGACATACAAGCTCTCCATTGGACATTCCGTTCCTTTGGACTAGCGAGTTAGTCATAGAGACCTCCGTAAGACTCCTCGTAGCCTTGGATTCCCTCAAGGCCGACTGAGCTGGTTGTACCCTAAAAACCCATTACACAGTTTTTGCCATGTCAATCTAAAGAAAACATGGTATACCGGCCCTTATGATTATACAAAGAGTATATCATAAGAAATTCTTAATGGGATGATGATATCATGCCATATCATGTCGTTCTTGTAAACCTCAATTCTATGATAAGAATGAGGGTATCTTACCTTTGATATACTGTTCATGTGGACCTCAATTCTATATAAAGAATGTCCATATTGATTTGTCATGGTACCTAAGTTAAAGGAACCATAATCTACCTAGTTTTACCGACATCGTGATTATACCGTTATTATCGCCATTCTATGTCCTTTGTCATATTTTGGACTCTATTCTATCAAAGTTGTCATACGTATCTACAAGCTTGATTATTGAAATTCTATATTGGCTATATAAACAAGAGTGGATGTCAAAACACATGATAAATGCCTGCGCATATAGGGCCCGATCTGGTCCTGGGAGGAGCACCCGAAAGTACTTGTGCCCATGGGAGTTAAAATGATAAGGTATCTGGCATTATACCGAGTACTTGACTTGCTTGATTGGACATTCCACACACATCTTGTACTTGAATCGTACTTGACTTTACATGAAATGCGTGGCCCGAAAAAGGGTAATTTACTTGCTTGATACATGATAGCCAAAGTTCTTGACATGACTCGATAATGGTACTTGCTTGAATATCTTGAATAACTTGTATCTTGTTCATGAAAGTTCATCTTATTTCTTTGATATTACATTCTCTCTATCTTGTCGTTTCATGCGAGCATGCATAGCTTTATTGCATCCATGAAAATGTAATTACTTAAACCACTTGCTAGTACTTGAGATATAATTTCCTACTGAGCGTTCGCTCATCCCGTTTGTCCCTTTTTACTTTTCAGGTAAGTCCGACGACGATGGAAGTCAATCGGATGGGAATGGTCAAGAGTGAAAGTGATAGAGCTTCTACGAGTGTCGTCTAGTCTTTTCCATAGTTTCTTGAGTCGACTATGTATTCTTTTCCTTTTTATTTAACAGAGTATTGGATTTGTAATAGTCTATCCATTATGAAATAAAGGATTGGGTTATCTTGCTATTTTGCGCATCTCTGTCTTTGGGTCGAATACACGACCACTCTGATTGACATGATTGATATAGACACGTCGCGCATCTCCGGGTATCTTCCGCGCTCGGGGCGTGACATTGGATGCAGATGAGACAGGTAAAGAAGTAAATGCCAAACTTTATCGAGGTATGATTGGATCACTTCTTTACTTGACAGCCTCTAGACCAGATATACAATTCAGTGTAGGAATATGTGCAAGGTATCAATCTAGACCTACTGAATTACACTTAGCTCCAGTTAAAAGAATCTTCAGATATTTGTCAGCTAGTCATTCTCTTGGTTTATGGTTTCCTGCATCTCACACATTTAACTTAGTAGCATACACAGATGCTGATTATGCAGGCTGTAAACTAGACAGGAAAAGCACTAGTGGCCATTGTGAATTCTTGGGTGGGTGTTTAGTGTCTTGGGGCTCCAAGAAATGACATTCTGTGGCCCTCTCCACTGCAGAAGCTGAGTATGTGGCTGCAGGGAGTTGTGGAACACAAGTAATATGGATTAAACACCAGCTTCAGGACTACCAAGTAGACCTGGGGTGCACACCAATTTACTGTGATAATACTAGTGCCATCAATCTTGCTAAAAATCCTGTTTGCATTCACGAACCAAACACATAGAGATAAGACATCATTTTATAAGAGATGAGGTGTCTAAGAATAATTTTGAATTGATTCATGTAGGCACAGATAATCAGATTGCTGACATATTCACAAAACCTCTGGATAATGAAAAATTCACCACATTGAGAAGAGAATTAGGCTTATACAAATTGTCTTAATTATGAAGCCTGTTCTTATTGTGAGGGGGAGTTGTGTTTGTCTGATGTTTAGCCTTCTTTCATGCTGGTTTAAGGGGGAGTTCAGAATGCTTACTGGTTAGCTTTCAGGAATACTCTGAATAAGGGGAAGCCTTGAGTTTTTGCTGGAATGTTTTATTGAGGAATGCTATGTCTTAGGGGGAGCTGAGTTGTGATGTGAGAAGAGAAGTTCTTTGACAGATTCAAAAGGGCTGTCCAGATGTGTAACTTTGCTGGTCTTGCATGACTGATCTAGAGTGGTTCACTCAGACAGCAGAGTGTCACTTATCTCTTAAGTCTATAAGTCAGTGACTCTAATCTCCAGATTAAAATCTTTCCTTTAGTACTTCTTCAGAGATCTGGACTAATTACATAAAGTATATCTTCTTACATTATCATTGATTCTGGTTCAGGCCAAAAACTTGTATGTCTTGTTATCTGACCCAATCAACTTGAAATCTAGACTTCAAGACTCAATTCAAGAAATAGTCCTTTTTGGTATTGTTTTCAATCATTTTATCTCTTTAACTCAAAGGGCTTAACAAAAATGTTCTGTTTTGATCACTGAGAAACTGGGAGCTTCATCAATGAAATGAATTTTTCTCCCATGTCATGAGGTGTCAAATGCTTAAAATGAATGAAAAGACATGACAGAGCAATGGTGGCTTGCTGGTGAGTAACTGGGGACTCTGGCCTCTAATCAAGGTGTTTCCTCATGTCAAAAGCCACAGTTACTATCTCTGTTCCCTAATAATAAAAAAAAGGGGGAAGTAATGAGGTACTCACTCTGAGTAACTGGAGATTTAGGCCTCTAATCCAGGTGTCTCTCTAATGTCAAAGGAGTGAACTACCAACTTACTCATTGATCTTCTTGAAAATCATCTCAACAACAAAAATTCCTTGTTGTTATGCAACTAATGGATTGCTTGTCTTCAATACCTTGAGAACACCTCTCTGATTTCGTCTCTTGCTGTCTTGTGGGATAGTTGAATGATCAGCTATATCTGGCCATACTTGTGAACTCCTGCTCTAAATCATCCACTATGTATGCTGATAAACTTGTCAATCATTCTACTTCTCTATTGTGTACTGGAATTTAAAGAATCTTCTCTTGAGATTAGAAAGTCACTTATTCTCTTAAGACCTCCTAGTGACTGTCTACACTAAGAAGTTACTGCCCTTATTCTTCATGTTTCCAGCACTGTCCTACATTCTGTAGTTCTTTTTGCTGATGTCAAAGGGGGAGAAAAGTTCTGCTATATCAGTGAGAAGTTCTGCAATTTCAGTGAGTCTTGGATTTGTCTTGAGCTTTGGGGGAGTCATGTTGCTTCGGGGAAGATATGGTTATGAGTTGTGGGGGAGATGAGAGTGTGTTGTAGGGATTGTATAATTCATCTGCATGTGCATGAAAAGTTCTGCTATATCAGTGAGAAGTTCTGCAATTTCAGCGAGTCTTGGATTTGTCTTGAGCTTTGGGGGAGTCACGTTGCTTCGGGGAAGATATGGTTATGAGTTGTGGGGGAGATGAGAGTGTGTTGTAGGGATTGTATAATTCATCTGCATGTGCATGCCTTGAATTTACTTTGTTTGTTGTAGCTGATATAAATCTCTTGTTGAACCTTGATATTGCTTGATTCATAGTGTTGTCATCAACAAAAAGGGGGAGATTGTTGCATCCCTTGTAGCAGCCGTGTACAAAAAATAAAATAAAATGAAATAAAATAATAAATAAATAAATAAATAAAGATATTAAATAAATAATATTTTCAAATACTAATAATAACAATAATGTTTATGATAAAAAATAATAATACTAATAATAACAATTATGATTAAGTTTATGATATATTAAACTTATGAAAGAAATAGGAACTCAGGGTTATCAAATGTAAAGGGAATCCACTTAACAAAATGACCTCCTAGTGTAGTGGTTAAGTGTCTTGCCTTCAACCCAAAAGACTAAGGTTCTATACACCCCATCAAAAAAGGGGGAAATTCAAAATTTCCCAAGCCACTTATCCTCCATTATCCCCAACACATGTCACTATCTCATATCCCAGATCCTGAAATTTCGGATCTTGCCCCCTAAGCCTGTCTAGTAGAGGGGATTAAATCTAGGCCTAGCTCTCCCATTGTGTTAGTTAGAGCTTCGAGATACGAGCCTAGGCTGGGAGGTTCTCTACTGCGTACTAGGAGGAGAGGAGGAGGAGAGGAGGTTGCTGGGGAAGCTTCTTCCTTCGCTAATTACCATCCAAACAGGTAGGTGTTCTCAATTTTAACTAAACTACTAGTTAATTAGTGTCTAAGCAGTGCATCTCCATGCGATTTATTGTTGCATAGCATATGTTAGCCTAGTAAATAGCCTGTACCCACTTAAATCTAAAAAGATTAGTGAAAGGATTAACATATATTAGAAATAATTAGCAGGTATTAGCTATAATTAATATGTGTTAGTAGGTGTTCTCAATTTTAACTAAACTAGTATCTAATCCATGATGATTAGTCTAGGCACATCTCCATGCGATGAATTCGTGTTTATACAGCATGTGTTAGCCTCGTAGTTAGCATGCAATAGCTTCAATCTGGAACAATTAGCAAGTATTAGTCTCATATTCTAGATAATTAACATGTATTAGATTTATTAACTAATCTATTAACAGCACAGCATGTTAAATGTCAACGCTTCTATACATGTGTCGACACTTGCAGTATATCGACACAGGTGTTGCACAAGTGTTGCGCAAGTGTTGACACCTACGCAACACTTACGCGACACCTACGCAACACCTGGGTAACACTTCCATACATATGTCATACATGTGTCGACACTTGTAGTAAAATGTGTTGCACAAGTGTTGCGCAAGTGTTGACACTTACGCGACACCTACGCAACACCTGGGCAACACTTGCACAAGTGTTGTGCAAGTGTTGACACTTACGCGACACCTACGCGAGGTGTCAATACTTACGCGACACCTACGCGACACTTATACCAGAGTTTTGACAAACCAAAATTAAACCATGGATTAAAATCTTAAACACTTGATTAACAACATGATTAAACCAAAACAAGACTTAATTAACAATAGACACAGAATTTAAGACATGCTGTTAATTGAAAACCGTAGAAGAAACTCATGTGTCGACACCGGTGTCGACACATGTGTCGACACATGCTGTTAACTTTACCGCTTGCATAACCTTATAAGCCATGTGTCGACACAGGTGTCGACACCAGTGTCGACACATGTGTCGACACATGCTGTTAACTTAACGGCTTGCATGTTTGTATAAGCCATGTGTCGACACAGGTGTCGACACCAGTGTCGACACATGTGTCGACACATGCTATTAACGTAACACCACCCGTGTGCATTTAAGCTAGGTGTCGACTCAGGTGTCGACACCGGTGTCGACACCGGTGTCGACACACAAAACATTCTAATGTTAACTGTACAACAGAGACCAAAAATGAATAGTAAGTGTCGACACTAGTGTCGACACATGATGTGAACTTAATGAAAAACAACATAAAATCCCTTAAATATATATATATATACTCCAATTAATTATATATACAAGCACCTTCATTATATATGTATATAAATTCATATATATTTCCATTAATTGTATATACAAAACACCTTCATTATATATTGTTAGACAAGAATATATATATATATATATATATAAACTAATGCCTACACCTCTATTCTCACCGAATATATATAGAGAATGGAATATAATATAAAATGGACTCCTTCATTCTTACAGAGTATATATTTATTTGTAGAATGAAATTATATATATATGTATATATATGTATATATATATATATATATATATATATATATATATATATTTATAAAAATCTAATTTTCACCACATTAGTTTATACATACTAAAAATTATCTCTATCATGTTAAAACTAATTCCAGCATGTTAAAAGTGATTACCAATATGATAGAATTATTTTATACATACTTAGATATAAAAATTATTTTCAACATGTTAAAATCTATTTAAAGCTATTTTGTACATATAAAACTTACTTTTCTATTAAATAAAGTAGTAAATTAAGGCATAAAAATTACTTACAACATGATAACATTTCTTCCAGTATGGTAAAAATTATTCCAGCATGTTATAATTATTTTTGGCATGTTATAGTTATTTTCAGTGTATTAAAACTATTTTTCAGCATGATAATTCTATTTTTCTATCAAATAATTAGCAAATAAATGTAGAAAAATAAATTTTAGCATGATAAAATTATGTTATTATCAGAAAATTTCTGTAATCAGCATGGCAACCTTATCTTATCATCCTATCAGTAAGCTAATTAATTTTAACATGTTAATAGTTAATTTTAGCATGTTAATAATTAATTTTCAGCATGTAAAAATTAAATCCAGCATGAAAAAAATTTATTTTTATCATCTTACCAGTAAAGTAACATATGAAACTCATTCTCAACATATTAATATCATTTTTAGCAAGTTAGAACTATATTCAACATAAAAAAAACTTATTTTCATAATTAATTTCTGATTATTTATAATAAATCACCAATTTGGCTAACCCATATATGTATATCGGACAGAAGATATACATACCTATAACCTCCATTATATTGGACAGAATTCTATAATCGGATATATATATATACATATACATATTGGATAGTGTCAATACCAGCAAGTTAGTCTCAAACTCCTATTGTCATTAGCATGTATCGAACGTTACGGGTTTTACTCCTAGATCGTCCCTACATAACGATACGCCTTGGACTCTATTCTACAATCCCCCTTATAAACATCCTACTGGGTCAATCTTTGAAATTCCATATTGGCTATAAATGAGAGTGGATGTCGACAAATATGACCAATGCTGTGCATATAGGGCCCGGTCTGGTCCTGGGAGGAGCACCCGAAGGTACTTGTGCCCATGGGAGTTTATTGACCACGGTGTTTGGCATTGCACCGGAGTACTTGCTTGCTAGACTTTAGGCATTCCACTCAATCTCGTGATATTACTTGATTGATTGACTTGAGACCCGTAAAAGGGTAAAAGTGTTTATTTGAATGCATTGATAAATAGCCAATTCCAGTTATACATGCTTGAAACTACTTTGCTTACTATTGCTAGCTTGATTAACATGTTGCTATTCCAGTTATCACTTCTTAGTTATCACTGGCCTGATATCATTTACTATCATTTACTATTGAAATTGTGAAATCTATATATTTTCACTTTCTACTCTTGTCGATCTTATGATTCCTTGATATCTATCTGTCTGCATGCATAGTTTACCTACATTAAATAAATGGGTAATTCACTTAAAACATGTTAGAACTTGAGATGTAAATCCTACTGAGCGATTCGCTCATCTAGTTGTTTTCTAACCTTTTCAGGTAGTGCGGATATCAGCCAGAACTCGGAAGGGAATGAGTCTGAGTGATGAGTGTAGAAATAGAATTATCATGTTGTCTTGTTAATTATGGTGTAGTAATTATGTCATTGGTATCCAATTATGTCAGATGTCAGTTGTATTAGTCTAATTTATTAGAACTGTAATAAGGGCTTGAAGCCTAGTAGTCGGACTCGAGAAATGTGTGTAATTGTCATTTGGTTAGTGGTAACAATTGTCATCTCGAATTATTTGTATAAATTTCAAGTTAAATCTTAGTTATTTGCGCACTCTATTAACTATCAAAATGAAGAATTCCATCGAATAGCTAGCTCGCTTTGGTTCTATATAAAACTGTCGCGCCACGGGTAAGCTTCCGCGCTCGGGACGTGACAGCTTTTCTTGGTATCAGAGCCTAGGATTAAGAATTTTCCTAGGTAAAACACGTATTTAGTCTAACTAGAAATGTCTATCTAGGTAAACCCTAGAAAGTTCTAATTAGGAGATAAATCTAAATGTCTTCTTAGGCAAACCTAGAAACTTCTATAAAAAATTTTTTTTTTCTAATTATAGGATAGAAAACTTCTAGGAAAAAAATGTATATATATATATAATCTGGGAAAATATATATATGATATTTTTGGAAATGTCTAAGGATAGAATTAGTTAGATCTTACCTCGTGAGATGGGTAGAGCCATGGGTTAAGTTATAATAATAAATGTCCCCCTTAACCTTAAAGCTCAATATCATTTATCTTAAAATTCTTTTGTAGGAAATGGCCGCCGAGAGGGCACAATGGCGCGAGATGCAGCGCACCGTGCAAGGGCTTACTGAGGCGCTACAGCAGGTGGCACAAGGCGGTGCTCGTGGAGCTCATCGTGGAGCCGGTGACCTTCACCAGGATTTCCGTAACATGAACCCACCCAAGTTTGTGGGTTCGGTGGACCCTGATGATGCCGAACATTGGCTAAAGGAGACCGAGAGGATCTTCTATGTAATGCAATGCACGGATGAATAAAAGGTCTTATTGGCTACATTCCAATTGGAACGGGATGCGCGAAGCTGGTGGGAGTCCGTGGAAGCCACACTGCCCGACGGTTATGTCACGTGGACGGAATTCGTCGAGCACTTCAACGGCAAATATTTCTCAGACCGGGTGCAGGAGAAGAAGGCCGCGGAATTTGCCGCACTGAAGCAATGGACCCGGAGGGTGGCCGAATATGAGGCCCAGTTCTCGAGACTTTCCCGTTATGCACCTCACTTGGTGTGTACGGAAAAGATGAAGGCGAGGAGATTTCTCAACGGGCTACGGCCCCAGTATATTACCCAGCTTGCACCGATGGACATCCAAGTCTACTCGGAAATGGTTCGGCGTGCTCAGCTGCTGGAAGACGCCACCGAATTTTCTGAAAGGATTCGGGGCAAGGACAAGAAGGAACATGTTACAAGTTCGGGAAGCTTCAAACCTCCATTTGGCAAGAAGCGAGTCTTTAATGGAGGCGAGTCTTCCAAGGAGAAGAGATTCCAGAAAAGTCACAAGTCGTTCCTCACTATCAGCAACAAGCCCTTCTCCAATATTACGCCTTCTAAGGAGATTTGCAAATATTGTGATAAAGCTGGTCATAAGACCGAGGAGTGCTGGAGGAAACTGGGAGCGTGTCTCGATGTGGTAGTCGGGAGCACCGAATTCCCGACTGTCCGTTGATGAAGGAGCAAGCCAACAAGGACGAGAAGCGTCCAGTTAAAAAGCAAGGCCGTCTGCAAGCTCTTCAAGGGACGGAATCTGTGGAAGGAGGAATCGTGGAAGGTACATTGACTGTTTGCTCTAAACCTGCTAGAGTTTTATTTGATACTGGAGCAACTCATTCATTTGTTTCCAAGAAGTTTACTGCTTCATTTTCCAAAGAACCTGAACGGATAGATTTAATTATATCTACACCTCTTGGAAACAAATCGGATATCATGCATCACTACCCAAGTTGTGAGGTGATGGTTCAAGATAATAATCTACCTGTCGACCTGATATGCCTTGACATGGAATGTTATGATGTCATATTGGGAGCCGACTGGTTATCCACCTACCAAGCAACGGTAGATTGTCGGCATGGCAAAATAGCTTTTGAGGATTATCCCGAGCTAGTTTTTAACAAATCTCGGAATAAAACCCTGCTTATCTCAGCTCTCCGAGCTAGTAAATTGGTGAAGAAAGGATGTATGGCTTTTCTGGCTTTTGTAACTACCACAGAAGTCGAGAAGATGAAAATTGAAGACATCCGAGTGATTCGGGACTTCTCCGATGTATTTCCAGACGAATTACCTAGTTTACCCCTCGGTGAGGGAAGTGTCATTCACAATAGATATTGTTCCGGGTACCGGTCCTGTTTCTAAAGCACCCTACAGGATGTCTCCTGCGGAACTGAAAGAGCTGAAGGAGCAGTTGATGGATTTACTGAAGAAAGGGTTTATTAGGCCGAGTACTTCCCCATGGGGAGCACCCGTGCTATTTGTTAAAAAGAAGGATGGCACATTGAGATTATGCATTGATTATCGGCAGTTAAACAATCTTACAATCAAAAATAAGTACCCACTGCCGAGAATTGATGAGCTGTTCGACCAATTATCAGGAGCAAAGTGTTTCTCCAAAATAGATCTTCGGTCGGGTTATCACCAATTGAGGATCAAGGAGGAGGATATTTACAAAACTGCATTTCGGAGTAGGTACGGGCATTACGAATTTACTGTTATGCCTTTCGGACTAACAAATGCGCCTGCAGCTTTCATGCAGTTAATGAATAGCATTTATCGGCCTTATTTAGACCAATTTATTGTGGTCTTCATTGATGATATATTGATCTACTCAAAGACTAAAGAAGATCATGAGGAACATCTCAAGAAGGCATTACAAGTATTGCGGGACAATAAGTTGTATGCAAAATTCAGCAAATGCCAGTTCTGGCTGGAGGAAGTGTCCTTCTTGGGACATGTTATCTCCAAGAATGGAATTTCTGTTGATCCTGTAAAGGTCGAAGCCGTGCAAAACTGGGGACGACCGACGAACGCAACGGAAATTCGTAGCTTCTTGGGCTTAGCTGGTTATTACCGGCGTTTCATCAAGGACTTCTCCAAGATTGCTGTTCCTCTTACCAAATTGACTCGCAAGGAAGTGCCTTATGAGTGGAGTGAAGACTGTGAGAAGAGTTTCCTAACTTTGAAGGATCTTTTGACTACTGCTCCGGTCTTATCTCTACCAATTGAAGGAGAGAAGTACGAGGTATATACTGATGCATCTGGTATCGGCCTCGGATGTGTATTGATGCAGAATGGAAGAGTCATTGCATACTCTTCCCGGCAATTAAAGAAGCATGAAGAAAACTACCCTGTGCATGATTTGGAACTGGCCGCAGTGGTATTGGCTTTAAAGGTCTGGAGGCACTATCTCTACGGAGAGCAATTCACCGTATACTCCGATCATAAAAGCCTTAAATATCTATTCTCTCAGAGAGAGCTGAACATGCGACAAAGGCGTTGGCTCGAGTATCTCAAGGATTTCGACTTCACTATACAATATCATCCTGGTAAGGGTAATTCCGTAGCAGATGCCCTTAGTCGGAAGCCGAGAGCCCTAATAACCAACTGTATGGTTCAAGAATGGAAGCTGCTGGAAAAATTCTCTGAACTCAATATAAGCATGGATGAGAATGACAGGTGTATTACTCTATCTCTCATAAGTGTACATCCGGATTTGCTAGCTGAAATCAAGAGGTTGCAAGAAGAAGATCCTACCCTAGTGGAAATAAAAGAAAAGCTGGACGAGAAATCTGATTTCAAGTCGGCACTCGATGGCAGATTATTATACCATGAACGGACATGTGTACCAGACAATCCTGAGCTGAAGAAGAGGATTCTTGAAGAAGCTCACCGATCGAGGTATACGATCCACCCTGGAGCCACTAAGATGTACCAAGACATAAAAAGAACCTTTTGGTGGCCCAATATGAAAAGGGAGATAGCAGACTTTGTGTCTAGATGCTTGACATGCCAACAGGTGAAGGCGGAACATCAGAAGCCCGCTGGAAGATTGCATCCACTAGATATCCCCAAGTGAAATGGGAAGACATCGGCATGGACTTCATCATGGGTTTGCCCAGGTCTAGGGGCGGACATGATGGAATTTGGGTAATCATCGATCGCCTTACTAAATCGGCTCATTTCTTGCCTATCAAGAGTCGGTGGTCGATTGATGTTCTTGCTGCCCTATATATCAAGGAGGTCACTAGACTCCATGGAATTCCTGTGTCTATAGTATCTGACCGAGACCCTCGCTTCACGTCTCACTTCTGGAAGGGTCTACAACGCTCTCTGGGAACGAAGCTTAATTTCAGCACAGCTTTCCATCCCCAGACAGATGGTCAGACGGAAAGGACTAATCAGGTTGTTGAAGATATGTTGCGAGCATGTATTATAGATTTCGGCGGGAGTTGGCATGACCACTTACCGTTAGCCGAATTTGCCTACAATAACAGCTACCAAGCCAACATTCAAATGGCACCTTTCGAAGCACTCTATGGTAGAAGCTGTAGATCTCCGGTATGCTGGGGGGAGGTCGGTGAAAGACAACTCCTAGGTCCTGATATTGTAAGAGATTCCACTGAGAAGATTCTCCTTATCAGAGAGAGACTCAAGGTGGCTCAATGCAGGTAAAAATCTTATGCTGATAATAGAAGAAGGGACTTGGAATTTGTAAGGCCCGTGCCTTAATGGATCCTTCGTGGTATTTGTTCTATTAATTGTTCTGGAAATTCCGGCTTTTTCCTGGATTTTTAGGAATTTGTCTGGCATTTTTCCGGATTTGTTCGGAGCTGTTTGAGGGTTATTGAATATTAATAAGATTTTTATATATATAATGATTATATTATATATATATTAATTTTATTTATTTTTTTTATATATCTCTCACCCTCACTCTCTCTCCCCCGTCGATCTCTCATTTCACCCTCTCCCTCTCTCTCTCCTCCGTGCGGCCACCTCCTCTCCTCTCTTAGGGATCGGGGTCGAGACGGCGTCGGATTGAGACGAGGTTGGCACCGTTGGATTCCTCGCGTCGAGTAGAGCGCGTGGGTGTCCACTTCGGCGTGGATCGGTGATCGTGGGAGCGAGGTGGAGCGTGGAAGCTCCGTGGCTATTCCTCCTTGCATGCGGCCCGTTCGACGGTTTCGGCTTGCGAAAGGTAGGGGGATGGAACCTCGATCTTGCTAGGATCGTTTCCTTTAGCTCGCTTGTTGATTAGCACCCCGTAGCATGCATGATGTTCATATTTCCATTTTTGGGGTTTTAGCCTAAATCTTGAGTTTAATGCGTTTTAGGCCTTGCATGTGCTAGATTTAGATGTTAGATTGTTGTCTAGCATGCGTGGTTTGACAGGTTATTAGGTTTCTCGTCGATACCCGGCGTTTTCAGCCGTCCGGGAGGGCTTCGGTTTACAAACCGTACCCGCCCGTAACCCAGGTGCAGTGACGGTCCTGCCAGGAACCGTCACTTGCCCGACGGTCCAAGGTGGACGCGTCACTACCAAATAGCGGCCCAATGGGGGTGCGTTACTTGGAGAGTAACGGTGGGGCTCCCATCCGTTACTCATCAACTGTTTTCCGTGATTTTGGTCAGGCGGTGCGCCCGGCGGCCAGTCGGCCGACCGTCGTTTCGGTCCGGCGCGCCTAGACCGGGGCGTTACTTCGCCTGCTACCATTTAGAGCGCTGATAGGTGGTTTGAGCCTCGGGTGGATGTGACGGCGGTGACCCCACGCGTCGCTTCGAAGTAACGCGCAGGGCCCCTACCGTTACATGCCTTTGGTGCCTCTTGAGCTGGAATCCTGAAGGGAGTGACGGATGGGGACTGGAGCGTCATTCTTGAAGTAACGCGCCGACCCCCGACCGTCGTTTGCATGTGGCGCGTGGGTCCTTGACCGCCACTTCCCTGATGGCTGCAATATATTCCCAGCCCATTGCTTATGCGTTCCGTTCTATATTCATGCCATAGTTGTATTGTTTTACTATGTCGTGGCGTGTTTTATGTGCCAATAGAGTAGCTTTTCTTTCCAGGCAATGGAGCCACTGTTGTTGCCCTAAGGTCTGTTGAGTACCGACCCGCTTGAGGATGGCGGAGGGGTATATTTCCCATTCACGGTTTGTAAGCTAGTTCCGTGGGCTCCCAGCCAATGGTAGCGTCCTGCCAAGGGAGAAAACTAGTTAGAGGGCCTGGCTCAGGCTAGAGTCAGTGTGTGCACACGTGGTCGGAGACTGTGGACTGACGCCGACGGGTGTCACTCCGACTGGTCACTTGGTCTGGTACTGTTTGCGCGCTTAGCTTGTCGCTTGTCGACTGCGAGTGCTTGAGACGCAGTGTAAGCCGTCAGTGGACGCATCTGGTTTCTGCTCCAGTGGTTGTCCTTCCTTGTTGCTTGGACTAGTTGCAGCTCATTCTAATTGGTAGTTTTAGCTTTAATCGCTTGCATTTAATTAGTAGCGGCATGTGTTAGCTGTTATACTTGCTTAGATAGAGTTTACAGCTTTCTTGTGATTAGATATTCATGCCATTGCCTGTGTATTTATTTGAATGCATGCTTTAATTGCTGTTAATTATGCATGTTCGCTTGTTTAGTGCGAGGTAGGGATCCGCGTGACCCCTACTGAGTCTGGCTGTGACTCACCCTTCTCCTTTCAGGTGAGCCGCGCCCGACATCTCCCGGAGTTTAGCGTGCTGTTTCGGGACCGTTCCTTAGCTGCCAGCTGAGCACGAGCTGCCTTTTTGAGGCTTGTGTTGTACTTTTGCCGGGGTATGCCCCGCGTAGTTGTGCCCTGTGGACTAGTGTTTGTGACTCTGGACTAGTTATATATATCACTCTGGTTATTTTAAATTGCTTCCGCACTTGTGTTTAAATCTTAAATACTTATTTGTATTGCGCGCCCCAATTCGCAATTAATTATGCATATTCCTCAGCTAACCCCCCACTAACCCTTCAGGGGCCTCATCAGCCTCTTGGGTGGCCTCCCCAGTTCTTGGTGTCGGTATACTGATGTTATCGGTATATCGGTATCCTGAACTCTGGGTCGTCACAGATGGTATCAGAGCTTGAAGTTGAGGATTTGCGTAAAGAATTGGAATTGACGCTTGGTCCAGAGCTAGTCCTGTTGTTGTCTCTTGCTGGCATAGGATGTTTTCCGTATGATTGATGGATTTCATTGTTGATTGTGTTTTTGGCAGCATAATTATGCCGCCTCGTCGAGGAAGACCTCCTCGAGCTCCTCGCGTTCCTCGAGATGCGCCCAGGGAAGATAGCGGTTCTGCACCTCCTCCTGCAGTTCCCGCTGTTCCTGTCGTTCCAGTTGCTCCTCCAGTGCCGATCGTTCAAGCTGAAGTGCCTGGCAGTCGAGGCAAGGCTTTGAAGGAATTTCTGATGTTCAATCCGCCTGCTTTCGATGGCCAAGCTGATCCAGAAGTCGCGAGGCAATGGATGGATGCGATAGAGCGTGTTTTTGTCTCGATGGAGTGTGCTGAAGATGAGAAAGTCATGCTCGCTGCCTTTCAACTCCAGGGTACGTCCATTGCGTGGTGGAAAGCCGAGTGGCAGATTTCCTTTCGATCCAGACCTCTTCGGCAAATCACTTGGGCAGAGTTCGTTGCTGCTTTTGAGCGTGCCTATACTCCTGCCTGCTTGCAGATGGATAAGATGTATCGGTTTATGGAATTGACCCAGGGCAGTATGACCGTGCTTCAGTACAGGAATAAGTTCTTGGAATTGGGTCAGTATGCGCCCCATGTGCTGGCCAGCGAAGCTTTGAAGACCCAGCAATTCTTGCGAGGGTTGAGGCCAGAGTTGAAGATGCCGTTGATAGCGAGTCGTGTTGCGGATCTCGATACTGCGTGCCAGACAGCTGTAGCTTTAGAGCTGGAGATGGCGAGACCGGGTGGATATCCCCAGGCAGGGTCAGTGCAGCCGGTGGCTCAGGTTCAGCAGGCTTACCGACAGCCCGTGCCTAGTGTTCCTTCGGTCCAGTCAGAGGTTTCCAGTGCTTCCTCTCCTTCTAAGCCCAAGTTCAAAAGGTTCAAGAAGAAGAAGAAGTTTGTTCAGCAGCCGTCCGGTGCAGATTCTGTTCAGCAGCCGACAGCACCTTCTTCTCAGACTCGACAGAGCTCAGCTGCTAGTCAGCCGTGGACGTGTCGGAGATGCGGTGGTCATCATAAGGGCCAACCGTGTTCTCTTCCTGTTGTTTGCTTTAGGTGTGACCAGCCAGGTCATGTGGTTCGAGATTGCCCGCTGAGGCCGAATCCATTGCAAGCTCCTCAGTTTTCTCAACCTCAGCCGCAGTTTAGACCTCCTGCACCTCAAGCTCCACAGCAATTTTTCTCTCAGGCGTCGGCGTCTTCTCAGCAATCTTCAGTTGGTTCTAAGAAGCAGAAAGGCAAAGTTTCTCATTTGACAAGAGCTGATGCTGCTGCGTCCCATCTTGTGGAAGGTACGATTATGCTTTATGGTCATTCAGCTCATGTCTTATTTGATTCTGGTGCTTCTCACTCTTTTATTTCTGAGGATTTTATGGCTTGTATTGAGGAACCAACTTCTGAGCTGTCTTGTGAGTTGTTTGTGGAATTGCCTTCTGGAGATTTCATGGTTACTCCCTTGTGTTTGGATGAGTCTCCTGTGATGATTGATGATCACCAGTTGCCGGCGAGATTGTATGCGTTGCAGCTGGCAGATTATGATGTTATTCTGGGAATGGATTGGTTGGAGCATTATGGAGCTGTGGTTGACTGCAGATCGAAGAAAGTCTATTTTCAGCCCCAGGGAAAATCAGCCTTTTATTTTCAAGGTATTCGATCCCGTTCTTCTCGTATGATTATTTCTGCTATTCGAGCCTACAGGTTGCTTAGCACAGGTTGTCAGGGATTCCTTGCTTCAGTGGTGGCTGTTGAAAAACCACGACGGGATGTTTGTGATATTCCGGTTGTCTGTGAGTTCCCTGATGTGTTTCCTGACGAGTTGCCAGGCTTGCCCCCAGAGCGAGAGATTGAGATGGTGATTGAACTGATTCCAGGTACTGGCCCCTTAGCAAAGCCGCCGTACCGAATGGCTCCAGCTGAATTGAAAGTACTGCGTGCACAGCTACTAGAGTTACTGGAGAAGGGTTATATTCGTCCCAGTTTTTCTCCGTGGAGTGCCCCAGTACTGTTTGTGAAAAAGAAAGATGGAAACCTGAGGCTTTGTATTGATTACAGGCAGCTGAATCAGGCGACTATCAAGAATAAGTATCCGCTCCCCAGGATTGATGATTTGTTTGACCAATTACAGTCTGCTGCTGTCTTTTCACGGATTGATCTCCGATCTGGCTATTTTCAGTTGCGGATCCGGGAATCTGATGTGGAGAAGACTGCTTTCAGTACTCGATATGGTCACTTTGAATTTTTAGTCATGCCGTTTGGTTTGACTAATGCCCCAGCAGCCTTCATGGATCTAATGCAGCGTATCTTTCGTCCATTTCTGGACCATTTTGTGGTGATCTTTGTTGATGATATCTTGATATATTCTGCCTCTGTTGATGATCATGTGCAGCATTTGAGGATCGTTCTGCAGACTCTAAGAGATCACGAGCTTTATGCGAAACTCAGTAAATGTGAATTCTGGCTTCGGGAGATTCATTTTCTTGGCCATGTGATTTCTAGTGATGGAGTAGCAGTAGACCCTGCAAAGATTGATGCCGTTTTGAGTTGGCAGAGACCGAGGACCATCACGGAGATACGAAGTTTTTTAGGATTGGCTGGGTATTACCGCAGATTCATTCAGGATTTTGCGAAGATTGCAGCACCGATGACTAATTTGACACGGAAGGGTGTGCCGTTTGTCTGGTCGGATCAGTGTGAGGCTAGCTTTGTTGAATTGAAAAGGCTGTTGACTTCTTCTCCAGTGTTGACTTTGCCTTCCGACTCGGGTGGTTTTCTTGTTTGTACAGATGCGTCTCGAGTAGGTTTGGGTGCAGTGCTGATGCAACATGGTAAAGTTATCGCATATGCATCTCGGCAATTGAAACAGCATGAAGGAAATTATCCCACTCATGATCTAGAGCTAGCTGCAGTTATTTTTGCCTTGAAGATCTGGAGACATTATCTGTATGGTGAGAAATTTCAGATTCTTACTGATCATCAGAGTTTACAGTATATTTTCTCCCAGAAAGATCTGAATCTCAGGCAGAGGCGATGGATGGAATACATGAAAGATTATGACTTTACACTCTCCTATCAGCCAGGTAAAATGAATGTTGTGGCTGATGCTCTGAGCAGGAAAGTACAAGTCAGTCATTTGTTGCTTCATGAATGGAAATTGTGGGAACAGCTTCCGAGCGAGGCATTGTGTGTAGAGATTCCTGCCGATCCGAGGATGGCAGTTTGTGCTAGCTTGGTTTTGGGTTCAGCTTTGTATCAGCAGATTCTAGAAGCCCAACAAGCTGATTCTGATTTGGCCCGTGTTATATCAAGATATGATGTGGAATTTGATGACGAGCTGGTCGTCAGTTTCCAGGGCAGATTGTATATTCCTGTTGATGATGATTTGAGGAATGAGATTTTGAGTGAAGCCCATGGTTCCCGTTTTGCTATTCACCCTGGTGTCACCAAGATGTATCAGAATTTGAAGAAGCAGTTCTGGTGGCCCGGCATGAAGAAGGACGTGGCTATTTTTGTTTCTAAGTGCTTGACTTGTCAATTAGTTAAAGCCGAACATCAAAAGCCAGGTGGTCTGCTTCAGCCATTGGAAATTCCGATGTGGAAATGGGACCATGTTACTACAGATTTTGTGGTGGGTTTGCCTCGAACTTCTCAAGGTTTTGATGGAATCTGGCTGCTTGTCGACAGATTGACGAAAACCGCCAGATTGTTGCCAATTAAAGTTACTTGGAGTGTGCAGAGATTGGCCGAGCTCTATGTGCAGAAGATCGTGCCATTGCATGGAATTCCTGTTTCACTTGTGTCAGATCGTGACCCGCGTTTTACCTCTGGCTTCTGGCGTAGTTTCCAGAAAGCTTTGGGCACTGAGTTAGCTTTCAGTTCAGCGTATCATCCACAGTCAGATGGACAGTCAGAGAGAACTATTCAGACTTTGGAAGACATGCTGAGATCGTGTTGCCTTGATTGGCAAGGTTCGTGGGGTCAGCATTTGCCACTTGTTGAGTTTGCTTATAATAACAGTTTTCACTCCAGTATTGGCATGGCTCCTTATGAAGCGCTGTATGGTCGTCCTTGTCGTACTCCTCTGAACTGGTTTGATGTTGGGGACCGACTGTTGACAGGACCGGACATGGTACAGCAGTGTTCTGATGTGGTTCGTCTGATCAGACAGAGATTGTTGACGGCTCAGAGTCGACAGAAAAGTTATGCAGATCGGCGCAGACGTCCACTACAATTTGAGCCAGGAGATATGGTGTTTGTTAAAATATCTCCAATGAAGGGTGTTTCCAGGTTTGGGAAGCGTGGAAAGCTTAGTCCGCGGTATGTTGGCCCTTTTCCGATTGTTGAAGCTATTGGTTCAGTGGCTTATCGTTTGCAACTGCCGGCGGCCATGCAAGCTATTCATAATGTGTTCCACGTGTCTCAGTTGAGGAAATATGTGTCTGATGCTTCTCATGTTCTCGATGATTCAGTGTGGCCCGAGGTGACTGCTGATTTGTCCACGCCAGAGTTTCCTATCCGAATTGAAGACCGTCGTGAGCAGCGGTTGAGAAATAAGGTTATTCCTCTGGTAAGGGTTGCTTGGCAGCGTCACTCTGGTAACGAGTCTACTTGGGAGCGTGAAGATGAAATGCGTCAGCTTTTTCCTTTCTTGTTCCAGTGAGGTATAAGTCCTTTCTCAGTTTCCTCCTTTTCGGTTATTGTAAATTTCGAGGGCGAAATTTCTGTAAGGAGGGAGGGACTGTAAGGCCCGTGCCTTAATGGATCCTTCGTGGTATTTGTTCTATTAATTGTTCTGGAAATTCCGGCTTTTTCCTGGATTTTTAGGAATTTGTCTGGCATTTTTCCGGATTTGTTCGGAGCTGTTTGAGGGTTATTGAATATTAATAAGATTTTTATATATATAATGATTATATTATATATATATTAATTTTATTTATTTTTTTTATATATCTCTCACCCTCACTCTCTCTCCCCCGTCGATCTCTCATTTCACCCTCTCCCTCTCTCTCTCCTCCGTGCGGCCACCTCCTCTCCTCTCTTAGGGATCGGGGTCGAGACGGCGTCGGATTGAGACGAGGTTGGCACCGTTGGATTCCTCGCGTCGAGTAGAGCGCGTGGGTGTCCACTTCGGCGTGGATCGGTGATCGTGGGAGCGAGGTGGAGCGTGGAAGCTCCGTGGCTATTCCTCCTTGCATGCGGCCCGTTCGACGGTTTCGGCTTGCGAAAGGTAGGGGGATGGAACCTCGATCTTGCTAGGATCGTTTCCTTTAGCTCGCTTGTTGATTAGCACCCCGTAGCATGCATGATGTTCATATTTCCATTTTTGGGGTTTTAGCCTAAATCTTGAGTTTAATGCGTTTTAGGCCTTGCATGTGCTAGATTTAGATGTTAGATTGTTGTCTAGCATGCGTGGTTTGACAGGTTATTAGGTTTCTCGTCGATACCCGGCGTTTTCAGCCGTCCGGGAGGGCTTCGGTTTACAAACCGTACCCGCCCGTAACCCAGGTGCAGTGACGGTCCTGCCAGGAACCGTCACTTGCCCGACGGTCCAAGGTGGACGCGTCACTACCAAATAGCGGCCCAATGGGGGTGCGTTACTTGGAGAGTAACGGTGGGGCTCCCATCCGTTACTCATCAACTGTTTTCCGTGATTTTGGTCAGGCGGTGCGCCCGGCGGCCAGTCGGCCGACCGTCGTTTCGGTCCGGCGCGCCTAGACCGGGGCGTTACTTCGCCTGCTACCATTTAGAGCGCTGATAGGTGGTTTGAGCCTCGGGTGGATGTGACGGCGGTGACCCCACGCGTCGCTTCGAAGTAACGCGCAGGGCCCCTACCGTTACATGCCTTTGGTGCCTCTTGAGCTGGAATCCTGAAGGGAGTGACGGATGGGGACTGGAGCGTCATTCTTGAAGTAACGCGCCGACCCCCGACCGTCGTTTGCATGTGGCGCGTGGGTCCTTGACCGCCACTTCCCTGATGGCTGCAATATATTCCCAGCCCATTGCTTATGCGTTCCGTTCTATATTCATGCCATAGTTGTATTGTTTTACTATGTCGTGGCGTGTTTTATGTGCCAATAGAGTAGCTTTTCTTTCCAGGCAATGGAGCCACTGTTGTTGCCCTAAGGTCTGTTGAGTACCGACCCGCTTGAGGATGGCGGAGGGGTATATTTCCCATTCACGGTTTGTAAGCTAGTTCCGTGGGCTCCCAGCCAATGGTAGCGTCCTGCCAAGGGAGAAAACTAGTTAGAGGGCCTGGCTCAGGCTAGAGTCAGTGTGTGCACACGTGGTCGGAGACTGTGGACTGACGCCGACGGGTGTCACTCCGACTGGTCACTTGGTCTGGTACTGTTTGCGCGCTTAGCTTGTCGCTTGTCGACTGCGAGTGCTTGAGACGCAGTGTAAGCCGTCAGTGGACGCATCTGGTTTCTGCTCCAGTGGTTGTCCTTCCTTGTTGCTTGGACTAGTTGCAGCTCATTCTAATTGGTAGTTTTAGCTTTAATCGCTTGCATTTAATTAGTAGCGGCATGTGTTAGCTGTTATACTTGCTTAGATAGAGTTTACAGCTTTCTTGTGATTAGATATTCATGCCATTGCCTGTGTATTTATTTGAATGCATGCTTTAATTGCTGTTAATTATGCATGTTCGCTTGTTTAGTGCGAGGTAGGGATCCGCGTGACCCCTACTGAGTCTGGCTGTGACTCACCCTTCTCCTTTCAGGTGAGCCGCGCCCGACATCTCCCGGAGTTTAGCGTGCTGTTTCGGGACCGTTCCTTAGCTGCCAGCTGAGCACGAGCTGCCTTTTTGAGGCTTGTGTTGTACTTTTGCCGGGGTATGCCCCGCGTAGTTGTGCCCTGTGGACTAGTGTTTGTGACTCTGGACTAGTTATATATATCACTCTGGTTATTTTAAATTGCTTCCGCACTTGTGTTTAAATCTTAAATACTTATTTGTATTGCGCGCCCCAATTCGCAATTAATTATGCATATTCCTCAGCTAACCCCCCACTAACCCTTCAGAGGCCTCATCAGCCTCTTGGGTGGCCTCCCCAGTTCTTGGTGTCGGTATACTGATGTTATCGGTATATCGGTATCCTGAACTCTGGGTCGTCACAGAATTTCAAGACGGTGATCATGTATTTCTCAAGGTATCTCCCAGTCGAGGTATCCGAAGATTTGGTGTTAAAGGTAAACTTACACCAAGATTCATCGGTCCATTTGAAGTATTGAAAAGAGTGGGTGAGGTAGCCTACCGCATCGCCTTACCTCCTCAACTCTCGGAAGTGCACAACGTATTTCATGTTTCTATGCTGAAGAAATACGTGCATGATCCTTCTCACGTCATCGACCACGCCAGTTTGGTGATTCAAAAGGATCTGACCTATGAGCAAAAGCCGATGCGAATCCTCGATCGAGAAGCCCGAGTTCTAAGGAACAAGACGATCCCTATGGTTAAAGTTCAATGGAATCGATGCTCGGAGCAAGAAGCAACTTGGGAGACTGAGGAATCTATGAAGAGAAGATACCTAGAACTATTTAGTAGGCAAGTATCTTATACTTTCTACAGTATCCTAATGTAGTTGAATTTACCCTTATACAATTGAATTTGGGGACCAAATTCTTTTAAGTAGGGGAGGGTGTAGCACCCTGTATTAAAAAAAAAATTAATAATATTTTTCAAATAAAAAAATTAGATAAATTCTATGGGAAGCTTAAGTAAGAAGTTGGAACATGGAGCTATCATATGTAAAGAGTATTCACTTAATAAGTGACTTCCTAGTATAGTTGGTTATGTGACTTGCCTTACAACCCAATGACCAGGGTTCAAATCCTAGCATCCACCATTACTTTTTATGCCAGTCTCATACATGAATAGTAGGGGGCGACGTGGCCATCTTAGACACCAAGAAAAAGGGGAAAATTCAAAATTTCCCAAGCCACTTATCCTCCATTATCCCCAACACATGTCACTATCTCATATCCCAGATCCTGAAATTTCGGATCTTGCCCCCTAAGCCTGTCTAGTAGAGGAGATTAAATCTAGGCCTAGCTCTCCCATTGTGTTAGTTAGAGCTTCGAGATACGAGCCTAGGCTAGGAGGTTCTCTGCTGCGTACTAGGAGGAGAGGAGGTTGCTGGGGAAGCTTCTTCCTTCGCTAATTACCATCCAAACAGGTAGGTGTTCTCAATTTTAACTAAACTACTAGTTAATTAGTGTCTAAGCAGTGTATCTCCATGCGATTTATTGTTGCATAGCATATGTTAGCCTAGTAAATAGCCTGTACCCACTTAAATCTAAAAAGATTAGTGAAAGGATTAACATATATTAGAAATAATTAGCAGGTATTAGCTATAATTAATATGTGTTAGTAGGTGTTCTCAATTTTAACTAAACTAGTATCTAATCCATGATGATTAGTCTAGGCACATCTCCATGCGATGAATTCGTGTTTATACAGCATGTGTTAGCCTCGTAGTTAGCATGCAATAGCTTCAATCTGGAACAATTAGCAAGTATTAGTCTCATATTCTAGATAATTAACATGTATTAGATTTATTAACTAATCTATTAACAGCACAGCATGTTAAATGTCAACGCTTCTATACATGTGTCGACACTTGTAGTATATCGACACAGGTGTTGCACAAGTGTTGCGCAAGTGTTGACACCTACGCAACACTTACGCGACACCTACGCAACACCTGGGTAACACTTCCATACATATGTCATACATGTGTCGACACTTGTAGTAAAATGTGTTGCACAAGTGTTGCGCAAGTGTTGACACTTACGCGACACCTACGCAACACCTGGGCAACACTTGCACAAGTGTTGTGCAAGTGTTGACACTTACGCGACACCTACGCGAGGTGTCAATACTTACGCGACACCGACGCGACACTTATACCAGAGTTTTGACAAACCAAAATTAAACCATGGATTAAAATCTTAAACACTTGATTAACAACATGATTAAACCAAAACAAGACTTAATTAACAATAGACACAGAATTTAAGACATGCTGTTAATTGAAAACCGTAGAAGAAACTCATGTGTCGACACAGGTGTCGACACCGGTGTCGACACATGTGTCGACACATGCTTTTAACTTTACCGCTTGCATAACCTTATAAGCCATGTGTCGACACAGGTGTCGACACCAGTGTCGACACATGTGTCGACACATGCTGTTAACTTAACGGCTTGCATGTTTGTATAAGCCATGTGTCGACACATGCTATTAACGTAACACCACCCGTGTGCATTTAAGCCAGGTGTCGACTCAGGTGTCGACACCGGTGTCGACACACAAAACATTCTAATGTTAACTGTACAACAGAGACCAAAAATGAACAGTAAGTGTCGACACTAGTGTCGACACATGATGTGAACTTAATGAAAAACAACATAAAATCCCTTAAATATATATATATATATACTCCCATTAATTATATATACAAGCACCTTCATTATATATGTATATAAATTCATATATATTTCCATTAATTGTATATACAAAACACCTTCATTATATATTGTTAGACAAGAATATATATATATATATATATATATATATATATATATATATATAACTAATGTCTACACCTCTATTCTCACCGAATATATATAGAGAATGGAATATAATATAAAATGGACTCCTTCATTCTTACAGAGTATATATATATTTGTAGACTGAAATTATATATATATTTATATATATATATATATATATATTTGTAAAAATCTAATTTTCACCACATTAGTTTATACATACTAAAAATTATCTCTATCATGTTAAAACTAATTCCAGCATGTTAAAAGTGATTACCAATATGATAGAATTATTTTATACATACTTAGATATAAAAATTATTTTCAACATGTTAAAATCTATTTAAAGCTACTTTGTACATATAAAACTTACTTTTCTATTAAATAAAGTAGTAAATTAAGGCATAAAAATTACTTACAACATGATAACATTTCTTCCAGTATGGTAAAAATTATTCCAGCATGTTATAATTATTTTTGGCATGTTATAGTTATTTTCAGTGTATTAAAACTATTTTTCAGCATGACAATTCTATTTTTCTATCAAATAATTAGCAAATAAATGTAGAAAAATAATGTTTAGCATGATAAAATTATGTTATTATCAGAAAATTTCTGTAATCAACATGGCAACCTTATCTTATCATCCTATCAGTAAGCTAATTAATTTTAACATGTTAATAGTTAATTTTAGCATGTTAATAATTAATTTTCAGCATGTAAAAATTAAATCCAGCATGAAAAAAATTTGTTTTTTTCATCTTACCAGTAAAGTAACACATGAAACTCATTCTCAACATATTAATATCATTTTTAGCAAGTTAGAACTATATTCAACATAAAAAAAACTTATTTTCATAATTAATTTCTGATTATTTATAATAAATCACCAATTTGGCTAACCCATATATGTATATCGGACAGAAGATATACATACCTATAACCTCCATTATATTGGACAGAATTCTATAATCGGATATATATATATACATATACATATTGGATAGTGTCAATACCAGCAAGTTAGTCTCAAACTCCTATTGTCATTAGCATGTATCGAACGTTACGGGTTTTACTCCTAGATCGTCCCTACATAACGATACGCCTTGGACTCTATTCTACAATCCCCCTTATAAACATCCTACTGGGTCAATCTTTGAAATTCCATATTGGCTATAAATGAGAGTGGATGTCGACAAATATGACCAATGTTGTGCATATAGGGCCCGGTCTGGTCCTGAGAGGAGCACCCGAAGGTACTTGTGCCCATGGGAGTTTATTGACCACGGTGTTTGGCATTGCACCGGAGTACTTGCTTGCTAGACTTTAGGCATTCCACTCAATCTCGTGATATTACTTGATTGATTGACTTGAGACCCGTAAAAGGGTAAAAGTGTTTATTTGAATGCATTGATAAATAGCCAATTCCAGTTATACATGCTTGAAACTACTTTGCTTACTATTGCTAGCTTGATTAACATGTTGCTATTCCAGTTATCACTTCTTAGTTATCACTGGCCTGATATCATTTACTATCATTTACTATTGAAATTGTGAAATCTATATATTTTCACTTTCTACTCTTGTCGATCTTATGATTCCTTGATATCTATCTGTCTGCATGCATAGTTTACCTACATTAAATAAATGGGTAATTCACTTAAAACATGTTAGAACTTGAGATGTAAATCCTACTGAGCGATTCGCTCATCTAGTTAATTTCTAACCTTTTCAGGTAGTGCGGATATCAGCCAGAACTCGGAAGGGAATGAGTCTGAGTGATGAGTGTAGAAATAGAATTATCATGTTGTCTTGTTAATTATGGTGTAGTAATTATGTCATTGGTATCCAATTATGTCAGATGTCAGTTGTATTAGTCTAATTTATTAGAACTGTAATAAGGGCTTGAAGCCTAGTAATCGGACTCGAGAAATGTGTGTAATTGTCATTTGGTTAGTGGTAACAATTGTCATCTTGAATTATTTGTATAAATTTCAAGTTAAATCTTAGTTATTTGCGCACTCTATTAACTATCAAAATGAAGAATTCCATCGAATAGCTAGCTCGCTTTGGTTCTATATAAAACTGTCGCGCCACGGGTAAGCTTCCGCGCTCGGGACGTGACAGCTTTTCTTGGTATCAGAGCCAGGTTTTAGAATTTTCCTAGGTAAAACACGTATTTAGTCTAACTAGAAATGTCTATCTAGGTAAACCCTAGAAAGTTCTAATTAGGAGATAAATCTAGAAATGTCTTCTTAGGCAAACCTAGAAACTTCTATAAAAAAAAAAATTCTAATTATAGGATAGAAAACTTCTAGGAAAAAAATGTATATATATATATATAATCTGGGAAAATATATATATGATATTTTTTGAAATGTCTAAGGATAGAATTAGTTAGATCTTACCTCGTGAGATGGGTAGAGCCATGGGTTAAGTTATAATAATAAATGTCCCCCTTAACCTTAAAGCTCAATATCATTTATCTTAAAATTCTTTTGTAGGAAATGGCCGCCGAGAGGGCACAATGGCGCGAGATGCAGCGCACCGTGCAAGGGCTTACTGAGGCGCTACAGCAGGTGGCACAAGGCGGTGCTCGCGGAGCTCACCGTGGAGCCGGTGACCTTCACCGGGATTTCCGTAACATGAACCCACCCAAGTTTGCGGGTTCGGTGGACCCTGATGATGCCGAACATTGGCTAAAGGAGACCGAGAGGATCTTCTATGTAATGCAATGCACGGATGAAGAAAATGTCTTATTGGCTACATTCCAATTGGAACGGGATGCGCGAAGCTGGTGGGAGTCCGTGGAAGCCACACTGCCCGACGGTTATGTCACGTGGACGGAATTCGTCGAGCACTTCAACGGCAAATATTTCTCAGACCGGGTGCAGGAGAAGAAGGCCGCGGAATTTGCCGCACTGAAGCAATGGACCCAAAGGGTGGCCGAATATGAGGCCCAGTTCTCGAGACTTTCCCGTTATGCACCTCACTTGGTGTGTACGGAAAATATGAAGGCGAGGAGATTTCTCAACGGGCTACGGCCCCAGTATATTACCCAGCTTGCACCGATGGACATCCAAGTCTACTCGAAAATGGTTCGGCATGCTCAACTGCTGGAAGACGCCACCGAATTTTCTGAAAGGATTCGGGGCAAGGACAAGAAGGAACATGTTACAAGTTCGGGAAGCTTCAAACCTCCATTTGACAAGAAGCGAGTCTTTAATGGAGGCGAGTCTTCCAAGGAGAAGAGATTCCAGAAAAGTCACAAGACGTTCCTCACTATTAGCAACAAGCCCTTCTCCAATATTACGCCTTCTAAGGAGATTTGCAAATATTGTGATAAAGCTGGTCATAAGATCGAGGAGTGCTGGAGGAAACTGGGAGCGTGTCTCCGATGTGGTAGTCGGGAGCACCGAATTCCCGACTGTCCGTTGATGAAGGAGCAAGCCAACAAGGACGAGAAGCGTCCAGTTAAAAAGCAAGGCCGTCTGTAAGCTCTTCAAGGGACGGAATCTGTGGAAGGAGGAATCGTGGAAGGTACATTGACTGTTTGCTCTAAACCTGCTAGAGTTTTATTTGATACTGGAGCAACTCATTCATTTGTTTCCAAGAAGTTTACTGCTTCATTTTCCAAAGAACCTGAACGGATAGATTTAATTATATCTACACCTCTTGGAAACAAATCGGATATCATGCATCACTACCCAAGTTGTGAGGTGATGGTTCAAGATAATAATCTACCTGTCGACCTGATATGCCTTGACATGGAATGTTATGATGTCATATTGGGATCCGACTGGTTATCCACCTACCAAGTAACGGTAGATTGTCGGCATGGCAAAATAGCTTTTGAGGATTATCCCGAGCTAGTTTTTAACAAATCTCGGAATAAAACCCTACTTATCTCAGCTCTCCGAGCTTGTAAATTGGTGAACAAAGGATGTATGGCTTTTCTGGCTTTTGTAACTACCACAGAAGTCGAGAAGATGAAAATTGAAGACATCCGAGTGATTCGGGACTTCTCCGATGTATTTCCAGATGAATTACCTAGTTTACCCCCGGTGAGGGAAGTGTCATTCACAATAGATATTGTTCCGGGTACCGGTCCTATTTCTAAAGCACCCTTCAGGATGTCTCCTGCGGAACTGAAAGAGCTGAAGGAGCAGTTGATGGATTTACTGAAGAAAGGGTTTATTAGGCCGAGTACTTCCCCATGGGGAGCACCCGTGCTATTTGTTAAAAAGAAGGATGGCACATTGAGATTATGCATTGATTATCGGCAGTTAAACAATCTTACAATCAAAAATAAGTACCCACTGCCGAGAATTGATGAGCTGTTCGACCAATTATCAGGAGCAAAGTGTTTCTCCAAAATAGATCTTCGGTCGGGTTATCACCAATTGAGGATCAAGGAGGAGGATATTTACAAAACTGTATTTCGGAGTAGGTACGGGCATTACGAATTTACTGTTATGCCTTTCGGACTAACAAATGCGCCTGCAACTCTCATGCAGTTAATGAATAGCATTTATCGGCCTTATTTAGACCAATTTATTGTGGTCTTCATTGATGATATATTGATCTACTCAAAGACTAAAGAAGATCATGAGGAACATCTCAAGAAGGCATTACAAGTATTGCGGGACAATAAGTTGTATGCAAAATTCAGCAAATGCCAGTTCTGGCTAGAGGAAGTGTCCTTCTTGGGACATGTTATCTCCAAGAATGGAATTTCTGTTGATCCTGTAAAGGTCGAAGCCGTGCAAAACTGGGGACGACCGACGAACGTAACGGAAATTCGTAGCTTCTTGGGCTTAGCTGGTTATTACCGGCGTTTCATCAAGGACTTCTCCAAGATTGCTGTTCCTCTTACCAAATTGACTCGCAAGGAAGTGCCTTATGAGTGGAGTGAAGACTGTGAGAAGAGTTTCCTAACTTTGAAGGATCTTTTGACTACTGCTCCGGCCTTATCTCTACCAATTGAAGGAGAGAAGTACGAGGTATATACTGATGCATCTGGTATCGGCCTCGGATGTGTATTGATGTAGAATGGAAGAGTCATTGCATACTCTTCCCGGCAATTAAAGAAGCATGAAGAAAACTACCCTATGCATGATTTGGAACTGGCCGCAGTGGTATTGGCTTTAAAGGTCTGGAGGCACTATCTCTACGGAGAGCAATTCACCGTATACTCCGATCATAAAAGCCGTAAATATCTATTCTCTCAGAGAGAGTTGAACATGCGACAAAGGCGTTGGCTCGAGTATCTCAAGGATTTCGACTTCACTATACAATATCATCCTGGTAAGGGTAATTCCATAGCAGATGCCCTTAGTCGGAAGCCGAGAGCCCTAATAACCAACTGTATGGTTCAAGAATGGAAGCTGCTGGAAAAATTCTCTGAACTCAATATAAGCATGGATGAGAATGACAGGTGTATTACTCTATCTCTCATAAGTGTACATCCGGATTTGCTAGCTGAAATCAAGAGGTTGCAAGAAGAAGATCCTACTCTAGTGGAAATAAAAGAAACGCTGGACGAGAAATCTGATTTCAAGTCGGCACTCGATGGCAGATTATTATACCATGAACGGACATGTGTACCAGACAATCCTAAGCTAAAGAAGAGGATTCTAGAAGAAGCTCACCGATCGAGGTATACGATCCACCCTGGAGCAACTAAGATGTACCAAGACATAAAAAGAACCTTTTGGTGGCCCAATATGAAAAGGGAGATAGCAGACTTTGTGTCTAGATGCTTGACATGCCAACAGGTGAAGGCGGAACATCAGAAGCCCGCTGGAAGATTGCATCCACTAGATATCCCTAAGTGGAAATGGGAAGACATCGGCATGGACTTCATCATGGGTTTGCCCAGGTCTAGGGGCGGACATGATGGAATTTGGGTAATCATCGATCGCCTTACTAAATCGGCTCATTTCTTGCCTATCAAGAGTCGGTGGTCGATTGATGTTCTTGCTGCCCTATATATCAAGGAGGTCACTAGACTCCATGGAATTCCTGTGTCTATAGTATCTGACCGAGACCCTCGCTTCACGTCTCACTTCTGGAAGGGTCTACAACGCTCTCTGGGAACGAAGCTTAATTTCAGCACAGCTTTCCATCCCCAGACAGATGGTCAGACGGAAAGGACTAATCAGGTTGTTGAAGATATGTTGCGAGCATGTATTATAGATTTCGGCGGGAGTTGGCATGACCACTTACCATTAGCCGAATTTGCCTACAATAATAGCTACCAAGCCAGCATTCAAATGGCACCTTTCGAAGCACTCTATGGTAGAAGCTGTAGATCTCCGGTATGCTGGGGGGAGGTCGGTGAAAGACAACTCCTAGGTCCTGATATTGTAAGAGATTCCACTGAGAAGATTCTCCTTGTCAGAGAGAGACTCAAGGTGGCTCAATGCAGGCAAAAATCTTATGCTGATAATAGAAGAAGGGACTTGGAATTTCAAGACGGTGATCATGTATTTCTCAAGGTATCTCCCAGTCGAGGTATCCGAAGATTTGGTGTTAAATGTAAACTTACACCAAGATTCATCGGTCCATTTGAAGTATTGGAAAGAGTGGGTGAGGTAGCCTACCGCATCGCCTTACCTCCTCAACTCTCGGAAGTGCACAACGTATTTCATGTTTCTATGCTGAAGAAATACGTGCATGATCCTTCTCACGTCATCGACCACGCTAGTTTGGTGATTCAAAAGGATCTGACCTATGAGCAAAAGCCGATGCGAATCCTCGATCGAGAAGCCCGAGTTCTAAGGAACAAGACGATCCCTATGGTTAAAGTTCAATGGAATCGATGCTCGGAGCAAGAAGCAACATGGGAAACCGAGGAATCTATGAAGAGAAGATACCCAGAACTGTTGTAGCGGGCAGGTATCTTATCCTTTACACAGTACTCTTATGTAGTTGAATTTACCCCTATACCGTTGAATTTGGGGACCAAATTCTTTTAAGTAGGGGAGGGTGTAGCACCCGTGTACAAAAAATAAAATAAAATAAAATAATAAATAAATAAATAAATAAAGACATTAAATAAATAATATTTTCAAATACTAATAATAACAATAATGTTTATGATAAAAATAATAATAATAATAATAACAATTATGATTAAGTTTATGATATATTAAACTTATGAAAGAAATAGGAACTTAGGGTTATCAAATGTAAAGGGAATCCACTTAACAAAATGACCTCCTAGTGTAGTGGTTAAGTGTCTTGCCTTCAACCAAAAAGACTAGGGTTCTATACACCCCATCAACATTCTTTTGCCAAGTCTCAATTTAACCCAATTTAAGGGGGCGACGTGGCCATCTTAGACACCAAGAAAAAGGGGAAAATTCAAAATTTCCCAAGCCACTTATCCTCCATTATCCCCAACACATGTCACTATCTCATATCCCAGATCCTGAAATTTCGGATCTTGCCCCCTAAGCCTGTCTAGTAGAGGGGATTAAATCTAGGCCTAGCTCTCCCATTGTGTTAGTTAGAGCTTCGAGATACGAGCCTAGGCTGGGAGGTTCTCTGCTGCGTACTAGGAGGAGAGGAGGAGGATAGGAGGTTGCTGGGGAAGCTTCTTCCTTCACTAATTACCATCCAAACAGGTAAGTGTTCTCAATTTTAACTAAACTACTAGTTAATTAGTGTCTAAGCAGTGCATCTCCATGCGATTTATTGTTGCATAGCATATGTTAGCCTAGTAAATATCCTGTACCCACTTAAATCTAAAAAGATTAGTGAAAGGATTAATATATATTAGAAATAATTAGCAGGTATTAGCTATAATTAATATGTGTTAGTAGGTGTTCTCAA
Organism: Amorphophallus konjac; assembly: GCA_022559845.1. Lineage (NCBI taxonomy): Eukaryota > Viridiplantae > Streptophyta > Magnoliopsida > Alismatales > Araceae > Amorphophallus > Amorphophallus konjac. The sequence goes on from CM040122.1 coordinate 146,847,920, forward strand.
TTTTAACTAAACTAGTATCTAATCCATGATGATTAGTCTAGGCACATCTCCATGCGATGAATTCGTGTTTATACAGCATGTGTTAGCCTCGTAGTTAGCATGCAATAGCTTCAATTTGGAACAATTAGCAAGTATTAGTCTCATATTCTAGATAATTAACATGTATTAGATTTATTAACTAATCTATTAACAGCACAGCATGTTAAATGTCAACGCTTCTATACATGTGTCGACACTTGCAGTATATCGACACAGGTGTTGCACAAGTGTTGTGCAAGTGTTGACACCTACGCAACACTTACGCGACACCTACGCAACACCTGGGTAACACTTCCATACATATGTCATACATGTGTCGACACTTGTAGTAAAATGTGTTGCACAAGTGTTGCGCAAGTGTTGACACTTACGCGACACCTACGCAACACCTGGGCAACACTTGCACAAGTGTTGTGCAAGTGTTGACACTTACGCGACACCTACGCGAGGTGTCAATACTTACGCGACACCTACGCGACACTTATACCAGAGTTTTGACAAACCAAAATTAAACCATGGATTAAAATCTTAAACACTTGATTAACAACATGATTAAACCAAAACAAGTCTTAATTAACAATAGACACAGAATTTAAGACATGCTGTTAATTGAAAACCGTAGAAGAAACTCATGTGTCGACACAGGTGTCGACACCGGTGTCGACACATGTGTCGACACATGCTGTTAACTTTACCGCTTGCATAACCTTATAAGCCATGTGTCGACACAGGTGTCGACACCAGTGTCGACACATGTGTCGACACATGCTGTTAACTTAACGGCTTGCATGTTTGTATAAGCCATGTGTCGACATAGGTGTCGACACCAGTGTCGACACATGTGTCGACACATGCTATTAACGTAACACCACCCGTGTGCATTTAAGCCAGGTGTCGACTCAGGTGTCGACACCGGTGTCGACACCGGTGTCGACACACAAAACATTCTAATGTTAACTGTACAACAGAGACCAAAAATGAACAGTAAGTGTCAACACTAGTGTCGACACATGATGTGAACTTAATGAAAAACAATATAAAATCCCTTAAATATATATATATATACTCCCATTAATTATATATACAAGCACCTTCATTATATATGTATATAAATTCATATATATTTCCATTAATTGTATATACAAAACACCTTCATTATATATTGTTAGACAAGAATATATATATATATATATATATATATATATATATATATATATATATATATATATAACTAATGTCTACACCTCTGTTCTCACCGTATATATATAGAGAATGGAATATAATATAAAATGGACTCCTTCATTCTTACAGAGTATATATATATTTGTAGAATGAAATTATATATATATATGTATATATATATATATATATATATATTTGTAAAAATCTAATTTTCACCACATTAGTTTATACATACTAAAAATTATCTCTATCATGTTAAAACTAATTCCAGCATGTTAAAAGTGATTACCAATATGATAGAATTATTTTATACATACTTAGATATAAAAATTATTTTCAACATGTTAAAATCTATTTAAAGCTACTTTGTACATATAAAACTTACTTTTCTATTAAATAAAGTAGTAAATTAAGGCATAAAAATTACTTACAACATGATAACATTTCTTCCAGTATGGTAAAAATTATTCCAGCATGTTATAATTATTTTTGGCATGTTATAGTTATTTTCAGTGTATTAAAACTATTTTTCAGCATGATAATTCTATTTTTCTATCAAATAATTAGCAAATAAATGTAGAAAAATAAATTTTAGCATGATAAAATTATGTTATTATCAGAAAATTTCTGTAATCAGCATGGCAACCTTATCTTATCATCCTATCAGTAAGCTAATTAATTTTAACATGTTAATAGTTAATTTTAGCATGTTAATAATTAATTTTCAGCATGTAAAAATTAAATCCAGCATGAAAAAAATTTGTTTTTATCATCTTACCAGTAAAGTAACACATGAAACTCATTCTCAACATATTAATATCATTTTTAGCAAGTTAGAACTATATTCAACATAAAAAAAAACTTATTTTCATAATTAATTTCTGATTATTTATAATAAATCACCAATTTGGCTAACCCATATATGTATATCGGACAGAAGATATACATACCTATAACCTCCATTATATTGGACAGAATTCTATAATCGGATATATATATATATACATATACATATTGGATAGTGTCAATACCAGCAAGTTAGTCTCAAACTCCTATTGTCATTAGCATGTATCGAACGTTACGGGTTTTACTCCTAGATCGTCCCTACATAACGATACGCCTTGGACTCTATTCTACAATCCCCCTTATAAACATCCTACTGGGTCAATCTTTGAAATTCCATATTGGCTATAAATGAGAGTGGATGTCGACAAATATGACCAATGCTGTGCATATAGGGCCCGGTCTGGTCCTGGGAGGAGCACCCGAAGGTACTTGTGCCCATGGGAGTTTATTGACCACGGTGTTTGGCATTGCACCGGAATACTTGCATGCTAGACTTTAGGCATTCCACTCAATCTCGTGATATTACTTGATTGATTGACTTGAGACCCGTAAAAGGGTAAAAGTGTTTATTTGAATGCATTGATAAATAGCCAATTCCAGTTATACATGCTTGAAACTATTTTGCTTACTATTGCTAGCTTGATTAACATGTTGCTATTCCAGTTATCACTTCTTAGTTATCACTGGCCTGATATCATTTACTATCATTTACTATTGAAATTGTGAAATCTATATATTTTCACTTTCTACTCTTGTCGATCTTATGATTCCTTGATATCTATCTGTCTGCATGCATAGTTTACCTACATTAAATAAATGGGTAATTCACTTAAAACATGTTAGAACTTGAGATGTAAATCCTACTGAGTGATTCGCTCATCTAGTTGTTTTCTAACCTTTTCAGGTAGTGCGGATATCAGCCAGAACTCGGAAGGGAATGAGTCTGAGTGATGAGTGTAGAAATAGAATTATCATGTTGTCTTGTTAATTATGGTGTAGTAATTATGTCATTGGTATCCAATTATGTCAGATGTCAGTTGTATTAGTCTAATTTATTAGAACTGTAATAAGGGCTTGAAGCCTAGTAATCGGACTCGAGAAATGTGTGTAATTGTCATTTGGTTAGTGGTAACAATTGTCATCTCGAATTATTTGTATAAATTTTAAGTTAAATCTTAGTTATTTGCGCACTCTATTAACTATCAAAATGAAGAATTCCATCGAATAGCTAGCTCGCTTTGGTTCTATATAAAACTGTTGCGCCACGGGTAAGCTTCCGCGCTCGGGACGTGACATCCCTATGGTTTTGATGATGTCTCACACTATAAATCAACCTTCTACCTCTAGATTCATGCTGGTTCATCACCTAAGTGAGTTCAGTTCATATGCTGTTCCAGTATTTCATCTATCTACACTATTTGGTTAATATGGACAGTAGTGGGTCGACTCATCAGCAAGGGTGGGTCGACGCATCAGAGCATTGATAGCTTGGGCACAAAGTCTATACACTAGCTTGATCTATTTAGTATGTACATTGGCATATCCTCTTCTAGTCTGTACATCGGGCACTTTCTAACTGAAGTCCATACACTGGTCTCAATACTCAAAGTTAGTTCAGGTCAACCCTATACATCCTTCCAAGCTTCAACTCTATACATTGGAATGTCAAGCTTAATGTCTATACACTGGTTACTGCACTCTCATGAAGTCTACACATCCGATAGTGTAAGTCTATACAGCGCCCAGTGTCATGCTTGCATAGTCTGTACAATGCCTGCTTCAATCACTCAAGTCTACACATTGCATGTCAGTAGGCTTGCACACAATAAAGTTCATACATTGCACAATGTCTGAACATTGGTTCAGAGATAGCTTCAGCCAAGTCTATACATCGACTAGCAGTCTTCATGCTAAGTATATACACTCCTTGAATCCAAGTCTGTACAGCGTCAATTGTCTAGAATTCTTGAAGTCTGTACATCGGACTGCTTCTTTTGAAGTCCATACATTGGCTCCTTCACTTTTGCAAAGTCTGTACATTAGACTGTGGCAAAGTCTATACATTCGGTTCCTTGGGCAAAGTCTATACATCGCTTAGTCTGCACATTGCCTTCAGCCCAAGCGTTCAAAGCCAAGTCTATACAACGCCAAGTCTGTACACTCCTCATCTGTTCCTACGCTTGGCCAAGTCCATACACTCAACATTTCCCTACGCTTTCCTGGCCAAGTCTGTACATCACTAAGTGTGTACATTACATTGAACTACTCTTCAAAGTCTTCAAAGTCTGTACAGCGTCCGTCTCAGCCAGCGTCTCATGTTGCGTCTTAGGCAAGTCTGTACATCGGCTTCATTCGCTCAAGTCCACACATCCACAGTGGTTCATCAAGTCTATACATTCACTTGAGCTTCACCAAGTCTGTACAACGTTGAAGCCTTCACAAGTCCATACACTGCTTGAGCTTCACCAAGTCTATACAACGCTGAAGTCTTCACAAGTCTGTACAGTGCTTGAGCTTCATCTAGTCTGTACATCGCTTCAAGCGATTCAAGTCTATACAGACTGCCTTCACATCCAGAGTCTGTACATCGGTTCAACAGTCGATCGTCTCATACAGAACTTTCCAAGTCTGTACAGCCGAGTGTCTAATGCATCGTCTCACCCTGGCATAGTCTATACACTGGCTCAAGTTTGTCGAAGTCTATACATCTCCGTTGAGCATCAAGTCTACACACTGCTCACAGTCTTATTAAGAGTCTCACACAGGTTCCAAGTCTGTACACTGTTTAGGCATCGTGAAGTCTATACAATGGCTGAAGCTTTGTTAAGCCTACACATTAGTAAGGCTTGTTTGCTTTGTTCTTCATAAGTCTATACACTGCATCTCGTTTGCATTGTTCATAAGTCTATACACTGCATCTCGTTTGCATTGTTCATAAGTCTATACACTGCCATTCATGCGCATTGCTCATATGTCTATACACTGCTTTCACATGCGCCTTATTCATTTAGTCTGTACACTCTCTCACGTTGTACACACTTAATCAGTTGATGTTTCTGAAGTATATACATTCGTGTTTAAAGCCTGAACTAACTAAGTATATACATTCCATCTGTCTGTCTGCAGGCGATTCAGGCTGATGATTGGGCACGTGAACCGAGGTTGGCACCTTGCACGTGATCCAAGATAACAGGCGCATGACACGTGGATGGCAACCTTGTCAGGATGCTGCCATGTGGTCGAAATTTAAATGATCTGGCCAAAAGTGCATGGGCGGGAACCTGGCAGCCACACGCCAATATCTGCTATAAATATAGAGCTTCATCCTTCAGTAGAAGCTTGATCGTGAAAAGGAAAAGTAGCAGCCATTGGTGAGAGTTTGCACGATCCAAAAAAGAAAAAGAGCAGAGAGTTCCAGATCTGAGAGGAGTTTGTTCGAGAGAGAGAGCAGTGTGTATGGATTGATGAATTACCTCATTTGAAGCTACATTTGTATTGGGTTTCAGAACCGATTTCTTCTTCATTGGTTTTTGTTTCTACTTTGTTTTCGTTTCATTTTGTTCATCCTTCTGATTTGAATTGGTTTCCCTCCGGTGTGTGGAGGAAGGGAGTATTACTCCAGTTTCCCTCTGAGTTGCAGAGGAAGAGAGATCGGTGATCTCTGGTGGTGTTAGTGACTGGGTGTCATTAACAGTTTCCCTCCGGTGTGTGGAGGAAGGGAGAGGATTCTCCGGTTGTGTTCTAGCTGGGAGCTAGAACAGGTTTCAAGTTCTGTGGGTAGCAGAGCTTGGTTGAGGGATTTGTTTCCCTTGGGTGTTCAAGCTGTGTGGCAGCATGTTGTTCGCAGACTGAGTCTGCATTGATCTAGCATTGTCTAGTGGAATCCTCATTCTAGTTGGAGTGAGGGGTGGATGTAGATTGCGGACTGCAATCGAACCACCTAAAAACCGAGTGCCTCCTCTGTGGTTTGCTATTGTTATCTGCGCTCTTCATCTGCTTGTCCCTTTGCTTCCATGTGATTAGTTCTTCATTCTCATTTACATTTCTCTGTGTACGGGTTAAGGAGGTGCGTTAGCAGTAGAATTTATTTTCCGCCTATGTTTCTACAAATTGGGAGTGATCTATTCATCCCCCCCTTCTATATCACTCTTGTTGTGCTAACAATTGGTATCAAAGCAGGTTTACGCCATGTGGACGAACGGTCAAGGAAATGCTAGTGGTCCTAGAACCTTCATGGCCGAAGGTCAATCCATTAGTCGCCCTCCTTATTTCGATGGTAGTAACTATCTGTTTTGGAAGAACAGGATGGAAGTGTTCATCAGGGCTCAGAGTCATAAACTGTGGAGAGTAATCACGGTGGGGCCATATGATCTGCCACCAAACGAGGACGCTTGGACAGATGACCATGTCAAGCTCTCCTCACTCAACTGGACGGCGCTGAACATCATCCAGTGTGCTGTTCATCCAAAGGAATATGCCCGTATATCTGCATACAGAACTGCCAAGCGAATGTGGGATGAGCTGCAATTGATCTATGAAGGTACAGCTCAAGTGAAAGCCTCGAAGGTAAATCTCTACACTTCTAAGTATGAAATGTTTAAGATGAATGCAGACGAGAATATAACTGAGATGTATGCCAGGTTGTCTTTAATCACAAATACTCCTAAAGGGCTAGGGAAGGATCTTACTGAGGTAGATATAGTCAGGAAAATCCTTAGATCTTTATCCCCGGCATGGCACACTAAGGCCATTATGATTGAGGAGTCAAAAGATTTGACTATCTTGACTGTGAATGAGCTCATAGGATCCCTTATGACCTATGAGATGAATTTCCAAGGAGGTGGAGAAGTAAGTGAGAGGAAGGGTAAAAATGTAGCTCTAAGAGCTTCCCGCAACAAGGGTAGCAACAGTGGGAGTAGCAGCAGTAGCCCCGAGTCCGAGTCTGAGCTTGAAGGTTTGTCAAATCTCGACCAGGAGGAGCAGGCAATGCTCACTAGACAGTTCAGAAAATTTCTGAAGAAAAAGGGAAAGACCTTTAGGAAGAAGAAGCCACACTCTTTCAACAAGAGTGCTGAATTTACTAGTTATAGGGGTAGAAATCCTAAGAGACTGACTTGTTTTAATTGTAACAAACAGGGACATATGAAAGGCGAATGCCCAGACCTCCAGAAGAAGGGTCCCTATATTCAGAAGAAAAACATAAAGGTGCAGAAGAAGAAGAAGCCATAGGCGATGGTCTGCACATGGAGCGAGGAAGAAGAAGACCCCGAAGACGCTTCCTCAGAAGAATATGAAGATGGAATTTGCCTCATGGCAAACAGTGAAGAGGAGGTAATAAATGTTTTTGAAAATTTCTCAATTGATGACTGGGAGGATGCTTATGGTGACTTGCTAGATAAATTTAATTCTCTTAGCAAAGAGCACAGAGTTCTGAAAAGAAAATTTAACACAAATGTTGAAGAACAAACTCTGGTCTATGAGGAAAATGAGAAGCTAAAAGAACAACTAGAAGAAATGACTTCACTAAGGAAAGAAAATGATAAGCTCAAGGAAGAAACTCAAGAAAGTCAAAAACAGCTCAATGAATTCAAAACTAAAATTGAAGAAAGCATGAATGAAATTAGAGTGAATTCAGAGAAATATGAAGCTGTGAAGAAAGTAAATGTTGAACTCCTAAAAAATTCTGAGTCCCTTCAAAAGGAGCTGGAAGACAAACAGAAAGTCTTAGAAAAGTTTGTCCAAGGAAAGACTAGCTTAGATGCTATACTAGGGACTAGGGTCAATTTCAATAAGGAAGGTCTAGGCTATGACCCAACCAACAAGAGACCCTTTCAATTCAAGACCATCACCTTCTGCCCAGAGAAGGGAAAAGAAAAGCTGGACACACCATCCAGCTCAAACAGCTCTAAGGAAATTCAAAGTCCAAAAGAGAACACAAAAACCAGTACTGGACAACCATTTAAGATGGGAATGAATTTTATGAAGAATAACACTAAGCCCACTCACCAGATCACAAATGGTAGATGGACCAAGAAAGTAAATCAGAATAAGAGCTGGAATTACAACAATCAGATGGGTCCAAACAGGACCTACTGGAGAAATAACTTTCATGGTCAAAGATATGCTAATCAACAAGCCTACAGGAAATTTCCTAGAAATAGGAAGACTAATGAATGGAATAGAACTCACTTCTCCAGTTCAGCTGGATTCAACTTTAATAAATCAGAAAGGAAGGTGCCAGAGAAAACCATGCTGAAGCAAATCTGGATACCTAAACACTTGATCAGAGATTTGAACAATGTCTTTGGACCCAACTCATCTTGGGTTCCAAATCACTCTACTTGATGTATTTGTGTCGGTCGGCCTGGCAGCTGAAGACAACAAGTGGTACCTCGACAGTGGCTGCTCCAGGTATATGACAGGAGACCAATCCAAGTTTAGCAATATAGAGATGAAACCAGGGGGTCTGGTCAAGTTTGGAGGAAAGAACAAAGGTAAAATAATTGGAGTTGGTACAGTAGGTAAGTCTTCCTCAAACTCCATTGAAAAAGTCTTACATGTGGAAGGGCTTCAACACAACCTGATTAGCATAAGTTAGTTATGTGATAGGGGTCACAGGGTTGTATTTGATGATAGTTCATGCAAAATCCTTGAAACAAATTCTGACATGGTTAAATTTGTAGCCAACAGGATTAATAATGTCTACATTATAGACTTAGATGATAAATCTGAATCTACTATTTGCTTATCTGCCAATTCTGAAAATGATGCCTTTGAATGGCATAGACGTCTAGGTCATGCTAGCTTTTCAACTTTAAATAAATTGGTCAAGCATGATTTAGTTAGAGGCATGCCTAGAATTAAATTCAACTCAATATCAAAAGCATGTGATGCCTGTGCTCTAGGCAAACAGACCAGAAATTCTTTTAAATTAAGATCTGAGCCATTGTCTTCTAGACCAATGGAACTTCTTCATATGGACCTTTTCGGTCCCACTAGAACTCAGAGTCTTAATAGAAACAGGTTTGGCTATGTCATCATAGATGACTTCTCTAGATATTCATGGATATTTTTCTTAGCAAATAAGAGTGATGCATTTCAAAAGTTTAATCTATTTTTCAATAAGGTCAAACAAGAAGAGAAATACAAGGTCTGTTCTATTCAATCTGACCATGGAGGTGAGTTTGAAAACTCCATGTTTACTGATCTTTGTGAAAAAGAGGGACTAACTCACAGGTTTTCTTCTCCCAGGACACCTGAACAGAATGGGATTGTGGAGAGAAGAAATAGAACTGTGGTGGAGATGGCCCGAACCATGTTGATTGAAAGTAAATTAGCTAGAAGGTTTTGGGCAGAAGCGGCCAATACAGCAACCTACATAATCAACAGGGCCATGGTAAGACCCATACACAAGAAAACACCATATGAGCTTCTAAAAGGTAAGAAACCAAACTTGTTTCATTTCAGAATTTTTGGAGCAAAATATTTTATTCATAACAATGATAAGAAAGATTTAGACAAGTTTGAAGCCAAGAGTTCACCTGGAATATTCTTGGGTTACTCTGAAGTGTCAAGGGCATATAGGGTATTTAACATATCAGATCAGAAAGTGGAAGAGTCTCCACACATCCTTTTTAGTGAAAAGAAAGATGTTTCTAATGTTGAAAATCTTGACAGGGATTCCAATCATGGTGGAGATTTTCTAGAAGACCAACAAGAAGAAGAGAAGACTCAGCCAAGTGGAGAAACAAATTCCCCCAATCAGGAAGGGCCAAGAGAAACATGTGAGTCTTCAACAAATATCAGATTTCTTAAAGACCATCCTTTAGATAAAGTCATAGGCAATACTGAAGATCCGCTTCGGACTAGGTCTCATTTTAGAAATGTGAATAATGATGACTTAATTACATTAGTCTCACAAATTGAACCCAAAACAGTAGAAGAGGCCTTAGCTGATCTAGCTTGGGTCAATGCTATGTGTGAGGAATTAGGTCAGTTTGAAAGGAATAATGTCTGGGAGCTTGTCCCAAGACCTGATGGTATTAATATCATAGGAACCAAGTGGGTGTTCAAAAATAAGATGAATGAAGATGGAATCATCTCTAGGAATAAGGCCAGATTAGTAGCCAAAGGCTACTGTCAGGAATTCGGTGTAGACTTTGATGAATCCTATGCACCTGTTGCTAAGATGGAAGCTATAAGATTGTTGCTTGCCTTTGTTTGCTCAAAGAATATAAAACTCTAACAAATGGATGTCAAAAGTGCTTTTTTAAATGGAGTCATTAAAGAAGAAGTTTTTGTTGAACAACCTCCTGGATTTCAATATTCTCCTCAACCTAACCAAGTTTTCAGGTTAAACAAAGCCTTGTATGGTCTAAAGCAGGCTCCAAGAGCTTGGTATGAAAGATTATCTGAATTTTTGATCAGCAAAGGCTACAAAAGAGGTAAAGTTGATCAAACTTTATTTACCAAGGGCATAAATAAAGATCTCATCATAGTTCAGGTATATGTAGATGACATTGTATTTGGATCAACTAAGCATGAACTATGTGATGAATTTTCTACCATGATGTCTGCTGAATTTGAAATGAGCTTGGTTGGTGAACTAAAATATTTTCTTGGATTGCAGGTACAGCAGCTAGAAGATGGGTGCTTCATCAACCAAACCAAATACACAATGGAACTGTTCAAAAGATTTGGCATGGAAAACTTAAAGCACATTACTACACCCATGGGCATCAATACCTCATTGGATGCAGATGAGACAGGTAAAGAAGTAAATGCCAAACTTTATCGAGGTATGATTGGATCACTTCTTTACTTGACAGCCTCTAGACCAGATATACAATTCAGTGTAGGAATGTGTGCAAGGTATCAATCTAGACCTACTGAATTACACTTAGCTGCAGTTAAAAGAATCTTCAGATATTTGTCAGCTAGTCATTCTCTTGGTTTATGGTTTCCTGCATCTCACACATTTAACTTCTTAGCATACACAGATGCTGATTATGCAGGCTGTAAACTAGACAGGAAAAGCACTAGTGGCCATTGTGAATTCTTGGGTGGGTGTTTAGTGTCTTGGGGCTCCAAGAAACAACATTTTGTGGCCCTCTCCACTGCAGAAGCTGAGTATGTGGCTGCAGGGAGTTGTGGAACACAAGTAATATAGATTAAACACGAGCTTCAGGACTACCAAGTAGACCTGGGGTGCACACCAATTTACTGTGATAATACTAGTGCCATCAATCTTGCTAAAAATCCTGTTTTGCATTCACGAACCAAACACATAGAGATAAGACATCATTTTATAAGAGATGAGGTGTCTAAGAATAATTTTGAACTGATTCATGTAGGCACAGATAATCAGATTGCTGACATATTCACAAAACTTCTGGATAATGAAAAATTCACCACATTGAGAAGAGAATTAGGCTTATACAAATTGTCTTAATTATGAAGCATGTTCTTGTTGTGAGGGGGAGTTGTGTTTGTCTGATGTTTAGCCTTCTTTCATGCTGGTTTAAGGGGGAGTTCAGAATGCTTACTGGTTAGCTTTCAGGAATACTCTGAATAAGGGGAAGCCTTGAGTTTTTGCTGGAATGTTTTATTGAGGAATGCTATGTCTTAGGGGGAGCTGAGTTGTGATGTGAGAAGAGAAGTTCTTTGACAGATTCAAAAGGGCTGTCCAGATGTGTAACTTTGCTGGTCTTGCATGACTGATCTAGAGTGGTTCACTCAGACAGTAGAGTGTCACTTATCTCTTAAGTCTATAAGTCAGTGACTCTAATCTCCAGATTAGAATCTTTCCTTTAGTACTTCTTCAGAGATCTGGACTAATTGCATAAAGTATATCTTCCTACATTGTCATTGATTCTGGTTCAGGCCAAAAACTTGTATGTCTTGTTATCTGACCCAATCAACTTGAAATCTAGACTTCAAGACTCAATTCAAGAAATAGTCCTTTTTGGTATTATTTTCAATCATTCTATCTCTTTAACTCAAAGGGCTTAACAAAAATGTTCTGTTTTGATCACTGAGAAACTGGGAGCTTCATCAATGAAATGAATTTTTCTCCCATGTCATGAGGTGTCAAATGCTTAAAATGAATGAAAAGACATGACAGAGCAATGGTGGCTTGCTGGTGAGTAACTGGGGACTCTGGCCTCTAATCAAGGTGTTTCCTCATGTCAAAAGCCACAGTTACTATCTCTGTTCCCTAATAATAAAAAAAAAGGGGAAGTAATGAGGTACTCACTCTGAGTAACTGGAGATTCAGGCCTCTAATCCAGGTGTCTCTCTAATGTCAAAGGAGTGAACTACCAACTTACTCATTGATCTTCTTGAAAATCATCTCAACAACAAAAATTCCTTGTTGTTATGCAACTAATGGATTGCTTGTCTTCAATACCTTGAGAACACCTCTCTGATTTCGTCTCTTGCTGTCTTATGGGATAGTTGAATGATCAGCTATATCTGGCCATACTTGTGAACTCCTGCTCTAAATCATCCACTATGTATGCTGATAAACTTGACAATCATTCTACTTCTCTATTGTGTACTGGAATTTAAAGAATCTTCTCTTGAGATTAGAAACTCACTTATTCTCTTAAGACCTCCTAGTGACTGTCTGCACTAAGAAGTTACTGCCCTTATTCTTCATGTTTCCAGCACTGTCCTACATTCTGTAGTTCTTTTTGCTGATGTCAAAGGGGGAGAAAAGTTCTACTATATCAGTGAGAAGTTCTGCAATTTCAGTGAGTCTTGGATTTGTCTTGAGCTTTGGAGGAGTCATGTTGCTTCGGGGAAGATATGGTTATGAGTTGCGGGGGAGATGAGAGTGTGTTGTAGGGATTGTATAATTCATCTGCATGTGCATGAAAAGTTCTGCTATATCAGTGAGAAGTTCTGCAATTTCAGTGAGTCTTGGATTTGTCTTGAGCTTTGGGGGAGTCATGTTGCTTCAGGGAAGATATGGTTATGAGTTGTGGGGGAGATGAGAGTGTGTTGTAGGGATTGTATAATTCATCTGCATGTGCATGCCTTGAATTTACTTTGTTTGTTGCAGCTGATATAAATCTCTTGTTGAACCTTGATATTGCTTGATTCATAGTGTTGTCATCATCAAAAAGGGGTAGATTGTTGCATCCCTATGGTTTTGATGATATCTCACACTATAAATCAACCTTCTATCTCTAGATTCATGCTGGTTCATCACCTAAGTGAGTTCAGTTCATATGCTATTCCAGTATTTCATCTATCTACACTGTTTGGTTAATATGGACAGTAGTGGGTCGACTCATCAGCAAGGGTGGGTCGACGCATCAGAGCATTGATAGCTTGGGCACAAAGTCTATACACCAGCTTGATCTATTTAGTCTGTACATTGGCATATCCTCTTCTAGTCTGTACATCGGGCACTTTCTAACTGAAGTCCATACACTGGTCGCAATACTCAAAGTTAGTTCAGCTCAACCCTATACATCCTTCCAAGCTTCAACTCTATACATTGGAATGTCAAGCTTAATGTCTATACACTGGTTACTGCACTCTCATGAAGTCTACACATCCGATAGTGTAAGTCTATACAGCGCCCAGTGTCATGCTTGCATAGTCTGTACAACGCCTGCTTCAATCACTCAAGTCTACACATTGCATGTCAGTAGGCTTGCACACAATAAAGTTCATACATTGCACAATGTCTGAACATTGGTTCAGAGATAGCTTCAGCCAAGTCTATACATCGACTGGCAGTCTTCATGCTAAGTATATACTCTCCTTGAATCCAAGTCTATACAGCGTCAATTGTCTAGAATTCTTGAAGTCTGTACATCGGACTGCTTCTTTTGAAGTCCATACATTGGCTCGTTCACTTTTGCAAAGTCTGTACATTAGACTGTGGCAAAGTCTATACATTCAGTTCCTTGGGCAAAGTCTATACATCGCTTAGTCTGCACATTACCTTCAGCCCAAGCGTTCAAAGCCAAGTCTATACAACGCCAAGTCTGTACACTCCTCATCTGTTCCTACGCTTGGCCAAGTCCATACACTCAACATTTCCCTACGCTTTCCTGGCCAAGTCTGTACATCACTAAGTGTGTACATTATATTGAACTGCTCTTCAAAGTCTTCAAAGTCTGTACAGCGGCCGTCTCAGCCAGCGTCTCATGCTGCATCTTAGGCAAGTCTGTACATCAGCTTCATTCGCTCAAGTCCACACATCCACAGTGGTTCATCAAGTCTATACATTCACTTGAGCTTCACCAAGTCTGTACAACATTGAAGCCTTCACAAGTCCATACACTGCTTGAGCTTCACCAAGTCTGTACAACGCTGAAGTCTTCACAAGTCTGTACAGTGCTTGAGCTTCATCTAGTCTGTACATCGCTTCAAGCGATTCAAGTCTATACAGACTGCCTTCACATCCAGAGTCTGTACATCGGTTCAACAGCCGATCGTCTCATACAGAACTTTCCAAGTCTGTACAGCCGAGTGTCTAATGCATCGTCTCACCCTGGCATAGTCTATACACTAGCTCAAGTTTGTCGAAGTCTATACATCTCCGTTGAGCATCAAGTCTACACACTGCTCACAGTCTTATTAAGAGTCTCACACAGGTTCCAAGTCTGTACACTGTTTAGGCATCGTGAAGTCTATACAGTGGCTGAAGCTTTGTTAAGTCTACACATTAGTAAGGCTTGTTTGCTTTGTTCTTCATAAGTCTATACACTGCATCTCGTTTGCATTGTTCATAAGTCTATACACTGCATCTCGTTTGCATTGTTCATAAGTCTATACACTGCCATTCATGCGCATTGCTCATATGTCTATACACTGCTTTCACATGCGCCTTATTCATTAAGTCTGTACACTCTCTCACGTTGTACACACTTAATCAGTTGATGTTTCCGAAGTATATACATTCGTGTTTAAAGCCTGAACTAACTAAGTATATACATTCCATCTGTCTATCTGCAGGCGATTCAGGCTGATGATTGGGCACGTGAACCGAGGTTGGCACCTGGCACGTGATCCAAGACAACAGGCGCATGACACGTGGATGGCAACCTTGTCAGGATGCTGCCATGTGGTCGAAATTCAAATGATCTGGCCAAAAGTGCATGGGCGGGAACCTGGCAGCCACACGCCAATATCTGCTATAAATATAGAGCTTCATCCTTCAGTAGAAGCTTGATCGTGAAAAGGAAAGGCAGAAGCCATTGGTGAGAGTTTGCACGATCCAGAAAAGAGAAAGAGCAGAGAGTTCCAGATCTGAGAGGAGTTTGTTCGAGAGAGAGAGCAGTGTGTGTGGATTGATGAATTGCTTCATTTGAAGCTACATTTGTATTGGGTTTCAGAACCGATTTCTTCTTCATTGGTTTTTATTTCTACTTTATTTTCGTTTCATTTTGTTCATCCTTCTGATTTGAATTGGTTTCCCTCCGGTGTGTGGAGGAAGGGAGTATTAC
The DNA here is from genome assembly GCA_022559845.1 of Amorphophallus konjac. NCBI lineage: Eukaryota > Viridiplantae > Streptophyta > Magnoliopsida > Alismatales > Araceae > Amorphophallus > Amorphophallus konjac. The sequence goes on from CM040122.1 coordinate 146,863,453, forward strand.
TCCAGTTTCCCTCTGAGTTGCAGAGGAAGGGAGATCGGTGATCTCTGGTGGTGTTAGTGACTGGGTGTCATTAACAGTTTCCCTCCGGTGTGTGGAGGAAGGGAGAGGATTCTCCGGTTGTGTTCTAGCTGGGAGCTAGAACAGGTTTCATGTTCTGTGGGTAGCAGAGCTTGGTTGAGGGATTTGTTTCCCTTGGGTGTTCAAGCTGTGTGGCAGCATGTTGTTCGCAGACTGAGTCTGCATTGATCTAGTATTGTCTAGTAGAATCCTCATTCTAGTTGGAGTGAGGGGTGGATGTAGATTGCGGACTGCAATCGAACCACCTAAAAACCGAGTGCCTCCTCTGTGATTTGCTATTATTATCTGCGCTCTTCATCTGCTTGTCCCTTTGCTTCCATGTGATCAGTTCTTCATTCTCATTTACATTTCTCTGTGTACTGGTTAAGGAGGTGCGTTAGCAGTGGAATTTATTTTCCGCCTAAGTTTCTACAAATTGGGAGTGATCTATTCATCCCCCCCCCCTTCTATATCACTCTTGCTGCGCTAACAAAAGCAGTAACGTATAGAGTTGAAACGCTTGAAGGCCAATGTACAGACTTGGATGCCCAATCGCCAATGTATAGACTTGTAAGATGTGAGGCGATGTTTAGACTTTACGTTCAACTGGATGTATAGACTTGGAGGGCTCACTGATGGCTGTACAGACTTGGGCGTTGTATAGACTTGGAACGGCTTCAAGGCAACAATGTACAGACTTTGAAATAAAGAGTGTACAGACTTGAAAGTTCAAGGCCACGATGTATAGACTTTGCCCAAGGAAACGAATGTATAGACTTTGCCACAGTCTAATGTACAGACTTTGCAAAAATGAACGAGCCAATGTATAGACTTCAAAAGAAGCAGTCCGATGTACAAACTTGGTTGCAAGCTGAACAGTCGGATGTACAGACTTGCTGAAACAGTCCGATGTACAGACTTCAAGAACTCTAGACAGCGGACACTGTACAGACTTCAGCTAAGTAGGCCACAGGCCGATGTGTAGACTTGGCCAATGTGCAGACTTTGGCTTGGAACGAAGGTAAAGATGAGGCTGTATAGACTTGGCCAGAACGTAGGGAAAAGCACCAATGTGCAGACATGAACATCCAGCAGTGTATAGACTTCGTTTCAAGCAACGTAGGTAAAAGAGACAATGTATATACTTAGCTACCAATGTATGGACTTCATCGCAAATGAGAAGATCGGATGAACAGACTTTGAAGCTTAACATAGACGGTGGATGTATAGACTTCATGAACAAGATGCAATGCTGACTGATGTATACACTTGGCAAATAGAGTGATGCATGAACTACCCTGTACAGACTTTAAGACTTAATGAGCAACCCGGTGAATAGACTTGGCGATTGTGTGAGCATGCGAAGTACATACTTTGTGTTGTGAACACAGGCTGTACAGACTTGCTAACATGCATGAACAAATGGCATTGTATAGACTTTATGAAGAGCACATGAAGCAATGTGTGGACTTGGTGACTCACGCAGACAGATGAGTGAACAGTCTATGCCATGCTCACAGTTAATCAATGTACCAAGTTCTGAATGAGTAGTTCTGAATGAAGTAAACACATATGACATCAATTTGTCATCATCAGAACACACGTAAACTATGTCATCATCAAAACATAAGTCAACACATATGACATCAAACATATGAGAGTCATAGTGTTTGTCATCATCAAAACATAATATCCAACAGGTTATCTCATGATTGGCAAAAATATCTTGTTAAGGATAAAAGCCCTCTGATTGTGCTTGATTTCTTGCACTATAGATCATGGATTTCATGTTTTAGTAGGGTCATGCATACATACATATCCTTTGCCCTAATCAAAGATCAAAGATATTATCTTGTCAATTCACTGCAACCTATGCATCTAGATGACCTTTACTTCATTTTATCATGATTGTGGTAGTTAAATCTTTTCAAAACATGACATGGTTTCAAATCATAGTCTTTTAATTTCTTTATACTGTTAGTAGGGACTCTGACGCATCATACTTAGACCGTCACAACACTGTAACGGCCTTACGATAAGCCGTCACACCCTCTTTTGCATTTTAATTACTTTGTTGTCTCTGACGCACTATAACAGGAGCGTTACACTACTGTAACGACCCCTCGATAAATCGTCACAAGTACTGTGACGCGCTCTTGTTAGACCGTCAGACCCCTGTGTTCTGTCAGCACGAGGCAGAATGGTAACCAGTTAAGTTTACTTATAAATAAGCTTAGATAGCTAAGTTTGGACCTGTTATCATCACTTTAAGTGTAGTTACTAATTCATAATAGAAATTGCATGATTAAGGTATCTTAAGTTATTTTAAGTTATGATTAATTTCATGTGCCAAAATTCTATAGTTTTATATTCTAAATCATAATTTTCAATGATGTATGGACGGAGTTTTATCTTGGTTTCACGTTGTTACACATTCTTTCTCTATCAATAGAGTCATTTTCTTTAAGTACATGGCGCATATTCCGGTATGTTGACCATTAGTTCACACTTTACACTATAGGAACATTATTCTTGAACATGAGGACCTCTCTATTAGATATTCATGCCAATGGACTAGAAAATCTTATTTCAAGGCCTCCATAATTCTCTGCGAGCCTGGGATTCCCACTAGGACGCCGAGTTGGTTGTACCATGAAAGCCCTAACATTAGACAACACTATCGATGGTTTCTGGTTTTCAGATATGTAACGGATCTAGATTGGACCGTCAGGCTCATTGGTGCGGACACCAGAGCGAGCGAGAAGCACGAACTGGCGAGCCGTCGGTACCGTACGAGGAGCACCACTCTCGCTACATCGGCTTCTATCTTGCTCGGAGACAGCCTGGAGACTCCCCCTTGAGTCTCGATATTTATAGTATTTATTGAGACTTTATTTGTGTGTCATGTGTGTTTATTGGTTTTTATTCGAATTGTAATACAGATTGTACTGAGGGTTTATTTGTAATTTGGGACCACCCGGGTCCCGCGGCCCCCCTACCTCTTCCCTATTGATCCACCTCACCGCTAGGGCCCATGTGGGGTCAGTCAGCCTTCCAATAGTGGGCTTCTAGAAGAGTGGACCAAGGGGGGACAAGAGGTTAAGAAAGTCCAAGAAGGAGGCATTCTAGTCAAGGGGGTGCCCCCCATTTAGTATATTATATTAGGTTTGAATTTTTATTTTATTTGATTCCAACTCACATGGGAGAATAAAAATGTGGACTCCCTGTTTTACCCTCCCCAACCCTAGATCTAGGGTTAATTAGTGTCTTTTGTCATTTTACATAAATACCTTGTATTTCTATTTTGAGTGGAATTAATGCATAAGAAATCTTGAATTTTGTTGGAGCCTAGCAAGGGCCGCCCCTCTCTCTCTCTCCTCTCTTCTTCTTGTAGCTAGGAAGGCTGTGTTCTGAAGTTGGAAGCCTCATCTATCTGGTGAGGAGTTCGTCGTTGCCGCCGCCATCGAGCCGCCGTTGCACCGCCACCACCTCCGTCGGTATTCTACCAATCGGGTGACAGCAGGCCATTATCGGATTTTTAACCCTCAGGCACGAGTTCATCTGGAGCCCAAATTTTCAGGGTGAGTTCCAAGGGTCTTCACCACATCCCAGAAAATTTGGTTGGACTTCTAGCTTACATTTTGAAATTTTCCATTTTTTTTCTTCCTTTCCATCCAGATCTGCCAGCTTTCAGTCCAGATTCATAGTAGCTCTGAGTTTCCCCTATTCGGACTTTTTTTTGATTTTTTTTTGAACCCCCAATTTTACTGGAGGTTCTTTCCACCACCCCCAACACCCACGAATTTTAGTGGAACCTTTGAAGTCCTCTCCCAAAATCATTTCTATTCCTGCTGTCCAGATCCGACCACCCGTTACTAGAAAATACTTTTCCCCATCTAAATCTCCACCAAACCCAGCATAGAAATTATCCCCGTTTTCCTATATCTCCCCTCTACAACTTTCATGAAGAGCTCATCTTCTAATTCGGAGGTCTACCATGCGGTCAATACCGACTCTCAGGAAACTCAGTTTCTACCCAGTCAGATCTGAGACTGAGAACAGGCCAGTTCTAAAATAGCCCATCAGAAGCACGGCTCCGGTGAATTTTTTTGAGTCCCATAGGGTCGAAGGATTTCAAGTCAGCGTTCCAACGGTGCTAGTTTCATGCCGATCCGACATCGGTGCTGATCGCAGTCACCAAACTCGCCGGGTCGCGCACCAGAAAATAGAGGTGGCAGATCCGTGGACAGCACTTCCGACAAGTGGTGACCGGAGCCGCCCGGCCTCCGACTGGCGTTCCAGCCCTGCCGCCGTCCAGGGAGGTGCGCCTCCAGGGGTCTCCATCATAGTGGGACCCACCCCGTCAGATCCGGAGGGTAGAGCGGTCCGTGGGCCCCCCGAACCAGTAGATCGCGCCGTCCGGACAGCACCAAAACGCAGTTTCGGCACCGATGGAAGACATCAAGATGCTTCTCGTCAACCCAATTCTCGCTACTCCCGGGCCCCACATGTGACCTATTACCTCCCTACGTGGAGTGGATCAAAATTTTGTACCACGGTAAAAATTTGTTAACCGGGAGTTCGGGATTGGCAGGGGTTGTCTTCCCCACGCCGGGAGCGTGGAGGTAACGATCTCGACTTCTTGGCATTTACTTGTTTAGCTAGTATATGGTCGTGTGCCACTGCTGAGTGTGATAGAAACCTAGCCCGTGAGTCCATGTCACCGCTGTGAGCGAGAGAGTGACCCATCCCGTGGCTCAATCCAAGCACGAAAGTGAGTCGACCACCCTTGACTATGCCGGTTTCTCAACCGCGCGGATCCGCGTTTCCCCTCGCTTGGGATTACGAGTGAGCTTGCATTTCTGTTAGCGACGTATAGCCCATAGGAACTCTTAGTGTCGGGCCAAAGTGTCTCCATTGTTGTATGTTGCTGGTCGCGTCCGCATGTAGAGTCCGAGGTCCGCATCACTTAGAGTCGGTCCCTGTGTTCGTCCCGCATAAGTTTGGTATCAGAGCGAGTCGAGTCTAGGGTAGTCATGACATAAATCTTGCATAGTCTAAGTCGAGTCTAGGATCATCATTATTTTCAAAAAAAGGTGTTTTAAAATTGCATTTCGTCCCGATAATCTGGTATTTTAAAAGGTGTTGTCCGAACGTTAGGCTACGCCTATCGGGAAGGCCGTACACTTGCGCGAGTGATCTTTGGATCGATTAACTCCGCCACGTACCGGATATTGATTTAGGTCTAGGTGCATTAGTCGGTGTTTGCATTAGTCTATGTCTCCTAGTTCGTGTGTCTTTGCATGCCCACCCGTCGAGGTACCCAATACTCACCACCTCCACCTATGGCGGATTCCCGAGCCCGCTGCTTCGATGAGCCTTCGACGGCTGAGATGTTCCGAGCCCTCATGGATCATCTCGATATGCGTATGGATGGCCTTAGTACACGTCTAGATGGCGTAGGAATGCGTCTACAAGGGAGGATGAAAGCCCTCGAGGATCGACCTGAAGGTTCGGACTAGTCCATCCAGGGTCTTCTAGGGAGGATTTCCGTCCTCGAGAGGGCCCCAGCGGCGGCGCAACCCGCGCTGACCAATGGTCCACAGGAGCCGGCTCAGCAACCTGCTGCGCCAAGAGCTCAGGCGGTAGATGTTGGGAGGCAACAGGTGCATGAGGTGGCTGACTATGCATCTGATAATGAGCAAGGAGGATATGGTCGTTATAACCAATGACGGAATCGTGATGACGATGATGACGATCGCGTTCTTCGGAGCGTGCGTGCGGACCCTCCCCTTTTTAGCGGGTCCTTGGATCCGAAGGTCTATTTAGATTGGGAGGCTGGCATGGATTGGTACTTCGAGTGGTTTGAGATGACGGACCACTGGAGAGTTAGATACGTGAAGATGAAGCTACATGGGCAGGCCCAAACTTATTGGACCAATGTGGAGAGCCTGCTAAATCAGCGACGTCAACCCCCGATCGGTACTTGGGATGACATGAAAATGAAATTAAGGGAGAAGTACCTTCCTGCCTCATATCGCCAACGTCGAATAGACAAATGGCAAAGTCTCTCCCAAGGGAAACGATCCGTGATCGAGTACACCACCGAGTATGATGAGTATTATTTACGGTGTGGAGTTACGGAAGAGAGCACCATGACCATATCACGCTTTCGGAGAGGTCTGTGGCCAAACTATCAATACGAACTTTTTCGTCATAATGTGACCACTTTGGAACAGGCGTATCAGGTTGCTCTCGAATTGGAGCAATTCGAGGCCGAGTTCGAGTCTACCCATCTGTTGGGCTCCTTCCCCCTTCGTAGTGTCGAGCCCTGTGGCTCTTCTGGCACATACCCGAGGACCCCTATAGCCCGACCTCAGGAGCCCACTCGCCTTGAGTCGTTCACACCTAGGCCTCACCCTCCACCTCCGAGGGACCTTCCTCGTCCCCAACAACTTACGGCACCCATCGCCCGTCCACCGGCACCCGCACCTCTTGCTCGTCCCTTGTTGCCTTCACCTCCTATCTGTCGGGATGATAAAGGGAAAGGACCTTTGATTGGGGAGCCTAGTGGATCACGGCAGCAGTGTTATCGCTGCAATGGGTTTGGCCATTTTGCCAATCAGTGTCCCACTCGTCCATCTCTTGTCATTGGGGATACACAGGCCGAGGATGCCACCCCTACGGATCCCGTGTTAGTCAGCTATGAAGCAGATCCGGAGCTAGCTGACAAGTATTATGAGGTCGAAGGTGATGGCCAGGATGCCCAACATTCGGACGATACCCACTTGGGGGTCATCAAGTGTATTCTTACCCAACCACAGGCCAGTGATGACTGGCGTTGGACCACTATGTTTCATACATTCTGTAGGCTGGGAAAGCAAGTTTGTACGGTGATCATCAATAGTGAAAGTTGCATCAATGCAATCTCCACGGGTGTTGCCTCCAGTCTTGGTCTTACACCCGTGGATCATCCTTGCCCCTATCGAGTATCATGGGTGGATTCCACCTCCATTCCGATCAGGCTGCGGTGTCTGGTCCCACTACAATTCCATGCGTACCGTGACAAGATCTGGTGTGATGTCCTCCCCATGGAGGTGGGCAACATTATTCTTGGTAGGCCTTGGTTATTTAATCGGGATGCCACACATCATGGCTGGTCGAACACCTGTACCTTCGACCATGCTGGCCAACGGATTCTCCTCCAACCCTCTCATCCCAAGAAGCCTTCAGTTAGGGGTCCTACTGGTCCAAGTACTCCGGATCCTTCCATCCCCGGGCCCAGTACCCCACCCCCAGCTCGGGCTATGACTGTTACATCTGGCCCAGGTGAGCCCTCGACTAGGAGATTGATGATGATTAGCTCCCGGGAAATGGAGAGGGAGGCTAGTAGGGGCTGCCCTATGTTTGATATTACGGTCCAAGAGGTGGAGCCAAAGTCTGAGGGTGAACTCCCACCCGATGTCATTCCTATTCTGCAGGAGTTCACTAATATTTTTCCCGAGGAGGTTCCCGAGGGACTCCCACCCATGCGGGATATTCAGCATGCTATTGACCTGATTCCGGGCTCCTCATTGCCCAATCTTCCTCATTATCGCATGAGTCCCACGGAACATGCCGAGCTAAAATGGCAGGTCGATGAGTTGATGTAGAGAGGGTCTGTTCGGGACAGCATGAGCCCGTGTGCTGTTCCCGCATTACTCGCCCCAAAGAAGGATGACACGTGGAGAATGTGCATTGATAGTCGTGCCATCAACAAAATCACCATGAAGTACAGGTTCCCTATTCCTCGCCTAGATGATAGGCTAGACTTGATGGCTGGTGCCACTATCTTCTCGAAGATCGATCTTAAGAGTGGTTACCACCAGGGGAGGATTAGGCCAGGTGATGAGTGGAAGACCGCATTTAAGACTAAGGACGGTCTATATGAGTGGTTGGTTATGCCCTTTGGGTTGATCAATGCCCCTAGCACTTTCATGCGACTCATGACTCAGGTCCTTCGACATTTCATTGGAGTCTTTGTGGTTGTGTATTTTGATGATCTTATATATAGTCGCACTGAAGGGGACCACTTGGACCATCTAAGGCAGGTATGTCTGCTTTTGAGGCGAGAGCAGTTGTTTGTGAACCCACAAAAGTGTGCATTCATGACACCTCAGCTTACCTTTTTGGATTTTATTGTGTCTAGTGTTGGGGTCTCCGCCGATCCGGAGAAGGTCCGGGCCATTGTTGACTGGCCGGAACCCCGTACGGTCCATGATGTCCGCGGCTTTCATGGCCTTGCGACGTTCTATCATCATTTCATCCGCGGATTTAGCTCCGTCACTGCCCCGATCACGGACTGTATTCGGAAGGGCACGTTTTGATGGGAATCGACACCGAGCCAGTACCTTTTCATATTATATTTATATCCTTTAGTTTATTTTTATATCCACGGGAAAGTATACGCGCAATTATACGGCTTTATCAGCAAATGCGTCATTCCCACGGATTGTTTGGGTTTCTATGTAATTTGTCAGTAGGACCAGCAAGGGGCCCTCAGCCCTTTCCCATTGGTCCATGTCATCTTGTGGGGCTGGTCAACCATCCTAGGTGGACATCTAGAAGGTTGGACTAGTCATATGCCACATGGGTAGACAAAGGGTTAAGAATATCAACATTCTACACCCATCCCACCTACCCCATTCAACCTTCTACTACATGGTCAAGGGGCGCCCCATTCCACTTGCCTTAGTTTAATATTTTGTGTGTGTTATTAGAATGCAATCCCAGCCCTTCAATCCTCTTCCCTAGATCTAAGGGTCCACATTGCATTTGATGTAAACCATATATAAGCTTGTATTTTCATGTGAAATTCAATGAAAAATCAAAAATTTTTGTGAAATCTAAGGAGCTTCTTGGGCCCCCAGCCCCTCTCCCTCTGGTTCCTCTCCTCCAACCTCAAGTTCTAGAGTGATTCTACCTTCTATCATCTCCTCTCAACCTCCGGTGATCGTCTGTGCCGCCGCCGCCGCCGTTCGTGCCGCCATCGAGCCACCTCTGCAGTTCTATCTTCGTCCGACCACAGAAGCTTCCACGAATTTTTTGTCTCAGCCACGAGCATGGATTGATCTGAATCTTTTATGGTGTGTTCACCCCTTGCATCCCAAGATCCACCTAAATTATAACGCCAAAATTCCATCTTTTATTATTTTTACATTTTCATCCAACCTGTCATCCCAGATCTTCCAGGTTTCTATCTACAGTGACAGAACCTCTGAGTTCTCCCCCTCCGACCATCTTTTTGATTTTTCCAAACCCTCCCAATTTTACGGGGAGTCCAGTCCATCACTCCCTACCTCTAAAGATTTTCTTAATTTTTTATCAGCCTTCTATCTATTTTTAGAAATTCATGTTCTTCCTCTGAAACAGTATTTTTAGTCAGATCCCAGATCCGATCACCCTCCACTTCCAAAATCAGAACAAATCACCACCACCTCCAAATCCAGATCCAAAAATAGTCCTGGTTTCCTTGTTTGATTTCCTACAACCTTGCTGAAGAACACATCTTCAAATTCGAACATCTACGTCACAGTCAAAGGCAATCAACAGGAAAGTTCTCTTCAGATCTGAGTCGTCAGTTACTGTACAACAGCAGCATATGAAATTCGCCAACACAAAGTACAAATCTGGTGAATTTTTCTGAAGGCCACTAGATTGCAGTACTTCAAAGCAGCTTTCCAACGGCTCTGATCTCGTCGCATTCCGACACCGGTGCTGATCGCAACGTCCGCTCTCGCCAGAACGGGCGCTGAAATATAGAACCGGCAGATTTCCGATCGGTTTTTCCGACCGGTGCCGAACGGAGCCGCCCGGCCTCCGGCCGGCGAACCAGCGTGCCGCCAGCCCGGGGAGTGCTTCTCCAAGTGTCTTCACTACAGCGGTACCACCGGGTCCCACACGGCCCCTCCGGACAGCACGTGGGCCCCATGGTCGTGAACACGCGTGTAGCCGAATCAACACACGAAGCTACCCGTCAACCCGAATTCAGTCCTCCCGGGCCCATTTGTATAGCCCCTTTACCTCCCTGCGTGGAGTGGGCATGTTCCCATTGCTGTAATTATTGTGTGTTAAGTTTCCCGGGAGTACGAGTTTTCGGCCGGGTCCATCTTCCCCACGCCGAGCGCGTGGAGGTATCGTTCTCGCTCCCTACACTCGGCATTTACTTATTTTCATATATACTTGTTTATGCCGCTGCTAGAGAGCATGCTTTAGGTCCGTTAGCTCGCTATATTATCATTCACCGCTGCTACGAGAGAGAGCGTGACCGTCCCGTGACCCGATCCGGGCACGAAAGTGCGAGCCGACCACCCTAGCTTTTGCCGATTTCTCAACCGCGCACGTCCGACGCTTCCCTCGTTAAGGGACGATCGCGAGCTTGTCATGTCCGTGTCTCGTCCCGCATCAATTTGGTATCAGAGCGAGTTTGAGTCTAGGGTGTCCAAATCAAAAAAAAAGTGTCATTCATTAGTCATTTACGTCTAAGTCGTGTTTAGGGTCATCATTGTTTTAAAACAAACAAAAAAAAAGTGTCTTTTTGCATTACATCCCTTTACTCGGTATATCAAAAGGTGTTGTCCGAACGTTAGGCTACGCCTATCGGGAAGGCCGCACACTTGCGCGAGTGACCTTCGGGTCGATTATCTCCGTCGCATACCGCGTTTTGGTTAAGTCTAGGCGCATCATTTTACATTAGTGTGTTTTGCTTTAGTCGGCGTCTTCTAGTCGGTGTGTTTGCATGCCCACTCGTCGGGGTACTCAGTACTCACCCCCACCACCACCTATGGCCAACCCACGGGATACCTCGGGAGACTTCCACTCCCTACAAGAGGCGATGATGGCCATTATGACTAGGTTGGACCAATCCGATGCTAACTTTCAGACTTTCTCCGATAATATGGATGGTTGCCTTAGAGCCATGGAGGGGCGCTTGGAGAGCTCCGACAGGTCGGTCCAAGACCTCGTTGGGCGGTTAGATAGGATGTCACACGGGGACCCTCCAGGGGCAGCCCAAGGCCCACCCGCACCTCCTCCCGCGGTGGCCCAAGTCCAACCCGCTCCCATGGCCCAAGTCCAGGCCGCTCCTGCGGCCCAAAACCAGCCACCACAAGCTCCTCCACCCGCCCTTCCTCGGTTTCCCCAACTACCGCACTGTGACCTTGGTCTCGAGGACTATGGTTCCGACAATGCCTATGATGGATATGGTCAACGCCGTCATGGTTTTCAGCCACAACGAGATGAGGATGATGACCGGGTCCTTAAGACCGTGCGAGCGGACCCTCCCGCTTTTTACGGGTCTTTGGATCCGAAAGTCTACCTAGATTGGGAGTTCGGCATGGACCGTTACTTTGAGTGGTATGATATGTCAGAGCGTCGAAGGGTCCGATTCGCCACCATGAAACTCATGGGGCAGGCACAAACCTATTGGAAGAATGTGGAGAGCCTGCTACTTCAGCGGCTAGAACCCCCGATCGACACATGGGCCGAGATGAAGAATAAACTTCAGCAAAAGTACCTTCCTCCCACATACCGCCAGCGACTCATCGATAGATGGCAAAGTCTTAGCCAGGGAGACCGGTCCGTCTCCGAGTACATCGCGGAGTTTGATGAGTACTTTCTACGATGTGATGTCACGAAGGAGAGTACCATGCCCGTGTCCCGCTTTCGACGTGGTTTGCGGCCACACTACCAGTATGAGCTTTTCCGCCGCAATGCCAAGACGTTGGAAGAGGCATACCAGGTTGCTCTCGAGATGGAGCAATTTGAGGGAGAGTTCGAGTCTAGCCATCGGTTGAGCCCCACCCCTCTCTGTAGTACCGAGCCCCGTCACTCCATAGGCCCACATCAGCGGCCTCCCATAGCTCGACCTCAGGAGCCCACCCGTCAGGAGCACTTCGCTCCACGGCCTCATCCTCCTCCACCCCGGGATCTATTCCCACCCCAACCACCGGCCCCCGTTGCCCGTCCCCCGGCTCCTATAGCCCGTCCTCTGGCACCGGCACCCCCTCCACTATTGTCCAAGGCACCTACACCTCCCCTATTGCTGCCTACACCCCCTACCCGACGGGATGATAAGGGTAAGGCCCCTCTTTTCGGGGAGAGTAGTCGATCGAGAGTGTAGTGTTTCCACTGTCATGGATTTGGCCACATTGCCAGCGAGTGCCCGCTCGCGCCACCCTAGCCTTAGGTGTTGGAGAGTCCGCACCTCCCGAGCTTGAGTGTGTCAATTACGTGGCCGATGAGGCACTAGCCGATGAGTACTATGCCTTGGGGGGGGAAGAGTGGGACAGCTCTCCTGCCGCCCAGGATGCGGCCACCTAGTGGGCTTGATGCTACCACCTTAGTCTCGAGTCGTGCATGAGTCAGTGTGTATTCTTGTGTGGTTTGTTTGTGTGGTGTGTTTCGAGTCGATTGTTGTGTGTATTGCATGGTAAGTCTGCATGAGTCTTGTGCAAGCTCGTTGTCGGTCTCTTATGAGTAAGAGGCGAGTGGACTCACTTGATGAGTATGGGGTCGATTCTACATCTATACCCGGATCAGTCACCTATAGGGACTCAACGGTCATTCCTAGTGAGTCTTTGAGCCGCTTCCCTTCCTTTTGAGAGTGCCCCACCCGGAGTGTCCACCTTCAAGCCATAGCAGTTTGCGCATATCGAGTATATATGGAATGAGTAGGTGACGATCATTTGGAGTGGAGCGTACCCGCCTTACTTGGCACGGTGACGGATCCGCCGGAGTATTCGAGCATCCCTACCCCTACTCGACGGGGTCGAGTTCCTCCCACCCGGGGAGAGTTGATGGGAATCGACACCGAGCCAGTACCTTTTCATATTACATTTATATCCTTTAGTTTATTTTTATATCCACGGGAAAGTATACGGGCAATTGTACGGCTTTATCAGCCAATGCGTCATTCCCACGGATTGTTTGGGTTTCTATGTAATTTGTCAGTAGGACCAGCAAGGGGACCCTCAGCCCTTTCCCATTGGTCCATGTCATCTTGTGGGGCTGGTCAACCATCCTAGGTGGACATCTAGAAGGTTGGACTAGTCATATGCCACATGGGTAGACAAAGGGTTAAGAATATCAACATTCTACACCCATCCCACCTACCCCATTCAACCTTCTACTACATGGTCAAGGGGCGCCCCATTCCACTTGCCTTAGTTTAATATTTTTTGTGTGTTATTAGAATGCAATCCCAGCCCTTCAATCCTCTTCCCTAGATCTAAGGGTCCACATTGCATTTGATGTAAACCATATATAAGCTTGTATTTTCATGTGAAATTCAATAAAAAATCAGAAAATTTTGTGAAATCCAAGGAGCTTCTTGCGCCCCCAGCCCCTCTCCCTCTGGTTCCTCTCCTCCAACCTCAAGTTCTAGAGTGATTCTACCTTCTATCATCTCCTCTCAACCACCGGTGATCGTCTGTGCCGCCGCCGCCGCCGCCGCCGCCGCCGTTCGTGCCGCCATCGAGCCGCCTCTGCAGTTCTATCTTCGTCTGACCATAGAAGCTTCCACGAATTGTCTGTCTCAGCCACGAGCATGGATTGATCTGAATTGTTTATGGTGTGTTCACCCCCTGCATCCCAAGATCCACCTAAATTTTCACGCCAAAATTCCATCTTTTAGTTTTTTTACATTTTCGTCCAACCTGTCATCCCAGATCTGCCAGGTTTCTATCTACAGTGACAGAACCTCTGAGTTCTCCCCCTCCGACCATCTTTTTGATTTGTCCAAACCCTCCCAATTTTACTGGGTGTTCAGTCCATCACCCCCTACCTCCATAAAATTTTCTTAATTTTTTATCCGCCTTCTATCTATTTTTAAAAATTCGTGTTCTTCCTCTGAAATAGTGTTTTTAGTCAGATCCCAGATCCGACCACCCTCCACTTCTAAAATCAAAACAAATCACCACCACCTCCAAATCTAGATCTAAAAATATTTCTGGTTTCCTTGTTCGATTTCCTACAACCTTACTAAGGAACACATCTTCAACTTCGGACATCTACGTCACGGTCAAAGGCAATCAACAGGAAAGTTCTCTTCAGATCTGAGTCTTCGGTTACTGTACAACAGTAGCATATGAAATTCTCCAACACAAAGTACAAATCTGGTGAATTTTTCTGAAGGCCACTAGATTGCAGTACTTCAAAGAAACTTTCCAACGGCTCTGATCTCGTCGCATTCTGACACCGGTGCTGATCGCAGCGTCCGTTCTCGCCGGAGCGCGTGCTGAAATATAGAACCGGCAGATTTCCGATCGGTTTTTCCGACCGGTGCCGAACGGAGCCGCCCGGCCTCCGGCCGGCGAACCAGCGTGCCGCCGGCCCGGGGAGCACTTCTCCAAGTGTCTCCACTACAGTGGTACCACCGGGTCCCACACGGCCCCTCCGAACAGCACGTGGGCCCCACGGTCGTGAACACGCGTGTAGTCGAATCAACACACGAAGCTGCCTGTCAACCCGAATTCGATCCTCCCGGGCCCATTTGTATAGCCCCTTTACCTCCCTGCGTGGAGTGGGCATGTTCCCATTGCTGTAATTATTGTGTGTTAAGTTTCCCGGGAGTACGAATTTTCGGTCGGGTCCGTCTTCCCCACGCCGAGCGCGTGGAGGTATCGTTCTTGCTCCCTACACTCGGCATTTGCTTATTTTCATATATACTTGTTTATGCCGCTGCTAGAGAGCATGCTTTAGGTCCGTTAGCTCGCTATATTATCATTCACCGCTGCTACGAGAGAGAGCGTGACCGTCCCGTGACCCGATCCGGGCACGAAAGTGCGAGCCGACCACCCTAGCTCTTGCCAGTTTCTCAACCGCGCACGTCCGACGCTTCCCTCGTTAAGGGACGATCGCGAGCTTGTCGTGTCCGTGTCTCGTCCCGCATCACGTTTGTATGGACGATGGCCGCAGCTGCTGCCTTCAAGGACATCAAGGAGCGCATGACCCAGACACCGATCCTTCGATTGCCAGATTTCTCGAAGGTGTTTGAGGTCTCTTGTGATGCGTCGGGTGCTGGGATAGGAGGAGTGTTGAGCCAGGAGGCCCACCCGGTCGCATATTTCGGTGAAAAGCATAATGACGTGAAACTACGATACTCCACTTATGATAAAGAATTCTACGTAGTTGTTCAGGCTCTTAGGCATTGGAGGCACTATCTATTACATCAGGCACTATCTATTACATCAGGAGTTTGTCTTATACTCCGATCATGAGGCTTTGAGGTACCTCCATTCCAAAAAGAAGCTTAATGTGCGTCACGGCCGATGGGTTGAGTATCTCCAGCAGTACACATTTGTGCTTAAACATAAGGCTAGAGTGGAGAACAAGGTGGCCGATGCCTTGAGTCGGCGTGCTTGTCTGCTGACCACCATGAGTGCCAAGGTCATAGGGTTAGAGAAGATGAGAGAGGTCTATGTTGACTGTCCTGACTTTGGTCAGATTTATACCATCGCTAGGCCGGACCCTCGAGAGATCATGATGACTATGTGCTCCAGGAGGGTTACCTCTTTCGAGGAGGCAGGCTTTGTGTTCCCCAAACTTCGGTTCGAGACTTCTTAGTCTGGGAGCTACATGCGGGAGGTCCAGCTGGGCACTTTGGTCGGAACAAGACTATCGAGGCTGTTGAGCATAGATTTTATTGGCCAAGCTTGAAGAGAGATGTCGCTCATATTGTGGCCCAGTGCCGTACATGTGCTACGGCCAAAATGAAGAAGCAAAGCTCGGGCCTTTATACGCCTCTTCCCATGCCTGATGCCCCGTGGCATGATGTTAGCATGGATTTTGTCTTGGGATTGCCACGTACCTCTAGGAAACATGCCTCGGTCTATGTGGTAGTTGACCGATTCTCTAAGATGGCCCTTTTCATTCCCTGCTCAAAGACTTCGGATGCTTCGAGGGTAGCCCGCCTATTCCTTACTCATGTGGTGTGCAAGTTCGGGTTGCCTCGTACCATAGTGTCTGACCGTGATGTTAGATTCACCAGCTATTTTTGGAAGACACTATGGCATATGTTGGGTACTCACCTCAAGTTTTCCACAGCATATCATCCCCAGACAGATGGTCAGACCGAGATGGTCAATAGAAGTTTGGGTGACCTTTTGAGGTGTCCTATCAGGGACCATGTAGGGGACTGGGATCTCATATTACCACTGGCAGAATTTGCATACAACGATTCGGTTAACAGGTATACCGGCATGAGTCCATTTGAGATTGTCACAGGTCGTAGGCCTAGGAAACCAGTGGATCTTGTTCCCATGCCCATTCATGCACGAGCATCTGAGTCTGCTAAGTCTTTTGCTAGGCATGTTAGAAGTTTGCATGACGACATCCATCGTCGCATTGAGGCCAACAATGCACGGTATAAGGAGTTAGCCGATGCCAATCGACACCACCATGAGTTCCAAGAGGGTGAATATGTCATGATCAGGGTAAGACCTGAACGGTGTCCCTCTAGAATAGTAAAGAAATTGCAAGCTCGCGGAGCCGGTCCATTTAGAGTGTTGAAACGTGTTGGATCCAATGCGTATGTTGTGGACCTGCCCGAGGAATATGGTATAAGCTCAACTTTCAATGTGTCGGATCTAGTTGCTTATAGGGACCCAGCGGTGATCCCTAGTGTGCCTTTTGAGCCATCTCCTCCCATTGAGAGTGATCTTACACCTAAGTGTCCACCACCGGCCCCATTTCCATAGCAGCGAGAGCATATCGATCATATACTGGATGAGCAGGTGACAGTTACCAAGAGTGGATCCTACCCACGCTACCTAGTCTGATGGAGAGGGCGACCCGCCATCGAGGATACTTGGATCACCCGCGGAGAGTTGCAGTAGATAGATCCAGACCTACTGGAGCACTACCAGAGCGATGCAGACCCTTACTCGACATGGTCGAGTTTCTCCCACCTGGGGAGAATTGGTGCGGACATTAGAGCGAGCGAGAAGCACGAACCGGCGAGCCGTCGGTACCATACGAGGAGCACCACTCGGGCTACATCGGTTTCTATCTGGCTCGGAGATAGCCTGGAGACTCCCCCTTGAGTCTCGATATTTATAGTATTTATTGAGACTTTATTTGTGTGTCATGTGTGTTTATTGGTTTTTATTCGAATTGTAATACAGACTGTACTGAGGGTTTATTTGTAATTTGGGACCACCCGGGTCCCACGGGCCCCCCCACCTCTACCCCCTTGATCCACCTCATCTCTAGGGCCATGTGGGGTCAGTCAGCCTTCCAATAGTGGGCTTCTAGAAGAGTGGACCAAGGGGGGGACAAGAGGTTAAGAAAGTCCAAGAAGGAGGCATTCTAGTCAAGGGGGTGCCCCCCATTTAGTATATTATATTAGGTTTGAATTTTTATTTTATTTCATTCCAAATCACATGGGAGAATAAAAATGTGGACTCCCTATTTTACCCTCCCAACCCTAGATCTAGGGTTAATTAGTGTCTTTTGTAATTTCACATAAATACCTTGTATTTCTATTTTGAGTGGAATTAACGCATAAGAAAGCTTGAATTTTGTTGGAGCCTAGCAAGGGCCGCCCCACTCTCTCTCTCCTCTCTTCTTCTTGTAGCTGGGAAGGCTGTGTTCTGAGGTGGGATGCCTCATCTATCTGGTGTGGAGTTCGTCGTTGCCGCCGCCGCCGCCATCGAGCCGTCGTTGCACCGCCACCGCCTCCGTCGGTATTCTGCCAATCGGGTGACAGCAGGCCATTCTCAGATTTTTAACCCTCATCCACGAATTTATCTGGAGCCTAAACTTTCAGGGTGAGTTTCAGAGGTCTTCACCACGTCCCAGAAAATTTGGTTGCACTTTTAGCTTCCATTTTACAATTTTCCATTTTTGTTCTTCCTTTCCATCCAGATCTGCCAGCTTTCAGTCCAGATTCATAGTAGCTCTGAGTTTCCCCTCTTCTGACTTTTTTTTATTTTTGTTTGAACCCCCAATTTTACTGGAGGTTCTGTCCACCACCCCTAACACGCACGAATTTTTGTGGAATCTTTGAAGTCCTCTATTTATTTTTAAAAATCCTTACTTTCCCCCAAAATCTGTTCTGTCCCTGCTGTCCAGATCCGACCGCCCGTTACTAGAAAATACTTTTCTCCATCTAAATCTCCACTAAACCCAGCATAGAAATTATCCCCGTTTTCCTCTCTTGCCCCTCTACAACTTTTATGATGAGCTCATCTTCTGATTCGGAGGTCTACCCCGCGGTCAATGCCGACTCTCAGGAAACTTAGTTTCTACCCAGTCAGATCTGAGACTGAGAATAGGCCGGTTCTAAAATCTCCAATCAGAAGCACGGCTCTGGTGAAGTTTTTTGAGTCCTATAGGGTCGAAGTATTTCAAGTCAGCGTTCCAACGGCGCTAGTTTCGTGCCGATCTGACATCGGTTCTGATCGCAGTCACCAAACTCGCCGGGTCACGCACCAGAAAATAGAGGTGGCAAATCCGTGGACAGCACTTCCGACAAGTGGTGACCGGAGCCGCCCGGCCACCGACCGGCGTTCCAGCCCTACCACCGTCCAGGGAGGTGCCCATCCAGGGGTCTCCATCACAGTGGGACCCACCCCGTCAGATCCGGAGGATAGAGCGGTCCATGGGCCCCCTGAACCCGTAGATCGCGCCGTCCGGATATCACCAAAACACGGTTTCGGCACCGACGGACGACATCAAGATGCTGCCCATCAACCCAATTCCCGCTACTCCCGAGCCCCACATGTGACCTATTACATCCCTGCGTGGAGTGGGTCAAAATTTTGTACCACGGTAAAAATTTGTTAACCAGGAGTTCGGGATTGGCCGGGGTTGTCTTCCCCACGCCGGGAGCGTGGAGGTAACGATCTCGACTTCTTGGCATTTACTTGCTTACCTAGTATATAGTCGTGTGCCGCTGCTGAGTGCGATAGGAACCTAGCCCGTGAGTACATGTCACCGCCGTGAGCGAGAGAGTGACCCCTCCCGTGGCTCGATCCGAGCACGGAAGTGAGCCGACCACCCTTGACTCTACCGATTTCTCAACCGCGCGGATCCGCGTTTCCCCTCGCTTCGGACGACGAGTGAGCTTGCGTTTCTGTTAGCGATGTATAGCCCATAGGAACTCTTAGTGTCGGGCCAAAGTGTCTCCATTGTTGTATGTTGCTAGTCGCGTCCGCATGTAGAGTCTGAGGTACGCATCACTTAGAGTCGGTCCCTGTGTCCGCCCCGCATCACTCATATAACGACCCAATATATGACCGTCATATTTTAACTAAGTTCAATTATTGTTTCTGGATTCAGTCGTTCTCACGGATCAAGGCTCGACCGTCACATGAACGTAACGGCCCAGTACAAGATCGTCACAATGCTTGAGCTAGTTAACCCGAGGTTTGACCCAAGTGTTGATATTCTAAGTTTCTTGATGGTTTGATAATGGTCTAGGACTTATCATATCGATCAAGAAACTTAATATAATGAATGGAAGTTAAAGAAATGTATCGTTATGCTGTCGATTTATTTCCATAAGCATAACATTGTCTTAATTCATTCTTGATCTCTCATATTCTAAAATTGAAGCATTCATTCAATTGAATTATTGTTATCATGAATTTGTTGAACTTATTACATTCTTGGCCATACTTTATTGTTACACTAATGGAAGTAGCTTGATTTATACGTGAAGATACAGTTTGGGCACTGATTGTGTCCAAGGGCTCTATGCTAGTCCCCTCGGCTGATTGTCAGAAATATACTATTATAAACCATGGGGTATGATGCTACTGGCATCGCATTGCGTTGGGAGTACTTTCTTTATAAATAAGTGAAATTCAAGAGCACTCGTGAAAATCTAGTGAATTGCTACATGATTGACATTCTAGTGCGTAACCTTTGTGGTTATGAAAGTGAAAAGTGAAAGTGCATTCTCGTTACATTCTTGTTCTTGAAAGGCCATGCTACATTCTTGCTCATAATTGTTACATTCTTACTAGTTCATACTTGCTCTCTTTCTATCTTACATGATCGTCTTGTTACTTGGTTATACTTATGATTGATCGCATTCGCATGATTTTACCTTATTCTTTAGAGCTAAAATGCTAATTACTTAAACATTTCTCATCATGTTGATGCGAAGATACCTACTGGGCAAGTGTGCTCATTACCTGTTTCCAATCTTTTCTAGAAATGAAAGTGAGTCGGGTTCGGATTCGGAGTATTCAAGTAGCGGATCCGAGAGTGAATGAAGGATGAGCGAAGACTTAGGAAGTCTGCATTGTTTAGATTGAGTCTATGTAAATTTCCTTTTTCTTAAGTCTGATAGATTGGAAGAAGATGAGAGTCATTGTATTTGAATATTTGATTATCAATGAAATAAAGTTGGAGTTTGACTAAATTATTGTGCAATTACATTTATGTGTGTGATTGCCTTGCGCTCTGATTATTCTTGCTTGCAAGAGGCTTACCATGCCGGCTGTTCACGTTCCTCGAGCGAGTCTTCCGATGTCATAAAGACTCGGGACGTGACAGTTAAGTTGGTATTAGAGCCTAAGTCCCAGGATTTAGAGAGAAGAACCATGTCATAGGATAAGTCGAAGGTTTAAGGACCCCTACCTATGAACTAAGGAAGAAATTTTGTATACCCATGTGATAATGGGGTAGAGCCCGGGATAAGATAGTTAATTAGCTTTTAGCTTAATTTCTCCCAATTACATGAGAAATAACAAGTTGTTATATTTCTCACAGGTACCTTATTGTTACCATGGCTCATCGAGTAGATTGGAATGGCATGCAACAAACTGTTGCCGGCCTTACACAGGCATTACAAACCATGGCACAAGCTGGCACAGGGGCCAGGGCGGGCGATTTACACCGTAATTTCTGGAGTTTAAACCCTCCTCGTTTCTATGGTTCTTCTAATCCGACGAAGCAGAGAACTGGATTGACGAGATGAACCGCATATTTGACGTCATCCAATGCACCGATCAAGAGAAGGTGCGTCTAGCAACCTTCCAACTCAACAAAGATGCATGTACATGGTGGAAGTCAGTTCCGGCACCTCCGGCCGATGCACCTCATACATGGGATGGTTTTCTCACCCTGTTCCGTGCCAAGTATTTTTTTGAGCATGTAAAGGAACGAAAGACTATGGAATTTGCCTCCTTAAAATAGGGAACGACGTCCGTGGTAGAGTATGAATTATAATTCTCTCGACTAGCACCTTATGCTTTTCACTTAGTAAGCACAGATTTATTGAAAGCCAACCGATTTATGAATGGTTTAAGATCCGAATTTATCCAACAACTTGGAACCCAGAATATCCGCACCTATACCGAGATGGTTCAAAGAGCGCATCTATGTGAAAGAACCATGGAGAAGGTGGAAAGGCTCTGAGGAGAGAGGTCAAGCCGAAAACATGATAAGCAAAAAGAGAAAGAAGTGGATGAGGGTGAAAACCTTCACATTAAGAGGTCCCGTAATGGGAATGGTAACGGAAAAAGAAATGGAAATGGAAATGGAAAGAATAAGAAAGTTAAAGAAGAGAAGGAGCAAGCCGTAGCACCTTGCTCATTTTGTGAAAAATTTGGGCACTCGACAGAAGAATGTTGGAAACGTCTCACCGCTTGTCTCAAGTGTGGAAGTCGGGAACATCGCTTGCCCCTGTGTCCTTTCATCAACGGACAATCATCAAGGGATAACAACGGACGTGGGAAGCGAGGTCGATTAAATGTCATTCTAGACGAGGGAGGTGAGATGATTAAAGGTACCCTCTTAACCCATTCACCTTACGTTAATTCTTAATACATTAAAATACGTACACTCTCTGTAAAAACTCATATATTATAAATTTGGGGACCAAAATTTCTTAAGTGGGGGAGCGTGTAAGGCCCCAGAATTTTTATAAATTATTTTTGGTATATTTAATTATTTTTTAGGAATTTTAAAGACCCAAAATGGATTAATATATAAATATTGGGTTAAATAAATCATTGTAAGACCCAATTTATGTTAATTAATTAATCCAGCTTTGATAATTGAAACCCAATAGGTTTAAGGACCAAGCCCAATAAGTTTGGCCCATATTCTAGAAGGTTATTTAGCCTATTCACATATTTTAAGGATAAATACTATTTTTATAGATAATTATATAGATAAAATGAATAAAATAGTTTTAATACATTGAAACTTTGTACACGTTTGATGTAACGGTCTATCGGGGGACCGCTACAGCTATGTAATGCACTAGTCCTGAAGCGTTACACCTCTGTCAGTTCTGTGAATGGAAGAACTTGCAAAAAGATTGGATCTTTGGGATTCTATCTGCAAGAGACCTAAATAGGAGAACATGTAAGGTTACTAGGGACTCTTAGGGATCAGATTCTGGCAAATTAAGGACTCTAGAATTGATGGGGACATCCCCAGCCACTTCACTTTTTGGGATACTCTTATTGCTCGCCATCAGCACATCATCATTTGTGGTCGTTAATCTTGAGTCATAGCATGTAATTTTTATTTCATTTGAGTCATGTATGTGTAATCTTTCTTTATTTGAGTCAGTTAATAGGTTAATGGGTCAGTTTGTTAGTCAATTGGGCCCAACTAGTGGGCTAGGCCCAAGGGCGCCCCTCCCTTGGAGTTATTGGTCATTTACTTATTTGTCAAGGTTATTTTGGTCTTAGGAAAAGTATGGAGTCAATAAATAGTCCCTCCCCTCTATCATTTGTAACAACTTTTGATGATCAATACAAAATCAAGTGTGTTTAGTGTCATTGGAGAGGATTCTCCACTTCTCTCTCTCTCTATTGGGGTGGATTCCCCTTCTCTCTCTATCTCATTTCTCTCTCTCCTCCCCTCCCTCTCTCTCTCCTCCCCTCCCTCTCTCTCCTCCACATCATCAACTCTCTCTCTCCCCCTCATTACTCATCCTCACAACTTCCCATAACCCCTCATTACTACCCCCTAGTTCCAAGACAACTCCACCCAATCCACACCCCACCCTCCAACCCCCAACTACCCACTACCCTTCCCCAAGCATCTCCCCAAATTCCCAAGGCACCTCTTCCCATCCCCAAGACCACCATTGATCACCCTCCATTAAGGAAAATTCAAACTCACATTCCCTCCACCCACTTGTGCCCCCCTCACCTTCCCCCTCTCCCTCCAAGCCCCAAATTCGCAGCTCCTCTCTCACCCATAGCAAACACCCCCTTCCAGCCCCCATTCTCCCCTTCCCACACCTTAGAACACCCCCTTCCAGCCCCCATTCTCCCCTTCCCACACCTTAGAATACCCCCTCCTAGGCCCCCTCACAACTAGGGGTCACTCCCAGACCTATTCCCCCATCTCCCCTTCCATATACCCCATTTCCCCCATCATCATCAACCTGCAGTTCACTATTTGGAGGCAGCAAAGAAGCTGCTGGTTGTAGAGGCTGTCCCATCGTCTCCTCATTGAACATGGTGACAAGTCTTATATTGCTGGAATCTTCTTCAAGTCAGCTTTCCAACGGTGGTGGTCCCGCCGGCTTCCAAGGTCGGAGCTGTTCGGAGGAGGCGATCTACTACGACTGCGCAAGACTTCTCAGGCAGAGGACCATAACCTGAGTGGAAGCTCTTCCACGGCAATTCTAGCGTGAATCTGGGCGAGAGTTCTTCTACAAACGTCTTCCTAGACCTGTTGACTTCCAAGATCAAGAAGCAGAACTCCGATTGGCATCCGGAATCAAGAGTTATCAATTTATTCCTCCTGGTGCCTGGTTCTGTTTCTTATCAATCTGCTCCGATCTCCCCTTCTTGTTCGAGTTCTACCGGTTTACTCTGACATCATCTGGCGTCCTCATGGCTTGCGTTTCGAAGAGGACTCGATAATGAATCCATTGGTACCAGCTACGCTTGAATTGGAGCTTCAGAGCGCCCGTGGCACCATTGTCTTCTAGCTGCTAAAGTACTGTGATAGTCTGGACCAGCGACCTGAGCTCCTGTTCATGTCTCTACCCCGACCAGCATTGGCAATCAGAGAAATCAGTAAAATTCTGGCTTCATCCTGATCAAATCGCGAAGAATTTCTTACTTGTTTCATCCTCAACAAAAATCTGGAGTGATCACAGCGTCCAGATAAGCAAGTGTCTGTCCAGAAGCGCAGAGGGTGGCAGATTCGACACCGACTTCCGTTCTTTACGTTTAGCTCGGTTTTTCCCCACCCCGCTTGGCCGGCTGAAGGCCCCTCCCTGTGTGGAGGTAGTATTGGTTGTAATCTCATAATCTCCACCCCGAGATTCCCCCTCTTGCGTGGGGTGTAGTTCATGTAATTATTAAGTCACAGGTTTGAAGCATCATCGACGTGGCGTGCGGGTGCGTGCCCACACCTCCCCGCTCGACGTCGTCTCCGGCCGGGATCGACGTATTCATGCTGATCAGGTGAACTCCTGAACACCTTTCATTGCTAAGATTTAATTGCTTAGTTTAGTATTGCTTTTAGTTGCTCCGTCGGCGGTGAGAGAGTGTCCGGTCTCAAATTGCCATCAAATTGAGTGACCACCGCGGGGCGAGTTGTGAGAGCGACCACTTAACCAACGCCCTTGGCGTACCGGCCGCCCGTGAATTGGGCATCCCTGGCCCATTTGGGGTCCTCCATAAGCTAGCCAACCATTGGAGTATCAAGGTCCCGACTCGGACCCTCTCCGTCATCGCTAAGTCGCCTACGGGCACTAGTGTGTGCTTCACGATCGTGTTCACTAATGTGAGTCCGCTGCTCAACTTGATTGCTTACAATATAGGTCCATAGGTGTTCTCACATCAAGTGGTATCAGAGCAAGTTCACAACTTATCTCTATCAAGTTGGTCCTAGCGCGCGTATATGCATTTACAGTCTCCTAGTGCATCGCTCTTATCCACTAGTATGACCGCCTCATACCAACCTTGCCCATCGGCCCTCTCCATGAGTCCAAACCCCCAAGAGAAACCCATCACCAACACTCATGACCTCCACGGCCATGTCGAATACGTCATGGGAGCCATGACTAATGCTTTCAATCGCCTAGATAGCATAAGAGGTCAACTTACCCAATTAGGTGATAATGGGCCCGTCCCAAGGGTGGACAATAGATTGGTCCCCCTCCCACTTCCCGCCTTTGATGGAACCTCTCCTAGAGAATATTTAGATTGGGAAGCTACATTGGACAAGTACTTCACTTGGTATCCCATGTCCGAGGATGAAAAGGCTTGGGTTGCCAAAATGCAACTTACCAAACGAGCTCAAACTTATTGTGATGGGGCATCAAAGGCGATTTCATTACACGGGTGGAGTGTATTTGTGAGTTATGGCTTGTATGAGATTGTAATTGTGTATTTTCTTTCTTTTGGGCTCCTTGTAAGGCTTATATCAAGCCAATGGGCCATTTGTTATGTCAAGTCCAAGGTTAGATTGCCATTAGTAGAGTCCATTAGAAAGCCTAGTTCATATTGGACCAAGTGCCACCCTTATGGACCATATTAGTCATTTAAGGCCCAATTGGGCCACTCCCTCTCATGGGCCACCAAGACTTGGAAGGCCCAAGTCTAGACTTGAGTTAATGGGTTGGGTTGGCTGCCCTTGGACCAGCCTAGGCCCAAGAGAGACCCATGAAGGGGGCGCCCCCTCTTTTGGCCTTATTAGGCTTGTTAGGTGGTGTTTGAATAGATTTAGTCCAAGGTTGAATAAGAATGGTCAAATTAGATTAAACTAATGTATTAAATGTGTGATTCACATTGTATCCCAGCCCTTCAATCCAAACCCCTAGATCCAAGGGTTGAGGTTGAGTTTGGTTGGCATCCTATATAAGGTTCTATTTTTCATATTGAATGAATTAATGAAGAGAAAATAGGCATTTACCCCCCATTGGATCTTGCGCCCCTCCCCCTCCTTCTCTCTGGTTCCTCCACCTCCAGCCCCCTTCTAGAGTGCAATTCCCCTCCCCCTTGATCCCCTCTCTCATCTGAAGAAGCTCCGGTGATCGCCGCCGCCATCGTCTCGCCGCCGACGCGTCGTTGCCAACGGTTTCACTGTTCTGTCCACTCAGGACATATCCTTCTTCTCCGAATTGCTGCTATCACTCCCTTCATCTTCTGAAGCTCAAAATTTCAGGGTTGGTTCCCCTCTAGAACCCTTATCCCCACAAAAACAATCACGTCAAAATTCATCATTTAGCTATTTGTTTGATTTTCTTCCAAGTCCAAGTTCCAGATCTGTCCTGGTTCTGTTCACTGTTCATCAGCTCTGAGTCTACCCCATTCGAACCATCTTTTGATTTTTTTTGGGACGCCCAAATTTAATGGGAGTTCTGTCCACATCCCTCTACCACCAGGAATTTTATTAATTTTTTTTTCGCCCTCCAAATATTTTACAAAAACCGTCCAAGTTCCCAAGAATAGTCTGCCCACAGTTTCCCAGATCCGACCCAGGTCTAGTAAAAACATCCCAGAAAATCCATTTCTTATCCAATCAAAAAACCAAAAATAGTCCCGGATTCCTCTCTCAGAGACCTTCAACTTTGCTGAAGAAATCATTTCCAGATTCGGAGGTCTTCTCCCCAGTCAACGTCGATCTTCAGAGAAGATAGATCCTGACCCTGCAGTTCTGGCCCGAATTCAGCAAGATTGTAAATTCAACAATCAGAAATACAGATCTGATTATTTTTTTGAAGACCCCTACGTCGAATTATTTTGAGTCCTCTTTCCAACGGCTCTAATTTCGTCGCGTTCCGACGACGGGCTGATTGCAGCAGCAGTTTTCTCCGAGTCACGCGCCTACAAACAGAACTTTCAGGTTTGTGGCCGAGTTCCCCGCGAGCGTCGTCCGAGGGCCGCCCGGCGTCCGGCGGTCGTTCCAGCAGCTTGCCATCCCAGGGGAACGCTTCCCAAGTGTCTTCACAATAGAGGAGTCATCAGGCCCCACACGACCCCTCCGGTCAACACGTGGGCCCCCCCCACTAACACGAGTACGCGTGAAGCCGAAGCATCGTCCGGAACCGCCCGTCAACCCGAAACTGGTCCTCCCGGGCCCACTTGTGTCACCCTTTACCTCCCTGCATGGAGTGGGCTTAATTGCATTTCTGTAACCATAATGTATTAAGTTCCCGGGGGTACGAGTTCCGGCCGGGTCCCATCTTCGCCACGCCGAGAGCGTGGAGGTATCGCCTTCACCCTTACACTTGGCATTAGCTTAATTCTTTATATGCTTTATATGCCGCTGCTAGAGAGCATGTGTAGGGATACCTAACTCACTTTCAATTTATAATATCACTACTGCGAGAGAGAGCGAAGCCGTCCCGTGACCCGATCCGGGCACGAAAGTGCGAGCCGACCACCCTAGCTCTTGTCGGTTTCTCAACCGTGCACGTCCGACGCTTCCCTCATCAAGGGACGATTGCGAGCTTGCCGTGTCCGTGTCTCATCCCGCATCAATTTGGTATCAGAGCGAGTTGAGTCTAGGGTGTCTAAAGTCAAAAAAAAAAAAGAAGTGTCCTTTTGCATTTACATCCCTTTACTCGGTATATCAAAAGGTGTTGTCCGAACGTTAGGCTACGCCTATCGGGAAGGCCGCACACTTGCGCGAGTGACCTTCGGGTCAATTACCTCCGCCACGTACCGAGTCTTGGTTTACGTCTAGGGTCCTTAGTGTGCATGCATTCCAACTTTGCATTACTTAGGGTCGTGTCTAGTGTCTTGCCCAAATGGCCTTGCATATCCATTCCTAGGGATCCATTCCCATATTTAGGCAACTATGGCCAACCCATGTCGACCCGTCCAAGGTGATAGGTCCGTGTCCGAGTACCTTCGGACATATCATAAGTATTGGTTGGAACATGGCTTGGGAGAGGAGAGCAACACGGCCGCATTTCAGTTCCGGAGAGGTTTACGCCTTCACTTCCAATTGGAATGCCTTATCCGCAATGCATTCTCTCTAGCGGAATCCTATACGGTCGCTCTAGTGGTCGAACCATTTGAGTCACACTTCTCTCGGTATGGTGGCTTTCGACAAGCATCCACCTCCCAGCCGCCTACACCATGGCCTTCACCACTCGAGAGAGTTCCAATGTCATCCATCTCTTTTTCCGAATTTGATTCGGAATCCTCTCATTTGGAACCACCAAGGCCCGAGCCACCCGTATTTCTAACGGGTACGCTTTTCATAGCCGAGCCGCTTCTTAGTTGGCTCAAGGGTGGCTTGGTCCCACCTCCCTTCCCATCAATGGACCCCACATTACCACTAGTGTCAAGCAACTCATTTCATACCACCTTCTGGTCTCGTCACTATGTGAACACATTGGACGACCTGCTTAAAGGGTTAGACCGGCAGTTGACCTTTACACATTTATTGGCCCGAGGCTTCGACCAACCCGCTAGTCTTAGCTTCACCCATCCGGCCTATGGGTCCATTACATCCGAGTGCACCGGGGGTTGTGTCACCACGGAGATCCTCTTACTCCTCCCCTTACCGGACGAGCCCGAATTCATTCCCTTTTGTCCGAGGGAGGAATCCTACTTCTTGCCAACGATCCCCGTCCCACCCGTTACAATTCAAGAAGGTGACTACCCACATCTTCAAACCGTCTACACGTGGGACTGTGACTTGTGGGAACCCACCACAAGGGGTCATCCCTTCTTTGACCCTTTTGACCCCTTCACTTTTAGACTTCCCGAGTTACCACCCGTACATCTCTTCTTCAAGGAAGCCCACTTTTATGCCCCTTCCCCTCGAGATGGTCCATCTACATCCACCAACCCCGATCCACCTACACCCGGCCCTTCTAAACCACCCGAGTCGCCCACATTCCAAAGACCATCCACGCATAACCACACCCGACGTATAGGTGTTCCCTTTGCCATCCATTCCCAGTTGCCTAACATGCATGCATGGCACATATTCGGGTGTCCTGGTCCGCCGTCACCCATGTACGGGTCGGACTAACATTAGGTGTGTCTAGGGTCATATATGAGTCGGTGTGTTTTCTTTATGTGGTTTGTTTGTGTGGTGATTTTGGGTAGATTGTTTGCGTAGTTTGCATTCGTGTGTCAGCGCATGGTGAGTCTGCATGTGTCTTGTGCAAGCTCGTTGTCGGTCTCTTATGAGTAAGAGGCGAGTGGACTCACTTGATGAGTATGGGATCGGTTTTACTTCTATACCCGGATCAGTCACCTATAGGGACTCAGCGGTGATTCCTAGTGAGTCTTCGAGCTGTTTCCTCCCTTTTTGAGAGTGCCCCTTCGGAGTGACCACCTTTAGCCATAGCAGTGCGCATATCGAGTATATATGGAATGAGTAGGTGCCGATCATTTGGAGTGGAGCATACCCACGTTACTTGGCACGGTGACAGATCCGCCGGAGTACCAGAGCAGCCATACCCCTACTCGACGGGGTCGAGTTCCTCCCACCCGGGGAGAATTGATGGGGCATCAAAGGCGATTTCATTACACGGGTGGAGTGTATTTGTGAGTTATGGCTTGTATGAGATTGTAATTGTGTATTTTCTTTCTTTTGGGCTCCTTGTAAGGCTTATATCAAGCCAATGGGCCATTTGTTATGTCACGTCCAAGGTTAGATTGCCATTAGTAGAGTCCATTAGAAAGCCTAGTTCATATTGGACCAAGTGCCACCCTTATGGACCATATTAGTCATTTAAGGCCCAATTGGGCCACTCCCTCTCATGGGCCACCAAGACTTGGAAGGCCCAAGTCTAGACTTGAGTTAATGGGTTGGGTTGGCTGCCCTTGGACCAGCCTAGGCCCAAGAGAGGCCCATGAAGGGGGCGCCCCCTCTTTTGGCCTTATTAGGCTTGTTAGGTGGTGTTTGAATAGATTTAGTCCAAGGTTGAATAAGAATGGTCAAATTAGATTAAACTAATGTATTAAATGTGTGATTCACATTGTATCCCAGCCCTTCAATCCAAACCCCTAGATCCAAGGGTTGAGGTTGAGTTTGGTTGGCATCCTATATAAGGTTCTATTTTTCATATTGAATGAATTAATGAAGAGAAAATAGGCATTTGCCCCCCATTGGATCTTGCGCCCCTCCCCCTCCTTCTCTCTGGTTCCTCCACCTCCAGCCCCCTTCTAGAGTGCAATTCCCCTCCCCCTTGATCCCCTCTCTCATCTGAAGAAGCTCCGGTGATCGCCGCCGCCATCGTCTCGCCTCCGACGCGTCGTTGCCAACGGTTTCGGTGTTCTGTCCACTCAGGACAGATCCTTCTTCTCCGAATTGCTGCTATCACTCCCTTCATCTTCTGAAGCTCAAAATTTCAGGGTTGGTTCCCCTCTAGAACCCTTATCCCCACAAAAAAAATCACGTCAAAATTCATCCTTTAGCTATTTTTTTGATTTTATTCCAAGTCCAAGTTCCAGATCTGTCCTGGTTCTGTTCACTGTTCATCAGCTCTGAGTCTACCCCATTCGAACCATCTTTTGATTTTTTTTGGGACGCCCAAATGTAATGGAAGTTCTGTCCACATCCCTCTACCACCACGAATTTTATTAATTTTTTGTTCGCCCTCCAAGTATTTTACAAAAACCGTCCAAGTTCCCAAGAACAGTCTGCCCACAGTTTCCCAGATCCGACCCAGGTCTAGTAAAAACATCCCAGAAAATCCATTTCTTATTCAATCGAAAAACCAAAAATAGTCCCGGATTCCTCTCTTAGAGACCTTCAACTTTGTTGAAGAAATCATTTCCAGATTCGGAGGTCTTCTCCCCGGTCAATGTCGATCTTCAGAGAAGATAGATCCTGCCCCTGCAGTTCTGGCCCGAATTCAGCAAGATTGTAAATTCAACAATCAAAAATACAGATCTGATTATTTTTTTTGAAGACCCCTACGTCGAAGTATTTTGCGTCCTCTTTCCAACGGCTCTAATTTCATCACGTTCCGACGAAGGGCCTGATCGCAGCAGCAGTTTTCTCCGAGTCGCGCGCCTGCAAACAGAACTTTCAGGTTTGTGGCCGAGTTCCCCGCGAGCGCCGTCCGAGGGCCGCCCGGCGTCCGGCGGTCGTTCCAGCAGCTCGCCATCCCAGGGGAACGCTTCCCAAGTGTCTCCACAATAGAGGAGTCATCAGGCCCCACACGACCCCTCCGGTCAACACGTGGGCCCCCCCCACTAACACGAGTACGCGTGAAGCCGAAGCATCGTCCGGAACCGCCCGTCAACCCGAAACTGGTCCTCCCGGGCCCACTTGTGTCGCCCTTTACCTCCCTGCGTGGAGTGGGCTTAATTGCATTGCTGTAACCATAATGTATTAAGTTCCCGGGGGTACGAGTTCCGGCCGGGTCCCATCTTCGCCACGCCGAGAGCGTGGAGGTATCGCCTTCACCCTTACACTTGGCATTAGCTTAATTCTTTATATCCTTTATATGCCACTGCTAGAGAGCATGTGTAGGGATACCTAGCTCACTTTCAATTTATAATATCACTGCTGCGAGAGAGAGCGAAGCCGTCCCGTGACCCGATCCGGGCACGAAAGTGCGAGCCGACCACCCTAGCTCTTGCCGGTTTCTCAACCGTGCACGTCCGACGCTTCCCTCATCAAGGGATGATCGCGAGCTTGCCGTGTCCGTGTCTCGTCCCACATCATATTGGTTGCAAATTGTCGGGTTAAGAATACTTAGAATGGAAGCTCCCATCACCACTTGGGGGGACATGAAGGAACAACTTAGGGCTAGATATGTTTCCCCCTCCTACTCGAATCACTAAAGCCTAAGGAGCACTTCAACTCCTTCACCCCCTCCTGGCCAACCCAAGACCCTAATCCCCCATTCCCCACCACTTCCCACCTATCCTATCCCGACCACCACATCTACACCCTACCTACAAGTCCTCACCACAACCATAGCTCCACAAACCCAATTGGGCCCCATGACCACCCCTCCACCTAGGCCCATGACGACCACCACCCCCTAACCCAAATTCCCCCACCAAACCCATATCCCACAAGCCCCCTTGAACCCCACCACTATCCCTCCATCACCCCCAAAGAAAGATGCACCTCCCAAGGCCAACCAACCTAAACCCCCTCACCCAACCCACCTCCTGCTCCATACACCAATCTTTCCCCAACCTGGGCCTCCACTACTTCCCCTTCCTATCCCAACCCAAGTCCACCCTTGCCCACCACCCTGAGTGCGTCATGCGCCGGCTTTCACAAAACCACCCACCATAGATCCTCATACCCCATTAGCATTAGAAGTTGTGGCCCACACACACACTCAAGTAGAGAAGGATGTCAATCCGCATCCACCTCCCACCATTGTGAAAATTCAAGAGCCCTCAATCCCACCATTCTTCCCTAGTCTGACTCCTCAAGAGCCACACATCCACACACTTGGCACCCCCACCGTGAATGAGGTCATACTCGAATGGCTCAAACGAGGACCCACCCTTCCTAGCTCACCCCCACCTCTCTCACCTTTGGGATATCCATCCCAAATTGTCCCCCTTCACTCCTATCACACCACAATCCAATCCTACTATGAGGTAGAAGGTTGGGATGATCTCCTCAAAGGTCTAGAGTGGCAATTAGACTTAACTTCTTTGTTGACCCTAGGGGCAGACCGACCCAAGAGCCTTGACCTCATCCATCCATGCATTGGGTCTATCACCTCGGTTTGCACTATTGGTTACTACACTAATGACCTCCTTTTCCTTCTCCCTATAGTGGAAGAGCCCATCTCGGTCCACTCCCCTACCATTGTGATTCCTAGAACCTTGACCAACCAACCCACCCCATACACCGGCCCAACCATTTCACTAGAAGAGGGCGACTCACCACCATATGAGGATCTTGAGGACATGGAGTACCCCTATCTAGGTGACCCTTACCATGATCTCTTCGACCCTTTCCTATGGAAACCTAGATCTCTATGTAACCCACTCACCTTATTCACCACCCACCTTACCCTACCCTTACCGCCCATGTTAACCCAAACCCCTCCCTTCCTAGAATCGGGTTACACCAAGGGAGCCTTGACCACAGGCAAGATACACCTTGGGATTGATGAATTGTCTCACTCCATGATGTCCCCCTTCTTAGATCCCTTTGATCCATACGAGTGGAAGCTCAAGGGCCACCCCACATCCATGCACATGGAAGTCATCTCTAGGATAGAAATGCATGTGCCTAGGCATACCGCACCACTTGACATGATTCATAAGTCGGGTCTATTCATTCATATCACCCACATGTCAAGTAAGAAGCATGAGTGGTCCATATTTGGGTGTAATGGCCCTCCTTCATTCATCATGAGTCTTAAGCATGTTAGGAGTATTCATGGATGTCCGGGTCCTCCAGCACTTATCACACCCACGCATGAGAGGGACACCTATGGATGCCCCGGTCCTCCAAAATCATTCAATGTTGATGGGGGCATCTCTCGCCCTTCATATTTTTACAACTTCGATTTCTTGCTAGCATAGCTCCATTGTGTCCGTCATATTTCTCTAAGTCGAGTCATGTAATATTCATATTTTCTTTGAGTCATAATCATGTAATTTTCCTTTTATTGGAGTCTCGTACCTAGGTTAATGAGTCATTTCCCTAAGTTTGAGTCTCATTAGGCTAATGAGTTTGCTATTGGGCCTATTTCTTTGGGCTAGGCCCATGGGCGCCCCCCCTTCCTTCGGTTATTTGTTAGTGTGTTAAATGTCATGGTCTTTTGTGAAAATGTGGGTTGCCTATATATAGGACCCCATTTCCCCCATTTGTAAGGAATCAATGAATCAATCAATGAAAAAATTGCCATTTGAGAGTTCAAAGACTTAGTTTAGTGGAGTGAATCCAATTGGGTGAGAAGCCCCTATCCCCCCCTCTCTCTCTACCTCTCTCTCTCTAATAAGTCATTTTCTCTCTCCTCCACTTTCTCTCTCTAAAACTTGCGCCCCTTTCTCTCTCCTCCCCTCCCAACCACCTTTTTCTCTCTTCCCCCCCTCCAATAACTCATCCCCAACTCCCCACCAACCCACCTTAA
Organism: Amorphophallus konjac; assembly: GCA_022559845.1. Taxonomy (NCBI): domain Eukaryota; kingdom Viridiplantae; phylum Streptophyta; class Magnoliopsida; order Alismatales; family Araceae; genus Amorphophallus; species Amorphophallus konjac. The sequence continues at coordinate 146,897,513 of CM040122.1, forward strand.
CTCCACCCCATCCCCAAGGGAGATTCCACCATTCCCCACTCCACCCTCCAACCACCAACCACCCACTCCCCTTCCCCAAGCACCCTCTCATCTCCCAAGGGAGAATTCCCACTCCCCAAGCCCCTTTTTACCTTCCCCATACACCTCTTCCCATCCCCCAAGACCAAAATTTAATCCCACCCTTAAACCCATTTTCAAATACCCTTTCCCTCTCACCCACCTTCCCAAATTCGTAGCTCCTTCTCCCACCACCTGTTAGACCCCCTTCCAGACCCCATTCTTCTCTTCCCCCACCTTGGAACACCCCCTCCTAGACCCCCTCACAGCCCGGGCTTTCTCCACACTCATCCACCCCCATTTCCCCTCCCATATACCTCATTCCCCCCGTCATCTTCAACCTACAGCTCTCAACTGAAGATCTGCAGAAGAGTAGCAGCTTGCATAGGTGACCACGTCTTTCTCCGGACGAGTTTGAAGACCCAAGAGCTATCCACGGAAGCGTCTTCCTGTCTTCTTCGCAACTGCGGTAGTCTCATCCCCATCCGAGGTCCGTGTCGCCCGGGAGGTCCGTTCTCCCACAACTGCACAGAGCTGCCCCTACGGAGTACCTGATCCGTAGAAGAAGCTTCACCACGACCAACCTCGGAAGAATCAGGCCAAGAGTTCTTCTTCAAAGTTCTTCCACGTCCTGTCTACTTTCATAATCAAGAAGCGGAACTCCGATCGGCATTCGTGTTCAAGAGTTACCAATTTTATTCCCTGGGTACATAGTTCTGCTTCCCCACAGTCTGCACCGACCTATCACCCCTGTTCAGAGTCCACTGGTCTTCTCCAGCATCGTTTAGCTTTCCCGCTAGTTCTGGTGCAAAGAGAGATTGTCCACGGTTCCAACAGATTTTACGGCATGTTATTCTGAGTTCGGGAGCGATCGGGGCATCCTCTTCTTCCTGCTGTTGGAAACCTGAGGCTGTCAGTCTGAGAAGCTGCCACCCTGTTCGAGCCTCTGCCCGGACCAGCCACGACACCAGAAGAAATTAACAAAATTCTGAGGCATTCCCGTTCCAGATACGAAGAGTTTCACATTGGTCCCGTCATCAGGGAAATTCTAGATCAAGATCTGCGTCCTCAACTCTGGCTATCTGTCCCCTATCGCAGAAAGCGGGCAGATTCGGCATCGGCTTCTTCTCTTGTGTTTTCATCACTTTCTCCCCTCCCCGCTTGGCCGGTTGAAGGCCCCTCCCTATGTGGAGGTAGTAATTGGATGTATTCTTTGGTTTCCCTTCCCCAAGATCCCCCCCTTGCATGGGGTGTAGTGCATGTCATTTAAAATTTCAGGTCGAAGCTTCTCCGGCGCGGCGTGCGGGTAAGCCCACGCTTCCTCGCTCGCCCTCGTCTCCGGCCGGGATCGGTGTCTTCACACCGATCAGGTGAGCCACCGCACACTCCTCTTTGCTTAAATTCCTTTGCTTAATTAGTATCGCATCTTAGTGCCGTCGGTGGTAAGTGGAGCGCCCGAACCCGAATTTGCTTATGATTGAGTGACTACCGCGGGTGAGTTGCGAGAGAGCCATTAACACCCACGCCCTCGGTGTGCTGGCCGCCTACGAGAGTGGGCATCCTAGGACCCTTGAGAGGTCCAATCTAAAGCTAGCCAACCCCCGGAGCAGCAAGGGCCCGTCCCGGACCCTCACCACTATCACCGGTTTGCCTACGGGCACAAGAGTGCGCTTAGCGGGTGAGTCCGCCCGAGTAAAGTCACCGGTTCGTGCGTTGGTTGCTTGCTAGGTCCAAGGGTCATTTGATCATGTGATTATCACCCCAAGGTGGTGTCACATCAAGTGGTATCAGAGCAAATTCACAACTTGTCTCTCCACAAGTTGGTCCTAGGGCATGTTTATGCATTTAGAGTCTTCGGTTGCATCTCCCATGTCCACTAGAATGGCCACTTCATACCCGTCATATCCATCCCCATCAACTTTCTCGAGAAGCCCAAATCCTCATGGAAGTTCCATTGCCAACAAAGTGGGTAGCAACACCTCTATCATAGAAGCCCTACCTAATGTCCTTAATCGGCTTGAAGATATCATGTCTCGACTCGACCGACTTGAAGGAAATAGCCGTGCACCAAGAGTGAATGAGAGTGACCTTTGGGGAAATCTAGAAACCATATTTTTAGAACACTTGAAAATCAAAACCCCCGCCTTTGATGGATCCAACAGCCCAAGCCTTTACCTAGATTGGGAGATTTCCATGGACCAATTCTTTAAAAGTTGCCCCTTGAACGAAGGAAGAAGAATGAGGCTAGCCAAGGCACACCTCTCCAAACAAGCTAAAACTCATTGGTTAGTTGTGGAAGGTTTGAGAAAGATCCGTAGGGAGGCCCCAATTAGCACTTGGGATGAGATGAAGACCGAACTTAGAAAAACCTACACCCTCCAACCCTCTCCCTCCTACTCAAATCACCAAAGTCCAAGGAGCACTTCAACTCCATCATCCCCACCCGGTCAATCCAAGACCCCAATCACACATTCCCCACCACTTCCCATCTCTCCTACCCCAACCACTACATTTACACCCCACCTCCAAGTCTACTCCACAACCATAGGTCCCCATACCCAATTGGGCCCCATGGCCAACTCTCCACCTAGGCCCGTGGTAACCCCCACCACTACCTCTCCATCACCCCCAAAAGGGGACACTCCTCCCAAAACCAATCAACCTAAACCCCTTCAACCCACCCATCTTCCTCTCCCTACCCCAATCCAACTCCCACCAAAGCCTCCACTACTACCCTTACCTATCCTAACCCAAGTTTCCCACTACCTACCACCCCGGATACACTATGCCCCAATCATCACCACACCCTCAAAAGCCCCTCTCACCTCCTTGGAAGAAGAACCCATACCCCACCCCATAGTGGTGAACACTCCAAACCCACTCTCCACCTTGGAGGAAACCCAAGTCCAAGTTGAAGAAGAAACAACATGCGAGGGTCTTACCTTACATCACCATCTTTAGTTGGAGTCAATCTCATCTTAGGGGAACCCCTTGTTAGTTGGCTAAAGGAGAGCCCAATAAGAGAGATCATGGCCCACGATTTCCCACCCATGAAGGAAAACTATCCCATAGTGCCCATCTCCTCTTATCACACCACAATCCAAGCATCTTATCAAGTAGAGACCTTAGAGGATTTTCTTAGAGGCTTAGCATGGCAAATTGAGTTCACTAGCATGTTGACCCCTATGGCCGAACAACCTAGGAGCCTTGGCCTCCTACACCCATGCATCGGGTCAATCACCTCGGTCTATACCATTGGTTGCTACACTAGCGACCTCCTTTTTCTTCTCCCTATGGTAGAAGAACCCATCTCGATCCACTCCCCTACCATTGAGATCCCAAATACTTTGATCGGCCAACCCACTAGAAAACTTGGCCCAATTACCTTGGAGGAGGATGACTCACAATTTGGGAACCTTGAAGACATAGAGTGCCTCCCTCTAGGAAGACCTTTCCACGACCCCTTTGATCCCTTCCTATGGGAGTCTAGTTCCCCATGTGACCCAACCACCTTATCCACCACCCACCATTCCCTATCCCAACCCACCATGTTAGACCTAATTCACCCCATCCTAGATCCGGGTTGCACCTTGGGAACCATGACCTTGGGCCACATACCCCTAGGTAATAAGGTTGTGCCCCACCCCATGATGACCACCTTCTTAGATCCATTCGATCCTTTCCAATGGCAGTTAAAGGGTTGTCCCACACCTATACACATGAAAGTCACATTTAGGAAAAACATGCATGTGTCTAGGCTTACCACACCACTTGGCATGAACACTATGTTGGGTCCATTCATCCATATCACCCACATGTCAAGTGGAAAGCATGAGTGGTCCATATTCAGATGTAATGGGCCACCGTCATTCATCATAAGTCTTAAACATGTTAGGAGCATTCACGGATGTCCGGATCCCCCGGCACTCATCACACCCACACATGAAAGGGACACCTATGGATGCCCCGGCCCTCCCTCACTTCACATTGGTCATACACATGTCAAAGGCATCTACGGATGTCTGGGTCCCCCGATATTTACCACCACTTTGCATGATAGGGCCACCTACGGGTGCCTCGGCCCACCTAGGTTGACCGAAGTCTACACTGCGTCATTACATGATAGGTCTACTTTTGGTTGCCCCGGTCCCCCTTTGCATACCACACACTTCCCACCCACACCGCACCGTAGCTCAAGGCATACTCATTCAAGCAAGCATCTAGCAATGGGCGGTGAGGATCGTAATGAGCGGGTAAAAACTCACGAGTGGCACTTTGAATTCCAAGAAGGCAACCTCACGATGGTGGCTTTGGAATGGCTCTACCTTAGGGCCACCTCCAAATCGAGGGCACGAGGACTTGGACCTTCCATGTTCCAAGTGGCTTTGGCAACCTGGCTTACGGGTTGGATTTACTCATGGGATTTTGGGATATACCTCACTTTTCACGTAATGGATCTAGCACCCTCTAAGGGCACCGCGGTAGATCCTAGTGAGCACCTTGAGCCTACCCCCATCTTTTTGAGCGACACCCTCAGAGAGCTTCCACATAACAGCTTGAGAGTCCGACGTGCGCACACGGAGGCAATACTGGGCAAGCAAGGTACTATCATCGGCAAGAGGGTGTGTCCAAGCCACCTTGAGAAGTTGAAGCGTTGTCCCCTGGTTGCGAACGCGAGGTTGAGTTTGGAGGTTGTAGCTTGCCCGGAGTTGCGTTGGAGGACCTCTTCCCCGACGGACTCATACTCGACGGAGTCGAGTTCTTCGCACCCCGGGGGTATGATGGGGGCATCTCTCGCCCTTCATATTTTTTACAACTTCGATTGCTTGCTAGCATAGCTCCATTGTGTCCGTCATATTTCTCTAAGTCGAGTCATGCAATTTTCATATTTTCTTTGAGTCATAATCATGTAATTTTCCTTTTATTGGAGTCTCGTACCTAGGTTAATGAGTCATTTCCCTAAGTTTGAGTCTCATTAGGCTAATGAGTTTGCTATTGGGCCTATTTCTTTGGGCTAGGCCCATAGGCGCCCCCCTTCCTTCGGTTATTTGTTAGTGTGTTAAATGTCATGGTCTTTTGTGAAAATGTGGGTTGCCTATATATAGGACCCCATTTCCCCCATTTGTAAGGAATCAATGAATCAATCAATGAAAAAATTGCCATTTGAGAGTTCAAAGACTTAGTTTAGTGGAGTGAATCCAATTGGGTGAGAAGCCCCTATCCCCCCTCTCTCTCTCTCTACCTCTCTCTCTCTAATAAGTCATTTTCTCTCTCCTCTACTTTCTCTCTCTAAAACATGCGCCCCTTTCTCTCTCCTCCCCTCCCAACCACCTTTTTCTCTCTTCCCCCCCTCCAATAACTCATCCCCAACTCCCCACCAACCCACCTTAACTCCACCCCATCCCCAAGGGAGATTCCACCACTCCCCACTCCACCCTCCAACCACCAACCACCCACTCCCCTTCCCCAAGCACCCTCTCATCTCCCAAGGGAGAATTCCCACTCCCCAAGCCCCTTTTTACCTTCCCCACACACCTCTTCCCATCCCCCAAGACCAAAATTTAATCCCACCCTTAAACCCATTTTCAAATACCATTTCCCTCTCACGCACCTTCCCAAATTCATAGCTCCTCCTCCCACCACCTGTTAGACCCCCTTCCAGACCCCATTCTTCCCTTCCCCCACCTTGGAACACCCCCTCCTAGACCCCCTCACAGCCTGGGCTTTCCCCACACTCATCCACCCCCATTTCCCCTCCCATATACCCCATTCCCCCCGTCATCTTCAACCTACAGCTCTCAACTGAAGATCTGCATAAGAGTAGCATATTGCAGAGGTGACCACGTCTTCCTCCGGACGAGTTTGAAGACCCAAGAGCTATCCACGGAAGCGTCTTCTTGTCTTCTTCGCAACGGCGGTAGTCTCATCTCCATCCGAGGTCCGTGTCACCTGAGAGGTCCGTTCTCCCACAACTGCACAGAGCTGCCCCTGTGGAGTACCTGATCCGTAGTAGAAGCTTCACCACGACCAACCTCAGAAGAATCAGGCCAAGAGTTCTTCTTCAAAGTTCTTCCACGTCCTGTCTAATTTCATAATCAAGAAGCGAAACTCCGATCGGTGTTCGTGTTCAAGGGTTACCAATTTTCTTCCCTGGGTACATAGTTCTGCTTCCCCACAGTCTGCACTGACCTATCACCCCTGTTCAGAGTCCACTGGTCTTATCCGGCATCGTTTGGCTTCCCCTCCAGTTCTGGTACGAAGAGGGCTTGTCCACGGTTCCAACGGATTTGACGACACTTGATTCTGAGTTCGGGAGCTATCGGGGCATCCTCTTCTTCCTGCTGTTGGAAACCTGAGGCTGTCAGTCCGAGAAGCTACCACCCTGTTCGAGCCTCTGCCCGGACCAACCTCGGCACCAGAAGAAATTAACAAAATTCTGAGGCATTCCCGTTCCAGATACAAAGAGTTTCACACTGGTCCCGTCATCAGGAAAAGTCTAGATCAAGATCTGCGTCCTCAACTCTGGCTGTTTATCCCCTATCGCAGAGAGCGGGCAGATTCGGCATCGGCTTCTTCTCTTGTGTTTTCATCACTTTCTCCCCTCCCTGCTTGGCCGGCTGAAGGCCCCTCCCTGTGTGGAGGTAGTAATTGGATGTATTCTTTAGTTTCCCTTCCCCAAGATCCCCCCCTTGCATGGGGTGTAGTGCATGTCATTTAAAATTTCAGGTCGAAGCTTCTCCGGTGCGGCGTGCAGGTAAGCCCACGCTTCCTCGCTCGCCCTCATCTCCGGCCGGGATCGGTGTCTTCACACCGATCAGGTGAGCCACCGCACACTCCTCTTTGCTTAAATTCCTTTGCTTAATTAGTATCGTATCTTAGTGCCGTCGGTGGTAAGTGGAGCGCCCGAACCCGAATTTGCTTATGATTGAGTGACTACCGCGGGTGAGTTGCGAGAGAGGCATTAACACCCACGCCCTCGGTGTGCTGGCCGCCTACGAGAGTGGGCATCCTAGGACCCTTGAGAGGTCCAATCCAAAGCTAGCCAACCCCCGGAGCAGCAAGGGCCCGTCCCGGACCTTCACCACTATCACCGGTTTGCCTACGGGCACAAGAGTGCGCTTAAAGGGTGAGTCCACCCGAGTAAAGTCACCGGTTCGTGCGTTGGTTGCTTGCTAGGTCCAAGGGTCATTTGATCATGTGATTATCACCCCAAGGTGGTGTCACATCAAATGTCCTCATAACATCAATGCACGATAGGTCTATATGTGGTTGCCCTAGACCACCTTTGCACACCACGCATTGTCCACTCACACCGCATCATTGTGCATGGCATATAAGCAAGTATCAAGCAACAAGCGGTGAGATTCACAAGAAGCGAGCACAAACTCGTAAGCGCCACTTAGAATTCCAAGTTGGCAACTTGGCGATGATGGCTTTGGGATGGCTCTACCTTCGGGTCACCTCCAAATTAAGGGCACGAGGACTTGGACCTTGCCAAGTTCTGAGTGGCTTTGGCAACCCGGCTTATGGGTTGGACTTTCGATTGGGTTTTGGGATTCACCCCACTTCCCACGTGGCAGATCTGGCACCCTCTAAGGGCACCATGGTGGATCCTAGTGAGTGCCTTGAGCTTACACTTATCCTTGCGAGAGACACCCTCGGAGTGCCACCCCAAATTATCTTGAGAGTCCGACGTGAGCACACGGCGGCAATACTAGGCAAGCAAGATCTCATCGCCAGCATGAGAGTGTGTCCGAGCCACTTTGAAAAGCTGAAGCGTCATTCCCCAGCTACGGACGCGGGATGAGTTCGGAGATTGTGGCACGCTTGGAGCTGCATTTGGTACACTACTTCCCTGGTGGACCCATACTCGACGGGGTTGAGTTTTCCCCACCCCGGGGGTATGATGGGGACATCCCCAGCCACTTCACTTTTTGGGATACTCTTGTTGCTCGCCATCAGCACATCATCATTTGTGGCCGTTAATCTTGAGCCATAGCATGTAATTTTTATTTCATTTGAGTCATGTATGTGTAATTTTTCTTTATTTGTGTCAGTTAATAGGTTAATGGGTCAATTTGTTCGTCAATTGGGCCCAACTAGTGGGCTAGGCCCAAGGGCGCCCCTCCCTTGGAGTTATTGGTCATTTACTTGTTTGTCAAGGTTATTTTGGTCTTAGGAAAAGTATGGAGTCTATAAATAGTCCCTCCCCTCTGTCATTTGTAACAACTTTTGATGATCAATACAAAATCAAGTGTGTTTAGTGTCATTGGAGAGGATTCTCAACTTCTCTCTCTCTCTCTATTGGGGTGGATTCCCCTTCTCTCTCTATCTCATTTCTCTCTCTTCTCTCTCTCTTCAAGGATGAGGGTGCCCCCCTCTCTCTCTCCTTCCCTCCCTCTCTCTCCTCTACATCATCAACTCTCTCTCTCCCCCTCATTACTCATCCTCACAACTTCCCATAACCCCTCATTACTACCCCCTAGTTCCAAGACAACTCCACCCAATCCACACCCCACCCTCCAACCCCCAACTACCCACTACCCTTCCCCAAGCATCTCCCCACCTTCCCAAGGCACCTCTTCCCATCCCTAATACCACCATTGATCACCCTCCATTAAGGAAAATTGAAACTCACATTCCCTCCACCCACTTGTGCCCCCCTCACCTTCCCCCTCTCCCTCCAAGCCCCAAATTCGCAGCTCCTCTCTCACCCATAGCAAATACCCCCTTCCAGCCCCCATTCTCCCCTTCCCACACCTTAGAACACCCCCTCCCAGGCCCCCTCACAACTAGGGGTCACTCCCACACCTATTCACCCCATCTCCCCTTCCATATACCCCATTTCCCCCATCATCATCAACCTGCAGTTCACTATTTGGAGGCAGCAAAGAAGCTGCTGGTTGCAGAGGCTGTCCCATCATCTCCTCATCGAACCTGGTGACAAGTCTTATATTGCTGGAAATGTCTTCAAGTCGGCTTTCCAACGGTGGTGGTCCCGCCGGCTTCCAAGGTTAGAGCTGTTCGGAGGAGGCGATCTACTACGACTGCGCAAGACTTCTCAGGCAGAGGACCAGAACCTGAGTGGAAACTCTTCCACGGAAATTCTAGCGTGAATCTGGGCAAGAGTTCTTCTACAAACATCTTCCTAGACCTGTTGACTTCCAGGATCAAGAAGCGGAACTCTGATTGGCATCAGTAATCAAGAGTTATAAATTTCTTCCTCCTGGTGCCTGGTTCTGTTTCTTGTCAGTCTGCTCCGACCTCCCCTCCTTTTTTGAGTTCTATCGGTCCACTCCGACATCATCTGGCATCCCCGTTGCTTGCATTTCGAAGAGGACTCGACAACAAATCCATCGGTACCAGCTAAGATTGAATTGGAGCTTCAGAGCGCCCGCGGCACCATCGTCTTCCAGCTGCTGAAGTACTGTGATAGTCTGGACCAGTGACCTGAGCTTCTGTTTGTGTCTCTGCCCCGACCAGCGTCGGCGATTAGAGAAATCAGTAAAATTCTTGCTTCATCCTGATCAAATCATGAAGAATTTCCCATTAGTTTCATTCTCAAAAAAAATAAGGAGTGATCACAGCGTCCAGATAAGCAAGTGTCTATCCAGAAGCGCAGAGGGTGGCAGATTCGGCACCGACTTCCGTTCTTTACGTTTAGCTCGGTTTTTCCCCACCCCGCTTGGCCGGCTGAAGGCCCCTCCCTGTGTGGAGGTAGTATTGGTTGTAATCTCATAATCCCCACCCCGAGATCCCCCTCCTTGCATGGGGTGTAGTTCATGTAATTATTAAGTCGCAGGTTTGAAGCATCATCGACGCGGCGTGCGGGTGCGTGCCCACGCCTCCCCGCTCGACATCGTCTCCGGCCGGGATCGGCGTATTCATGCTGATCAGGTGAGCTCCTGAACACCTTTCATTGCTGAGATTTAATTGCTTAGTTTAGTATTACTTTTAGTTACTCCGTCGTCGGTGAGAGAGTGTCCGGTCTCAAATTGCCATCAAATTGAGTGACCACCGCGGGGCGAGTTGTGAGAGCGACCACTTAACCCACGCCCTTGGCGTATCGGCCGCCCGTGAATTGGGCATCCCTGGCCCATTTGGGGTCCTCCATAAGCTAGCCAACCATTGGAGTATCAAGGTCCCAACTCGGACCCTCTCCGTCATCGCTAAGTCGCCTATGGGCACTAGTGTGTGCTTCGCGATCGTGTTCACTGATGTGAGTCCGCTGCTCAACTTGATTGCTTGCAATATAGGTCCATAGGTGGTCTCACATCAAGAATCGATCTAATCTTCAAACCCTAGCCAAAATCTCTATAAATAGACCTAGTTTTGAACTGAGCGACCCTTACTTTCGGCTCGTGAAGAATCATGATAAGGAGTCACAATTTCGGGTTAGTTCTTTAGAAGATTTTATTTATAATATATTAGACTAATAGCTCTCTAAATTTCGTGCTAGGAGATCAACCAACCAAGGAGATTGAAGCTTCCAAAGCTGCTGATTCGACCTTAGCAACCCAGGAATCTGAACGCAAGTCCCCTGAAGATAATAAGATTAGGATGACTAAACGAGGCAATTAGAGTTCGGTTATTTAAAACTTTTTGTTCCCCTTAGTTTCATCTTTGTACCCTCAAAATTTCCCGTCCTTAGGTCAAGAGGTTGAGGAGCTAGAGCAATGTGAAGTTGCTAGAAACTCATTGGAAAGGGGGAACTAGGGCACGTCTTTCAAACTCAAATTAAAAGTTTAAAGCTTAGTTAAGCGGTAGGTTATCTCATGATTGGCAAAAACATCTTGTTAAGGATAAAAGCCTTCTGATTGTGGTTGATTCCATGCACTATAGATCATAGATTTCATGTTTTAATAGAGTCATGCATACAAACATATCCTTAGCCCTAATCAAAGATCAAAGATATTATCTTGTCAATTCACTGCAACCTATGCATTTAGATGACCTTTAATTCATTTTGTCATGATTGTGGTAGTTAAATCTTTTCAAAACATGACATGGTTTCAAATCATAGTCTTTTAATTTCTTTATACTGTTAGCAGGGACTCTGACGCATCATACTTAGACTATCACAACACTGTAATGACCTTACGATAAGCCATCACACCCTCAGTTATATTTTAATTGCTCTGTTATCTCTGACACACCATAACAGGAGCGTTACACTACTGTAACGGCCCCTCGATAAACCGTCACAAGTACTGTGACGCGCTCTTGTTAGACCATCAGACCTCTATGTTCTGTCAGCCCGAGGTAGAATGGTAACCAGTTAAGTTTACTTACAAATAAGCTTAGATAGCTAAGTTTGGACCTGTTATCATCACTTTAAGTGTAGTTACTGATTCATAATAGAAATTGCATGATTAAGGTATCTTAAGTTATTTTAAGTTATGATTAATTTCATGTACCAAAATTCTATAGTTTTGTATTCTAAATCATGATTTTAAATGATGTATGGACGGAGTTTTATCTTGGTTTCACGTTGTTACACATTCTTTCTCTATCAATAGAGTCATTTTCTTTAAGTACATGGCGCATATTCCGGTATGTTGACCATTAGTTCACACTTTGCACTATAGGAACATTATTCTTGAACATGAGGACCTCTCTATTGGATATTCCTTCCAATGGACTAGAAAATCTTGTTTCAAGGCCTCCGTAATTCTCTGCGAGCCTGGGATTCCCACTAGGACGCCGAGTTGGTTGTACCATGAAAGCCTAAACATTAGACAACACTATCAATGGTTTCTGGTTTTTGAATATGTAACAGATCCAGATTGGATCGTCAGGCTCATATAACGGCCCAATATATGACCGTCACATTTTAACTGAGTTCAATTATTATTTTTGGACTCACTCGTTCTAACGGATCAAGGCTCGACCGTCACGTGAACGTAACAGCCTAGTACAAGACTGTCCCAATGCTTGAGCTAGTTAACCCGAGATTTGACCCAAGGGTTGATATTCTAAGTTCCTAGATGGCTTGATAATGGTCTAGGACTTATCATATCGATCAAGAAACTTAATATAATGAATGAAAGTTAAAGAAATGTACCGTTATGCTGCCGATTTGTTTCCATAAGCATAACATTATCTTAACTCATTCTTGATCTCTCATATTCTAAAATTGAAGCATTCATTCAATTGAATTATTGTTATCATGAATTTGTTGAACTTATTACATTCTTGGCCATACTTTATTGTTACACTCATGGAAGTAGCTTGATTTATACGTGAAGATGCAGTTCGGGCACTGATTGTGTCCAAGGGCTCTATGCTAGTCCCCTCGGCTGATTGCCGGAAACATACTATTATAAACCATGGGGTATGATGCTACTGGCGTCGCATTGCGCTGGGAGTACTTTCTTTATAAATAAGTGAAATTCATGAGCACTCCAAAAAATCTAGTGAATCTACATGATTGACGTTCTAGTGCGTAACCTTTGTGGTTATGAAAGTGAAAAGTGAAAGTGCATTCTCATTACATTCTTGTTCTGGAAAGGCCATGCTACAGTCTTGTTCATACTTGTTACATTCTTGCTAGTTCATACTTGCTCTCTTTCTATCTTTCATGATCGTCTTGTTACTTGGTTATACTTATGATTGATCGCATTCGCATGATTTTACCTTATTCTTTAGAGCTAAATGCTAATTACTTAAACATTTCTCATCATGTTGATGTGAAGATACCTACTGGGAAAGTGTGCTCATTACCTATTTCCAATCTTTTCAGAAAATGAAAGTGAGTCGGGTTCAGATTCGGAGTATTCAAGTAGCGGATCCGAGAGTGAATGAAGGATGAGCGAAGACTTAGGAAGTCTGCATTGTTTAGATTGAGTCTATGTAATTTTCTTATTTCTTAGGTCTGATAGATTGGAAGAAGATGAGAGTCATTGTATTTGAATGTTTGATTATCAATGAAATAAAGTTGGAGTTTGACTAAATTATTGTGCAATTGCATTTATGTGTGTGATTATCTTGCGCTCTGATTATTCTTGCTTGCAAGATGCTTACCATGCCGACTGTTCGCGTTCCTCGAGCGAGTCTTCCGCTGTCATAAAGGCTCGGGGAGTGACAGATCCTCTTAACGAGTACATCGCAACTATAGCGTCCTCGAGTCGATGAACTGAGAAATAAACTCACCACTGGGTTCCGTAACATGTACGAGAGAAAAATCCACTGTTAGGGTGCTAGGCCCGGATACAGAGGGGGGTGAATGTATCCTTCTATGTATAATGGCCAAATAAAAACTTGGATGCTAGAGATAGACACAGAATAGAACCAATTCGATTCAACTCAAACACAAACACTTGGAGCGCACCTATTCAAGCATCTAGCGGAAGCAAAGCAAACAATCAAACCACTGCACAAGAGATTTTTAGGTGGTTCGGTCCACAGACCTACATCCACCCCTCACTCCCAACCGGAGTGAGGCTTCACTAGCAAATGCTAGAACCAAGCAGACTCAGTCTGCAAACAGTTGCTGCCACACAGCTTGACCAGGGGAACAGCCTCCCCTCTTCCTCCCAACCGGAGGGACACCCAAGTGACTCCCAGCCACTTGGAAACTAGAGGTCGAAGACCTCTCTTCCTCCAGACCAGGAGGGACCACTGGACTTGCAACCACAAGCCCAGAACCAGAGGACTAGCCTCCCTTCCTCTAACCAGAGGGCAACCCACAAGTGACAACCTGTCACTTGCAACCTGGAGATCAGATCTCCCTTCTCCTGAACCAACAGGAGGAACCCGATCCCCAACAGGGCAATCGGAAGAACAAAGATGATCAGAAAACAAAGGAAAACAATAAAGAAAATAACACAGCAATCAGAAAGCTGTAAAACGAAATGCACAATGTGGCTCTCAACGGAGCTGACTGGCCTGGATCTGATCCACGGTCCAGTGAAGACAGATCTTCAAGCAGCTTCTTCCTTCTTCTCCACGAGCTCTCTCGCTCACTCTCTTTCTCTCTTTCTTTGTCTTCTGCTCTCCAAATCTCTCACTCTCTATCTCTCTTTCTTTCTTTTCTACTCTCCTAATCTCTCACTCACTGCTCTCTCTTCACGGCTTCTCTCTTCTATCTCTTCTTCCTCTCTTTTCCTTCTTTTTCTCTTTTTCTGGATCGAAGGGCTTTCTACTCTTCAGGCTTCTGCTTCGATCAACCTTCATCTGAAGACGAAGGCTCCATTATATACCAGCAGCAGCAGCAGCAGCAGGGCGCGTGTGGCTTCCATAGTTCCTGCCCTAAGAATTCGGACCACGTGGCAGCATCCAGCAGGCTGTCAGAACACGTGTCCTCATCTGGGCACTCTCCTTATCCTCGGATCACGTGCCCAGCACCAGTACGCTCAGCAACTGGAGTTAGATGGCGTCAATTCACTTGCTCCAAAGAGTTGACGCAGCCATTAGAGATCTTCAACCTTTTTAACCGCTGCGTCGACTCCATCAGCCTGCTGCGTTGACGTAACGGTATCGGCAGTCCAGTGATCAAGTCTTCAACATATGGGCGTGCTGAGTCGACATTATCAGCATGTTGCGTTGACGCATTGAAGACATGTACATTTGTATACTGGCGTCTCTTAAGCCGCTGCGTCGACGCTGCTTGTTGATGGCATTGATGCAGTGGAAGATATCGTGAAAGCTTCGTCACTTGTAAGAGTCTCTGCTTCTTTAACTGCTGAGTCGACGCTGCTTGCTTGTGGCGTTAACGCAATAGAAGACATCGTGAAAGCTTCATCTACTGATGCGTGGACGCTTTAAGCTTCAGGCGTCGACCCTGTTCCCTTCAGCAACAATAATGAAGTGTATAGACTTAGTGTTAACGTGAAGCATTATATAGACTTCAGAGATCAATATAGCAAGTGTGTACAGAGTGAGGGAGTGTATAGACTTAGCAGTCTAGGCCTCTAACAACGAGTGTATAGACTTGCAACTCTTCATGAGATCTCAGTGTATAGACTCAACCAATGTATATAGTTGAAGATCTAACAATCGAGTGTATAGAGTTAGTTATGTGAGCATGCATTGTATAGACTTCACACATGAAGACATCCGCTGTTTAGACTTGAATAACATTCAGCAAAGCATAGACTTAGGCGTTCTGTTCAAAACAGAACCAATGTACAGACTTCATGCTGTACAGACTTGATGTTGATCAACAGACCTTTGAACATCAGCACAAGGCGTCAACGCTTCCATCGTGCAGCGTAGCCTCAGCTCCTCAAACGAGATGCTCACGCCCTTGGCAACTGGCCAATGCGTCAACGCATCCAGTGTCAGCGTCGACGCAGTGAACAAGGCAGGTGATGAACAATGCATGCACTAGCTTTACTAATGTGTAGACTTCATGAGATGCAATGCAAACTCTGTACAGACTTTACTCAATGTATGGACTTCTCATAAGAAGCCAACGGCTGTACAGACTTAGTCAACCTTCAACTCACTGCGATGTACAGACTCTGAGGGACAACAGCCAATGTATGGACTTGCTCAGCTCAAGGCCAGTGTATGGACTTGATGAGACACTCATGAGTGTGTAGACTTAGAGTGAAGCATATAGTGTAACACTGCAACAGACTGTATAGACTTTGAATGCAATGTATGGACTTTGCATGAGACGCTGGCCAAGACGATGATGCAACAGTGCAATGTCTAGACTTGAAGAATGTGAGACGATGGCTAAGAGACTGCACAATCGGATGTATAGACTTTCGTTACTGTAGCAACGTGTAGACTTTGCCTTAGACGCTAAGTGAGACGCTCAATGTACACACTTAACCAATTCAAAGGCAAATCGAGTGTACAGACTCTGAGTCCAAACCCAACGGCTGTACAGACTTAGAAAGTGAAGACTGATGTACAGACTTCATTAATCAAAGCATGAATGAGACGATGTACACACTTAGCCTAGGACAATGTATAGACTCAATCAAATGAAGAAACACATGATGCAATGTGTGGACTTGGTGACACATGCAAACAGATGAGTGTACAGACTATGCCAGCAAGCTACACGATGTGTAGACTTAGAAGTGCCTGCAGCTGTGCAATGTGCAACCAGTGTATGGACTTGTCGTGCCTACACAGGGCGTTGTACACACTTGCTGCCTGATGCAAATGTGCAGATTCTATTAATGCATATCAATGCTTTATGCAGCAGATAATCAGTCTGAACTTCAAATGCAATGACTCACAGTGTAAGCAGATAAACTGACTGAACATATGAGAGACTGAATGAACATTTGAATGACAGACTGAATATAAGAATGACTGAATAAAACCATGGTGACTCACAGTGATTAGCTCACATTAAAACCAATCATCACAAACCCCTAGAGCCAATCATCAAAACCACAAGCCACAGGGGCCAGGGGCACAACAATCTCCCCCTTTTTGATGATGGCAACAATACACAGTGAGTCATTCTGATGATGTAATACATTCTTATGAAAGTCATTCTGATGACTCAAACTATTCTCCCCCTTTGACTTCATCAAAAAGAAAATAGTTTGAGAAGAGAAGGCAAACCAGCATGCAATGATTGAACAAAAATCTCCCCTTTGATACTTGCAGAAAGAGATACCAAAATGCAAGAGCTCCCCCTAGAAATATGAATGCAAGAACACAATGCTCCCCCTTTAAGAGTTTCTATGCAGCATGATGCATATGACATGGAAGCTCCCCCTCGCAAGAACACGATTCTCCCCCTTTAAGAGTCTCAGTAAAAGCATGAGGTAGATATGATCAAAAGGAACCTGCATGCACTGATTGAATGATATTCTCCCTCTTTGGCAAACTATCTCCCCCTTTGGTATAATCAAAATAAACCATGGGAAGGGGTAAATGCAAAAATGCAGATGCAACAAGAAATGTAATACTTCCCCCTAAGTATATGAATGCAAGGTCACAAATGATATGAACATGATTCAGTATGACAAGGATTGCTCCCCCTGAATAGATGCCAATTGATATGCAAGTGATGCATGACATGGAAGCTCCCCCTGAATAAGTGAAATCTTATGAGATAGATGAGAAGGAGACCACAGAGGCAGACAAGGAGAAGTTCAGGTCAATGATCAGAAGAAGTTCAATTAGCAGATTCTTTAAAGAAGCTCCAATCTCAGAAAATTCAGTCAGATTTTCAGAGAGATATCAATCTCATAAATCCAAAACATAAGTTTTTCAAAGTCTTCCATTATAAGAGCTTATGAATGAGCTTTATTGAACAGCATGGTTTAAACATGATGTATGCAGAGTTTATCAATAAAATTCTATATTGATATCTAAAACCATGTTTTAATAAAAATGAACCAAGCCCTCATATTTATCTTGATTGTCCTCCCTTTGTCTTACACAATCAAATTTATTGACTTCTTTCAGAATTACATGCACTAGTATTGAGATTAAGCAATTATGAAGTCATATTATTTTGTCTAGGGTTGTAGCAATTTGATTTTAGCATCAATATTCAGATATTGAGATATGTTCAACAATTTTCATGCTACAAATTTTACGAGCAGTCTAGTTCAGTTCACACCTTGTAACTAGAGGATATACCTTGATCAGAGGCCAATATCCCTAAGCACTTAGTGTGACTAACTGTCATGCTATATATGAACAGAGATAGCATTTACACATCATGACACACTCCAAATCATTTCTTGATGAGTGAGTTGTATTTCTCAGTGTGCATGCCATTGCTCTGCCTGAATTTCAATGAATTCTTAATCAGAGTTAACTAAGGCACCTCATGACACAGTCCTTTGGACATGTGTTTCTCAGTGACCAAGGTCATTGCTCTGACAATTACTTTACCCTTTAGACAATTCAGAAACATTCATTTGCTTCAAAACAATATTAATCTCATGTACTTAACCAAATAAAGTCATGTATTCAAAAGTGCAGATTTCAGAAGTTTTTGCAAGACACAGCATGAAACAGTTGGTTAAGATTTATTAAACATGATTCAGATATGTTAAGAGATTTTAAAGTTAAACTCCATGAATACATTAAGCTTAAACCACATGAGTTATTTCAGACATTCATAAAAGCGTATAATAGAAGATTTCTAGTTCAAGATTTTTCAGATTTATGATCGAGATAGCCCATTGAAATCTTCATGAAGGACTGAAATAATTCTGATATCAAATGATACCAATTGTTACCAATTGATAGGAGAGATTTTGAAGCTCAGTGTTTTCAAATTATGATCACGATTTGGTCAAAAAGAATCAATGAAAGGGATATGCACACAAGGCAAGATATCAGGAGGTCAGGCAAGTTCCAGGATGTTCAAAGTTAACATGCAATGAACTCTGACATAAATGTATGCACATGACTACCTTCATGCAATGTATTGACTCCTCCTGACACTATGCATTCAATTACCCTTTTTGGTATTTTCAATGCAGTAAATGTAATGCAATTAACTACATGCATGCAAAGACTCAACACTGAATGCTATGCAAGGACATGCAATTAACTCCCCCTGAAAACATGCAATGTTTGCACTGAAAATTGAACATATGATTCTTGATTCTAACTTGTGCACAATCAGACTGTCCTATCAGCAAAGTGACCCATGGTACTAGGCGGAGCACTTGGTCTAAAAGACCACCTCACACATAGTAAGAACCTCCAGACAGACTTCCCTGCCTTTTGGTACCTTACCATTGAGGTCATGCATGATAATTCAACATGCAGTCCTATATGCAATTCAGAATTTCAGTGAGCTATTGCAACACACAAGTTTCAAGCCACATTTATAAGTAGTTCAGATTTTTCCAGAAGATTCGAAATACAATTTGTTTTCAGAGTTTATGCATAACACAATTATCAAGCAATTGCAATTAGCCTATGTATGCATCAGATACAGACAACCCCTTTAAACTCAAATTTTCACAGAACACTCAGCAAGTGCATGATCAGAAAATAATGCAACTGACAGATGATGAATGAATATGCAAGAACAGATTTAGCATGCATGCACTAGATGAATTTCAAAACATGAAATGTAGAGAGTTTACCTGAACAGTGTGAGAATGGGGTTATTCATTCTTGAGTGCCTTGGATCATTACCCCTTTTATTCCAATCCTAAGGCACACCTGCAAAACAATCACTTTGATCTTGCAGAAACCCAAGCAGCCTTGGGTCCTGTTTTATCCCTAACAAGTGTTCTAAACAATTTCTTAGCAGTATTATCATCATGATCCACCAGATAACAGTTATCCATGAAATGACCAAATTTTCCACAATCTCTACATGATGTAGCAAACCTTGAATTCTTTTTGTGGACATTATTATCATCATGGAATCTATGTGAGTTTGCATGAAAATTTTTGTTACTTGCATGAGGTTTTGATTTAGCATTGCCTGCCCACAAGCATTCAGAAGCTCGGTGGCCAGGTTTTCCACATTCAAAACATACAAGAATCTTTTCTTTAAAACTAGGTTTATTTCTGCCAAGAAAATTTCTATTTGCAGGGAATTTATCAAATTTGGAATTAAAATATTTTCCCTGAGCATACCAGCAGTCCTTGACTGCATGCCCATACTTGCCACATTCAAAACACCTTAGGTGCTTACCTCTTGAACCATTATATCCCCATGAAGTCCTAAACCAACACTCAACAACTTTATGACCACGTTTGTTACAGTTATAACAAATGATGTGTTGGTTTGAAGCATACATGTTTCTTTTGGGGTGATGATGAATAGAAGACCTAGCATGCATTTTATCATCTTGTTTCATGATGAAACAGGCATTCATGAAATGACCATGCCTACCACAGTAATGACAAGATGTATCAGACTTCCTAGTAGCATGATTTCTACCAAATGAATTTCTCGAATGCAATGTTTCACTTGCATGCCCATCTTCAATCAATAATCTGCAATCATCCATTACATGGCCTACCTTGCCACAATAATGGCATGAAACACTCTTATCAGATGCATACGGATAATTAATTGAGCTATGAGCAGTATGCATTGAGTCATCAGATGCAGTATAGGTAGCAGATTTAAAGACACAAGTAGGGACATGTTTATCCTTGTTTTTCTTACCATTTTTGCTCATTTGTTTACCCTTGTTCACAACTTTTATTTGTTCTTCATTTTTCTGGGCCTTGAATTGGAAAACAGATGATGTAGATGTTTTAGGAGGCCCAGAGCAGCTTGCAATGTCAGAGCTGCGAACAAAAGTAGTGTACAACTTTTTCTTAACAGATTTTTCAATTTGGGATTTGCATCCTTGCTCTCCACTTGATTTAGTGGCGTTATCACACAAAGGAACATTCATTTTCTCTTTTCCCTTGGTAGATTTAGACATGGAACGAACAAGTTTACTTATTTCAGATTGCAGAGAACAAATTTTGAGTTCTGAATTAGTCAAGTCTTCCTCACATGAGATAATTTGTCTCTGCATGACATCATTCAAATTTTTAACAATTTCTAGTTCCTGTTTCAGTTTCAATTCATTCTCAACTTGAATTTCCTTATCAAGCATTAAAAGCTTCTCAGACATAGCAGAGTTCAGTAGCTTCAGCTCTTCATTTTCCTTTCTTATTTGTTCATTCTGAACCAGTTCATCAATTAGGATTTGATCTTTTCCTAGTGAATTCAGCTCATTCTCTAGTTCAGAAATTTTATCAGTAAGTTCATTATTTTTGTTTTTCAGCACAGAAATGTGTTCTTTATGCTTGTCAAGTTCAGCTTGATTTTCTTGTTGGAGCCTTTTAGCCTTTTCATTTTCAAGCTTCAGTTGATTCATTTCTGAGCCTGTATTTCCAGCTTCTTCCAATTGCTTCTTATAGTTCTGAATATCAATCAGATAAGCATCATGAGATTGTTTCAATTTTGAGCAATTTTCACATGATAAATCAGAACAATTTTGATCAATCTTTTTCTTTAGTCTTTTATTTTCAGATTTTACTTTTCTATATTTTTCATACAATTCAGCATACATTTCCTTTAAATCATCAAAAGTCATTTTGTCAGAATCAGATTCAGAATTTACCTGGTCTTCTTCTTCATTGCTTGAAGTGCTTCCTCTTGCCGTTAGACATTTCTGGTTCTCATGAAATGTGATCACTGAATCCCAGATTTCCTTCGCAGTCCTACATGTAAGAATAGAGGAAATGACATTAGCATCTACAGCATTCTTCAGAATGTCCCGAACTCTTATATTCTCACTGTTCAGTTGTTTATCCTTCTGGGACCATTTATTCTTCTCTAGAGGCAAAACATGTGGACCATATTCAACGAGAACCCACAGTTTTGGATCTATAGAGTTTATAAAACCACATAGACTGCGTGACCATTTCTTGAAGTTAGAACCATCAAAAACTGCAGGAGATGCCATTATAAAGCAATCGAATAGACTCAGATCAATGAGCTAGAAAGCGATATCAGAAGAATGCACCACACTGGAACTGTAAAGCATGAAATCAAATCAGCAGGATCCTCTGCAGATCGTTGGATCTGGAAGTCAGAGACCGCTCTGATACCAACTGTTAGGGTGCTAGGCCCGGATACAGAGGGGGGTGAATGTATCCTTCTATGTATAATGGCCAAATAAAAACTTGGATGCTAGAGATAGACACAGAATAGAACCAATTCGATTCAACTCAAACACAAACACTTGGAGCGCGCCTATTCAAGCATCTAGCGGAAGCAAAGCAAACAATCAAACCACTGCACAAGAGATTTTTAGGTGGTTCGGTCCACAGACCTACATCCACCCCTCACTCCCAACCGGAGTGAGGCTTCACTAGCAAATGCTAGAACCAAGCAGACTCAGTCTGCAAACAGTTGCTGCCACACAGCTTGACCAGGGGAACAGCCTCCCCTCTTCCTCCCAACCGGAGGGACACCCAAGTGACTCCCAGCCACTTGGAAACTAGAGGTCGAAGACCTCTCTTCCTCCAGACCAGGAGGGACCACTGGACTTGCAACCACAAGCCCAGAACCGGAGGACTAGCCTCCCTTCCTCTAACCAGAGGGCAACCCACAAGTGACAACCTGTCACTTGCAACCTGGAGATCAGATCTCCCTTCTCCTGAACCAACAGGAGGAACCCGATCCCCAACAGGGCAATCGGAAGAACAAAGATGATCAGAAAACAAAGGAAAATAATAAAGGAAAATAACACAGCAATCAGAAAGCTGTAAAACGAAATGCACAATGTGGCTCTCAACGGAGCTGACTGGCCTGGATCTGATCCACGGTCCAGTGAAGACAGATCTTCAAGTAGCTTCTTCCTTCTTCTCCACGAGCTCTCTCGTTCACTCTCTTTCTCTCTTTCTTTCTCTTCTGCTCTCCAAATCTCTCACTCTCTATCTCTCTTTCTTTCTTTTCTACTCTCCTAATCTCTCACTCACTGCTCTCTCTTCACGGCTTCTCTCTTCTATCTTTTCTTCCTCTCTTTTCCTTCTTTTTCTCTTTTTCTGGATCGAAGGGCTTTCTGCTCTTCAGGCTTCTGCTTCGATCAACCTTCATCTGAAGACGAAGGCTCCATTATATACCAGCAGCAGCAGCAGCAGGGCGCGTGTGGCTTCCACAGTTCCCGCCCTAAGAATTCGGACCACGTGGCAGCATCCAGCAGGCTGTCAAAACACGTGTCCTCATCTGGGCACTCTCCTTATCCTCGGATCACGTGCCCAGCACTAGTACGCTCAGCAACTGGAGTTAGATGGCGTCAACTCACTTGCTCCAAAGAGTTGACGCAGCCATAAGAGATCTTCAACCTTTTTAACCGCTGCGTCGACTCCATCAGCCTGCTGCGTTGACGCAACGGTATCGGCAGTCCAGTGATCAAGTCTTCAACATATGGGCATGCTGCGTCGACGTTATCAGCATGTTGCGTTGACGCATTGAGGACATGTACATTTGTATACTGGCGTCTCTTAAGCCGCTGCGTCGACGCTGCTTGTTGATGGCGTTGATGCAGTGGAAGATATCGTGAAAGCTTCGTCGCTTGTAAGAGTCTCTGCTTCTTTAACTGCTGCGTCGACGCTGCTTGCTTGTGGCGTTAACGCAATAGAAGACATCGTGAAAGCTTCGTCTACTGATGCGTGGACGCTTTAAGCTTCAGGCGTCGACCCTGTTCCCTTCAGCAACAATAATGAAGTGTATAGACTTAGTGTTAACGTGAAGCATTGTATAGACTTTAGAGATCAATATAGCAAGTGTGTACAGAGTGAGGGAGTGTATAGACTTAGCAGTCTAGGCCTCTAACAACGAGTGTACAGACTTGCAACTCTTCATGAGATCTCAGTGTATAGACTCAACCAATGTATATAGTTGAAGATCTAACAATCGAGTGTATAGTGTTAGTTATGTGAGCATGCATTGTATAGACTTCACACATGAAGACATCCGCTGTTTAGACTTGAATAACATTCAGCAAAGCATAGACTTAGGCGTTCTGTTCAAAACAGAACCAATGTACAGACGTCATGCTGTACAGACTTGATGTTGATCAACAGACCTTTGAACATCAGCACAAGGCGTCAACGCTTCCATCGTGCAGCGTAGCCTCAGCTCCTCAAACGAGATGCTCATGCCCTTGGCAACAGGCCAATGCGTCAACGCATCCAGTGTCAGCGTCGACGCAGTGAACAAGGGAGGTGATGAACAATGCATGCACTAGCTTTACTAATGTGTAGACTTCATGAGATGCAATACAAACTCTGTACAGACTTTACTCAATGTATGGACTTCTCATAAGAAGCCAACGGCTGTACAGACTTAGTCAACCTTCAACTCACTGCGATGTACAGACTCTGAGGGACAACAGCCAATGTATGGACTTGCTAAGCTCAAGGCCAGTGTATGGACTTGATGAGACACTCATGAGTGTGTAGACTTAGAGTGAAGCATATAGTGTAACACTGCAACAGACTGTATAGACTTTGAATGTAATGTATGGACTTTGCATGAGACGCTGGCCAAGACGATGAATGCAACAGTGCAATGTCTAGACTTGAAGAATGTGAGACGATGGCTAAGAGACTGCACAATCGGATGTATAGACTTTCGTTACTGTAGCAACGTGTAGACTTTGCCTTAGACGCTAAGTGAGACGCTCAATGTACACACTTAACCAATTCAAAGGCAAATCGAGTGTAGCAACCCTGATAAAATATTAATAATAATAAAGATTTTGAAAATAAATCAAATAATTAGATAAATAAAATAATATAAAATAACGCCTCGGATCAAGGCGCTATTTAAATTATAAACGCCTCTAGTTAAGGCGTGACTCAAGAAGTGACGCCCTCACTACACGGCGTCAAATTCCAATGTCAAAAATGGTAAGGCCAAGAAACGCCCCTATCTTGGGCGTGTTTTAAACAAAGGAACGCCCTAACGAAAGGCGCTTCTTAAGAAACGACCTGAACCAGGTCGTCAATTCAAGAATCGACGCCCTGACCAAGGTCGTTAATTCAGTTCGTGAACCATTCGAACCCAGAGCTTATCCAGGGTAATGGATAAGTATTAGAAAGAGTTAAAAGGTGGTAATGACTCTATCATGGAAGTATTACTTCCACACAATCACTAACCCTAATAGGATTTCCCAAAATCCTATAAAAACTCTTGACAGCCGAACCCTAAACCTATTTGGACGATCGAACTGCACAGGTACGTGAAGAACATATGTTCTTCTTCTTCTTCTGTTTCTTTTCCTTATGAACGTAGTATGTGAAGAATTAATATTCTTCGTTTCTTCTATTCTTGCAGGGTAAGAAGACTAACGGGTAAGTCTTCTTTCTTCTTCCCTTCTCCTCCTTTACCTCCTCTCTAGTTAATACGAAGCATGATCTCTTCGTTCTTCTGCCTCCAGGTTGACTGTTGAAGAAAACAATCAACTGAGCCAAGGTTCTTCATCTGCATACCTCTGCTGCTGCTGATTATCGAGTTGCAGTAAAGCTGCAGAGTTGTTGGCTTCTCACCAAGTTATTCATCCGTCCATCTTAAAATCAACTATTAAAGGTAGGTTTTCTCAAGTCACTGTAGCCCAAATAAAATAATTTAAGATATATGTATATTAGCATGACATGCATACGGTTTATTATAGTTTTAATGCGTTTTTCTGTAATATTTTGAAAGAGACGCCCCTGTCAAGGGCCCTATTTTACAAGACACGACCCTGACAAGGTCGTCAATTCTAGATTTGACGCCCTGAACACAGGCGTTAATTCCATGAAATTACCTGAAATTAATAATCGTTCACGGTTTAAAAATTCATTTTTATGGAATATCAAAACTAATATACTGCATGACTCTACCTGTGAATTCCTGCCAATTTTCCTGTCATGATGATATGATTGTTATCCTGAAATTTATTTCTTCCTGTTCATGATAATTTCTGAAATTTCTTGAATTCACGACCGTGGCTAGGTCGTCTTTCACTGGACTAACGCCCGATACTAGGGCGTTAATTTAAAAGTAACGCCCCATCACAGGGCGTGAATTGAAAATAAACGCCCCTTACTAGGGCGCGTTTCTATTAAAATCCTGAACAATATATTCTGTAAAAATAAGAATTTAATGATTAATGCCCCTGCCAAGGGCGCGTTTTTGAAAATTTCTGAAAATAAATATGTTCTGTAAAATATTGTAAATAAAAAGATGCCTGCTACTGTAGTCGTCTCATTGCAAAGAAACGCCCCTGTCAAGGACGCGTTTTAGATAAATTTCTGAATTATTAAAAATTCTGCCAAAATGGAAACATATGTAAACGCCCTTCTGTTAGGCGTTAATTACTTGATAAACGACTCTGATTAAGTTGTTATTTTACTGTAAAACTGATTTTCCACTGTTTCTGTTAACCGATGGTTTCATATGTTATATAATATATATATCGGCACTATTCTCCACTCCGTGAGTATAGTCCCACGTTTCACGATTATTTTATCGATCACACTCAATTCTCATTGACATACAAGCTCTCCATTGGACATTCCGTTCCTTTGGACTAGCGAGTTAGTCATAGAGACCTCCGTAAGACTCCTCGTAGCCTTAGATTCCCTCAAGGCCGACTGAGCTGGTTGTACCCTAAAAACCCATTACACCATTGATGCCATGTCACTATAAAGAAACATGGTATACCGGCCCTTATGATTATACAAAGAGTATATCATAAGAAATTCTTAATGGGATGATGATATCATGCCATATCATGTCATTCTTGTAAACCTCAATTCTATGATAAGAATGAGGGTATCTTACCTTTGATATACTGTTCATGTGGACTTCAATTCTATATAAAGAATGTCCATATTGATTTGTCATGGTACCCAAGTTAAGGGAACCATATTCTACCTAGTTTTATCGATATCGTGATTATACCGTTATTATCGCCAATCTATGTCCTTTGTCATATTTTGGACTCTATTCTATCAAAGTTGTCGTACGTGTCTATAAGCTTGATTATTGAAATTCTATGTTGGCTATAAACAAGAGTGGATGTCAAAATATATGATAAATGCCTGCGCATATAGGGCTCGATCTGGTCCTGGGAGGAGCACCCGAAAGTACTTGTGCCCATGGGAGTTAAAATGATAAGGTATCTGGCATTATACCGAGTACTTTACTTTCTAGATTGGACATTCCACATAAATCTTGTACTTGAATCGTACTTGACTTGACATGAAATGCGTGGCCCGAAAAAGGGTAATTTGCTTGCTTGATACATGATAGCCAAAATTCTTGACATGACTTGTTAAATGTGCTTGCTTGAATATCTTGAGTATCTTGTTGAAAGTTCATGATTAGTTCATCTTATTCTTGATATTACATTCTCTCTATCTTGTCGTTTTATGCGAGCATGCATAGCTTTATTGCATCCATGAAAGATGTAATTACTTACACCCCTTGCTAGGACTTGAGATATAATTTCCTACTGAGCGTTCGCTCATTCCGTTTGTCCCTTTTTACTTTTCAGGTAAGTCCGATGACGAGACTGAATCGGATGGGAATGGTCAAGAGTGAAAGTGATAGAGCTGCTCAAGTGTCATCTAGTCTTTTCTATAGTTTCTTGAGTCAAATATGTATTCTTTTCTTTTTATTAAACAGAGTATTGGATTTGTAATAGCCTATTAATAATAAAGGATTGGGTTATCTTGCTATTTTGCGCATCTCTGTCTTTGTGTCGAATACACGACCACTCTGATTGACATGATTGTTATAAACTCGTCACGCGTCTCCGGGTATCTTCCGCGCTCGGGGCGTGACAATTTCTGTGGTATCAGAGCCTAAGGTATTCAATTCCTAGGAAAACCCAAGTCCAAGGATAAGTATAAACCTTTTACCAGTGAGATTGGTTAGAACCAAGGGTTAAGAGTCAATGAGTCTTTTAATAAGATCACAGTGATATAATACTAACGTAGCTATTGTAATTGTAGGATAATGGCTGCCGAACGTGCTCAATGGCACAACATGCAGCGTACCCTTCAAGGAATGACTCAAGTGCTACAACAGGTAGCACAAGGTGATGCTCCATGAGCTGGAAGCTTACACCAAGCCTTTAAGAGCATGAATCCCCCGAAGTTCATAGGATCGACCGATCCGGACGATGCCGAGCATTGGGTTCGGGAAACCGAACGCATATTCCGTGTTATGCAATGCACGGATCAGGACAAAGTCTTATTAGCTACTTTCCAGTTAGAAAAGGATGCTAGATGCTGGTGGGAGTCTATTGAAGCAACCATCGATCCTACTCAAGTAACATGGGAAGAATTTTTGGAATACTTCAATGCTAAATATTTCTCGGACCGAGTCCAAGAAAAGAAGGCTGCAAAATTCGCTGTATTAAAGCAACGATCTTTATCATTAGCAGATTATGAAGCTCAGTTCTCCAGGTTGTCTAGATATGCTAAGCATCTTATTAGCACGGAAAAGATGAAAGCCCGTAGATTTCTTAATGGGCTTAGGCCCCACTATATTACTCAACTGGCGCGTATGGACATCCAAGTTTATTCTAAAATAGTGCGCCGAGCTCAATTACTTGAGGATGCCACGGAACTATCTGATAGGATCCGTGGAAAAGACAAGAAGGAGCAAGTCACATGTTCGGGTTCTTTCAAACCCAACTTTAAGAAGAGGCCCAATAATGGAGGTTCATCCTCTCAAGATTCCAAGTTCAAGAAATCCAAGCCCTTCTCTATCACAACTACCCCTTCTAATACAGTATGCAAGCATTGTGACAAGGCTGGTCACAAGACAGAAGAATGCTGGAGGAAATTAGGAGCTTGTCTCCGTTGTGAGAGTCGCGAACATCGGATTCCCGATTGTCCATTAATGAATGACCAAGCCGGTGATGGTAAACGCCCGGTGACAAAGAATGCTCGACTTCATGCAATAAAGAAGACCGAGCAAGAAGAAGGTGGACTGGTAGAAGGTACATTAACAGTTTGTTCCAAAAGTGCTTATGTCTTATTTGATACGGGTGCATCGCATTCCATTATTTCTAAGAAGTTTGCCGACCGGTTACCGTTAGAACCAGAATGGATAAAAATAGTTCTAACTACTCCTCTAGGAAGTGAAAATGATATTACTCATCACTACCAAAACTGTGAGGTAATGGTTCAAGGTAGGAATTTACCTATAGATCTCATATGCCTCGATCTAAAGGAGTATGATGTTATACTAGGAGCGGACTGGTTATCCAAATACCAGACAACGGTTGATTGCCGCAATAGCCGAATTGCTTTCAAAGATATTCCAGAATTAGTCTTTACTCGCCCCAAGAGTCGGAGCAATTCCCCTCTTATTTCGGCCCTCCGAGCTAGCAAGCTCATCAGGAAAGGATGTACATCTTTCCTTACCTTTGTCACAAGAAACTAAGCTAGAAGACATACAAGTGGTGCAAGAATTTTCGGACGTGTTTCCGAAAGATTTGCCAGGATTACCCCCTCAAAGGGATGTGGCCTTCACCATTGACTTAGTCCCTGGTGCTGGTCCAGTTTCAAAGGCACCCTATAGAATGTCCCCTGCGGAACTCAAAGAATTGAAGGAGCAGTTGATGGAACTAATTCGAAAAGGGTTTATTAGATCAAGTACTTCCCCGTGGGGAGCACCAGTCTTATTTGTGAAGAAGAAGGATGGATCCATGAGACTATGCATCGACTATCGACAGTTGAATCATCTCACTATCAAGAACAAGTATCCACTGCCGAGAATCGATGAATTATTTGATCAGATTTCAGGATCCAAGTATTTTTCCAAGATTGACCTCAGATCAGGATATCATCAGTTAAGGATCAAAGATGATGACATTCATAAGACCGCATTCAGAAGCAAGTATGGCCATTATGAATTCGTTGTTATGCCTTTTGGACTAACAAATGCCCCTGCTGCCTTTATGCAGTTAATGAATAGCATATTCAGGCCATATCTAGATCAATTCGTGGTAGTCTTCATTGATGATATATTGATATATTCCAAGACTAAGGAAGAACATGAAAAGCATTTGAGGATTGCATTGCAAGTCTTGAGGACAAATCAATTATATGCAAAACTCAGTAAGTGCGAGTTCTGGATTGAAGAAGTAGCTTTTCTCGGACATGTCATATCCAAGGACGGTTTATCTGTAGATCCGTCAAAGGTTGAAGCTGTAAGAAACTGGGAAAGACCTACTAATGCAAGCGAGATCAGAAGTTTCTTAGGTCTTGCAGGCTATTATCGGCGATT
Source organism: Amorphophallus konjac (assembly GCA_022559845.1). Lineage (NCBI taxonomy): Eukaryota > Viridiplantae > Streptophyta > Magnoliopsida > Alismatales > Araceae > Amorphophallus > Amorphophallus konjac. The sequence continues at coordinate 146,927,271 of CM040122.1, forward strand.
CATCAAAGACTTCTCCAAGATCACCGTGCCCCTTATAAGGTTAACTCGCAAGGAGATCCGATATGAATGGAGTGAGGAATGTGAAAGAAGCTTCCAAACTCTCAAGGATCATCTTACTACAGCTCCGGTCTAAGCTCTACCAATAGAAGGAGAGAAATTCGAGGTCTACACAGATGCTTCTGGCATTGGCCTCGGATGTGTCCTAATGCAACAAGGAAAGGTCATAGCATACTCTTCACGTCAACTAAAGAAGTATGAGGAGAATTACCCCGTCCATGACTTAGAACTGGCCGGGGAGGTATTTGCCCTAAAGATATCGAGACACTACTTATATGGAGTGCAGTTTACTATATACTCCGATCACAAAAGTCTCAAATATCTATTTTCACAAAAGGAGCTAAACATGAGACAAAGACGCTGGCTAGAATATCTCAAGGACTTCGACTTCAATATACAATACCATCCCGGAAAGGGTAATTATGTTGCTGATGCCCTTAGTCGAAAGCCGAGAGCAATGATAGCCAATTGTATGATACAAGAATGGAGGTTGCTAGAACAATTCTCCGAGCTCAATATAAGCTTGGACAAGGAAGCCAAATTTGTCACATTATCTCATGTAAGCATACAGTCAGATTTATTATATGAGATACAAGCACTTCAGGATGATGATCCTATATTAGTGGAAATCAAAGGCAGATTAGAAGGACAATCTGATTTTCAACTAACTTCTGATGGAAGATTATTATTCAAAGGTAGAACTTGTATACCCGACTGTCCAGAATTAAAGAAGAAGATCTTAGATGAAGCTCACAGATCAAGGTACACGATTCATCCAGGATCAACCAAAATGTACCAAGATGTAAAGAGGAACTTTTGGTGGCCTAATATGAAAAGAGAAATAGCGGACTATGTATCACGCTGTCTCACATGCCAACAAGTCAAGGCGGAACACCAAAAGCCTGCTGGTAAACTTCATCCTCTAGATATTCCTAAGTGGAAGTGGGAGGATATTGGTATGGACTTCATCATGGGTTTGTCTAAATCTAAAGGAGGACATGATGGAATCTGGGTTATCATTGACCGATTAACTAAATCGGCACATTTCTTGCCAATAAAAAGCCGATGGTCAATTGATGTGCTAGCTGCACTATACATCAAAGAAATAGTCAGGTTGCATGGTATACCTGTCTCGATCGTGTCTGACAGAGATCCCCGTTTCACTTCTCATTTTTGGAAAGGATTACAACATTCGTTGGGAACAAGGCTCAACTTTAGTACTGCTTTTCATCCACAAACGGATGGTCAGACCGAGAGAACTAATCAAGTTGTTGAGGATATGCTAAGAGCTTGCATCATTGACTTTGGTGGAAGCTGGCATGAACATTTGCCACTAGTGGAATTTGCATATAATAATAGCTACCAAGCTAGTATCCAAATGGCACCTTTCGAAGCTTTATATGGAAGGAGTTGCCGATCACCCTTATGCTGGAACGAAGTTGGAGAGAAACAACTGTTAGGTCCAGACATGGTAAGGGATACAACTGAGAAGATACAAGTAATCAGAGAAAGATTACAAGTTGCTCAGACCAGACAAAAGGCTTATGCTGATACAAGAAGAAGAGATCTTGAATTCCAGGTTGGAGATCATGTATTTCTTAAAATATCGCCTGGACGTGGCATACGAAGATTTGGTGTTAAGGGCAAGCTTACGCCAAGATTCATCGGACCATTTGAGATACTCGAAAGAGTTGGCGAGGTTGCTTATCGCATCGCGTTGCCTCCTCAATTGTCCGAAGTACATAATGTATTTCACATATCTATGTTGAAGAAGTATGTACACGATCCATCTCATATTATTGAACATGGAGATCTGGTGATCCAGAAAGATCTCACCTATGAACAGAAGCCTATGAAGATCTTAGATCGAGAAATACGAGCTCTAAGGAATAAGGTTATTCCCATGCTCAAGGTGCAATGGAATAAGAATACTGAACACGAAGCCACATGGGAGACCGAGGAATCTATGAAGAAACGATTTCCTGAGTTATTCTAAGAGGTATATGATCTACACTCTCCACGTATATACATATTATGCAATTGAATTTGGGGACCAAATTCTTTTAAGTGGGGGAGGGTGTAGCAACCCTGATAAAATATTAATAATAATAAATATTTTAAAAATAAATCAAATAATTAGATAAATAAAACAATATAAAATAACGTCTCGGATCAAGGCGCTATTTAAATTATAAACGCCTCTAGTTAAGGCGTGACTCAAGAAGTGACGCCCTCACTACACGGCGTCAAATTCCAACGTCAAAAATGGTAAGGCCAAGAAACGCCCCTATCTTGGGCGTGTTTTAAACAAAGGAACGCCCTAACGAAAGGCGCTTCTTAAGAAACGACCTGAACCAAGTCGTCAATTCAAGAATCGACGCCCTGACCAAGGTCGTTAATTCAGTTCGTGAACCGTTCGAACCCAGAGCTTATCCAGGGTAATGGATAAGTATTAGAAAGAGTTAAAAGGTGGTAATGACTCTATCATGGAAGTATTACTTCCACACAATCACTAACCCTAATAGGATTTCCCAAAATCCTATAAAAACTCTTGACAGCCGAACCCTAAACCTATTTGGACGATCGAACTGCACAGGTACGTGAAGAACATATGTTCTTCTTCTTCTTCTGTTTCTTTTCCTTATGAACGTAGTATGTGAAGAATTAATATTCTTCGTTTCTTCTATTCTTGCAGGTTAAGAAGACTAACGGGTAAGTCTTCTTTCTTCTTCCTTCTCCTCCTTTACCTCCTCTCTAGTTAATACGAAGCATGATCTCTTCGTTCTTCTGCCTCCAGGTTGACTGTTGAAGAAAACAATCAACTGAGCCAAGGTTCTTCATCTGCATACCTCTGCTGCTGCTGATTATCGAGTTGCAGTAAAGCTGCAGAGTTGTTGGCTTCTCACCAAGTTATTCATCCGTCCATCTTAAAATCAACTATTAAAGGTAGGTTTTCTCAAGTCACTGTAGCCCAAATAAAATAATTTAAGATATATGTATATTAGCATGACATGCATACGGTTTATTATAGTTTTAATGCATTTTTCTGCAATATTTTGAAAGAGACGCCCCTGTCAAGGGCGCTATTTTACAAGACACGACCCTGACAAGGTCGTCAATTCTAGATTTGACGCCCTGAACACAGGCGTTAATTCCATGAAATTACCTGAAATTAATAATTGTTCACGGTTTAAAAATTCATTTTTATGGAATATCAAAACTAATATACTGCATGACTCTACCTGTGAATTCCTGCCAATTTTCCTGTCATGATGATATGATTGTTATCCTGAAATTTATTTCTTCCTGTTCATGATAATTTCTGAAATTTCTTGAATTCACGACCGTGGCTAGGTCGTCTTTCACTGGACTAACGCCCTATACTAGGGCGTGAATTTAAAAGTAACACCCCATCACAGGGCGTGAATTGAAAATAAACGCCCCTTACTAGGGCGCGTTTCTGTTAAAATCCCGAACAATATATTCTGTAAAAATAAGAATTTAATGATTAACGCCCCTGCCAAGGGTGCGTTTTTGAAATTTTCTTAATATAAATATGTTCTGTAAAATATTGTAAATAAAAAGACGCCTGCTACTGTAGTCGTCTCATTGCAAAGAAACGCCCCTGTCCAGGGCGCGTTTTAGATAAATTTCTGAATTATTGAAAATTCTGCCAAAATGGAAACATATGTAAATGCCCTTCTGTTAGGCGTTAATTACTTGATAAACGACTCTGATTAAGTCGTTATTTTACTGTAAAACTGATTTTCCACTGTTTCTGTTAACCGATGGTTTCATATGTTATATAATATATATATCGGCACTATTCTCCACTCCGTGAGTATAGTCCCACGTTTCACGATTGTTTTATCGATCACACTCAATTCTCATTGACATACAAGCTCTCCATTGGACATTCCGTTCCTTTGGACTAGCGAGTTAGTCATAGAGACCTCCGTAAGACTCCTCGTAGCCTTGGATTCCCTCAAGGCCGACTGAGCTGGTTGTACCCTAAAAATCTATTACACCATTGATGCCATGTCACTCTAAAGAAACATGGTATACCGGCCCTTATGATTATACAAAGAGTATATCATAAGAAATTCTTAATGGGATGATGATATCATACCATATCATGTCATTCTTGTAAACCTCAATTCTATGATAAGAATGAGGGTATCTTACCTTTGATATACTGTTCATGTGGACTTCAATTCTATATAAAGAATGTCCATATTGATTTGTCATGGTACCCAAGTTAAGGGAACCATATTCTACCTAGTTTTATCGATATCGTGATTATACCGTTATTATCGCCAATCTATGTCCTTTGTCATATTTTGGACTCTATTCTATCAAAGTTGTCGTACGTGTCTACAAGCTTGATTATTGAAATTCTATGTTGGCTATAAACAAGAGTGGATGTCAAAATACATGATAAATGCCTGCGCATATAGGGCCCGATCTGGTCCTGGGAGGAGCACCCGAAAGTACTTGTGCCCATGGGAGTTAAAATGATAAGGTATCTGGCATTATACCGAGTACTTTACTTTCTAGATTGGACATTCTACATAAATCTTGTACTTGAATCGTACTTGACTTGACATGAAATGCGTGGCCCGAAAAAGGGTAATTTGCTTGCTTGATACATGATAGCCAAAATTCTTGACATGACTTGTTAAATGTGCTTGCTTGAATATCTTGAGTATCTTGTTGAAAGTTCATGATTAGTTCATCTTATTCTTGATATTACATTCTCTCTATCTTATCATTTTATGCGAGCATGCATAGCTTTATTGCATCCATGAAAGATGTAATTACTTACACCCCTTGCTAGTACTTGAAATATAATTTCCTACTGAGCGTTCGCTCATTCCGTTTGTCCCTTTTTACTTTTCAGGTAAGTCCGATGACGAGACTGAATCGGATGGGAATGGTCAAGAGTGAAAGTGATAGAGCTGCTCAAGTGTCATCTAGTCTTTTCTATAGTTTCTTGAGTCAAATATGTATTCTTTTCTTTTTATTAAACAGAGTATTGGATTTGTAATAGCCTATTAATAATAAAGGATTAGGTTATCTTGTTATTTTGCGCATCTCTGTCTTTGTGTCGAATACACGACCACTCTGATTAACATGATTGATATAAACTCGTCACCCGTCTCCGGGTATCTTCCGCGCTCGGGGCGTGACATCGAGTGTACAGACTTTGAGTCCAAACCCAACGGCTGTATAGACTTAGAAAGTGAAGACTGATGTACAGACTTCATTAATCAAAGCATGAATGAGACGCTGTACACACTTAGCCTAGGACAATGTATAGACTCAATCAAATGAAGAAACACATGATGCAATGTGTGGACTTGGTGACACATGCAAACAGATGAGTGTACAGACTATGCCAGCAAGCTACATGATGTGTAGACTTAGAAGTGCCTGCAGCTGTGCAATGTGCAACCAGTGTATGGACTTGTCGTGCCTACACAGGGCGTTGTACACACTTGCTGCCTGATGCAAATGTGCAGATTCTATTAATGCATATCAATGCTTTATGCAGCAGATAATCAGTCTGAACTTCAAATGCAATGACTCACAGTGTAAGCAGATAAACTGACTGAACATATGAGAGACTGAATGAACATTTGAATGACAGACTGAATATAAGAATGACTGAATAAAACCATGGTGACTCACAGTGATTAGCTCACATTAAAACCAATCATCACAAACCCCTAGAGCCAATCATCAAAACAACAAGCCACAGGGGCCAGGGGCACAACATCCACGTGGATCATAATACTCAACTCAGGACCTACCAAAGCGATCCGAAACTCTCCAAAAAGGATCCGAAAGAATCAATAAGAATCTAGGGTATTACAGCCTCCCCTCCTTCAAGAAATTCCATCCTCGAAATTTAAGGAACGAACAAGAAGAAGCAAGGACGAACAAATCCCCAAGACACAATTTGAAACAACATGAATCTCGAAAAACACAATTCAGAGGAACACCGCCAGACCATCATCACAAGCACATGCTCTGGATCTCAAGGCAAATCGATCCAAAGGACAAGCATGGCACACAAGTGAACGCAAGTCTGACACCTCCGAAACAAGGCAACATCGCTTATGTCTCACAGGAAAGGAGACACGACTTATGCCACGACAACAGCTATCGAGAAAATAAAACAACAGACACGGCAAGCATCAGCTTAAACAAGGAAGCATAGTCCTCTCAGCTGACAGCTTGACATCATCAGCTCCAGTGCCACAGGCAACAACGAAAGCCTAGCACACAGGATGTCAATGACAGCACTGGACCACAAGCACAATCATGTAAGTCCTCACTCAGACGTTACATCTGATCGAGTCACATGCTAACTCAACCAGGAAAGAAGAGTACAGCACAACTAACCGACAAGATCACGGTCCATACGATGCTAAGACAGATTCACAGGGAAGTAACGATAAAAAGACAATGACAACAGCAGCAGCACTTGCAGGATCCTGGCTCCGTACTGAACATAGAACCACGGAACACAACCGCAAGCTGTGTCACATCAAGGCACAATAACAGTAGAACACACGACTATAATGGGCTAGTCATACAATGAATAGCTCACTAAGAAAAGTCCCACGACAACAAGAAGGACAACGATCTCGGGAAACGGATATCAAGGACCACGATCACGTCCCGATAACACAACACCCAAGAAAAAGATACAGAGGAGCAGAGGGTTATCAGCCCACACGCTTCCGCTGTGCACTCATACAACGCACACAGGCATCAGAAATATCCTGATAATCGCATCTCAGCACACACTCGGCGCCATCGCAATTCAGGAAAATTGCAATGTATCACGCCACGAGTACTGATCCTGCCAACAACCGATCACAAATCGCCTAAGTGCAATGAAGGAGAGTACCAGCTTCAGCACAAAGCACAAAGAAAGGCTAATCTAAGCTTACCATTACGTCCTGGAAGAATAAATGAGCCTTCACAACACGTCAGCCGTCAGACACGGCACAACGAACATAGTGCACAACGGCTCTAAAAATAAAGATTAGGTCCAAAGCCAAGCAACCGTAGAACAAAGAGCAGGTCAGGCTCAGAAGAAATATTGTCCACACTTAAGTAGACACAGGACAAAGATCTCACTAAGATAGCACTTTCAAGGCTTACCTCGAAAAGACTCCACCAAACAGGATGAGAAGCATCAAGCTCACTAACAGTAGCTCACCATGAAGGAAAATCCTAGGTTTACTTGAGCATCTTCTCAGTCGAGGCAACAAGAAATCACTTCAACAGAAGCGAAACACCTCAGGAGCTGAGTAGACTCAAGCTGGGATGACCAAAACAACGTAAGAACGTGTACATCCATCACACCAACTCGAAAAGTCACCAGCCACTTGAACAAATCATGAAAAAAATCTCAAATAATGTACTGCAGATTCAAGCCTATCGACGAACTTTTCCAAGTACAGCATGATCAAGACAAACACCACGATGAAAAATAGCATCCCATCTCATCCTGACAAGAGCAAAACCATCTCGTACAGTGTTAACACAGCACGCACAAGACAACACGCGAAAACAAAACCACAAGGAATCGCGAAACCTAAGCTAGCGAAAGACTGTACTGGACTTTCAGGACTCTGGACACTGTATATCTTGGATTTCCATGTACTTCACACAACAACCACAACCGCTCTGATACAAGCTGTGACGACCCAGACTCCGGATACCAAATGTACCCGATAGGACTACAATGTAGACCCGATACCACTTGGAACCCGTGAGACCTCCCAAGAGCTGTAAAGCTACGAAGGGATAAAAGGAATGTCGTGTAGTACATTAGTCGCATATATAACAGTAAGTAATTAAATTTCATTAATCGAATTTGCTAAAGTAGCAGAAATAAAATTACTTTTTAATTAACAATTAAAATTAACAACTACACCAGAGTTCCAGTCCAAAGGGAAGACAAGTACAGTCAATAGAAAGAAAACGTACACTGAGGTCGGGGGAAGCTCGACGCAGGTACAGCTGGCAACTATGAGCACGCCACACCAAGAACCGCGAAGGAAGCAGAGACGACCACAATTAAAAAGTAGGGGTGAGCCTCGTGTCACTGGCCCAATAGGGGTCATGCGGATCCCGACTAAAAAATAACGCAGTAACATGGAACAATAGCTAAAACAACAATAGTAGTAAAGTAGGAAAAGCTAAACTACAACTAGAAAGCTGTAAAGGAAAGCCGTAAAGGCAGGAGTAGAAACAACTAAAAGAAAAGGGAAAAACCAAGCCGTAAAGAATGACAACACGGATGCCAAGCAAAGCATGGCTCCCTAAGCACAAATGCATACACAACTGGATCGTCGTGCACACCACACAGTACTGACCTCGGGTAAGGCCAAGAAAAGACTAACCCGAAGAGGTCACGACGCATGAGAAATGTGAGAGTCACGTGTCACGTGACGGAAGCACCTCCTCACTAGAAGAACGGCCAAATGCGTCGATTGATGTCTTACATGGTGCCACTGGTATCTCGCTACGGACGCCGAGAACGGCGGAGACTGAGACACTCACTGAACCAGAACAGAAACTACAGTAACGAGTGACTAGTCAGGGTCACGCCCGTCGGCATTCGTCCAAAAGCCCTTGACCACGTGTGCACACACCGACTCTTGGCTAGAGCCAGGCCTCTAGCTAGTCCCCCCCCCCCCAGCAGGACGCTACAGTAAAGCAGGGGCCCACGAAAACTAGCTGAAAAATCGTATCTCAGGAACTGCCCTCACCACCACTCCTGGGTGGGTCGACACTCGAGGTCGTCAGGCTACGACTAGTGGAGGCTCACTAGACACAAAGACTCTGGAACACGAGTGCTGAAGTACAGACAGGCCAAGCAAGCACTGTCACACGTACTACCAAGCACCAAGGTAGTACACCCACTGCCAATAGACTCAAGAGAAGACAACTAGACCTACTGATACAACGATCCTTGAGTCTCATGACTCGGAGTCAAGATCGTCACCCAACGATGGTGACAATCTGCCAATCAGCCTAATCCTAAGCCAGAGAAACCGACACATCTGGGGGAAATGACTCACAAAAACCTGAGGGATCACCAAGACCCTCAACACACATGGACACGTAAACTGAGGTAGGATAGTACCTCAAGGCATCCAGAACCACTGTCTCGGGCTATCCAAAATAGTCGAGACACACACTGTAATGTTTCGGATCTTTGGTGGATCCTTAGTAGGTCTGGTTGGATCTTTATTGGATCTTTCGGATCAGTTTCGGTGAGTTTCGGTTCGCTTATGTGGCTTCCGAGTTGAGTTTTACGATCCGTGTGGGTTTTTCTCTCGTACTAGTTACGGAACCCTACGGTGAGTTTATTTGTCAGTTCATCGACTCGAGGATGCTGCGCGACGATGTACTCTCCGAGCCTGTCGTTTTGACTATTTTTGCGTATTTTTCTGAGATAGGGCCAAAAATCAGATTTTTTCAGAAATTAGGAAAATTCCTAATTTCTTTTCCTTTTTTCTTTCCTTCCTCTCTCCTCCTTCTCATTTCACACCGCCGCCCCCTCTCTCTTCATTTTCTCTCCTCTCGAGCTTCCTTGGCTTCGGCTACAGACGGAGGACCTAGGGGCGCGTGCTGGGGATGCTGTGGAGTTGGTCGGGTACACGACGGGGCGAGGATGGAGTGGTTTTGGCGTGATCCCAAATGGTGGATTCAAAGCCGGCATTTGAGCTCGCGGCGCGGTTTTTGGCACGGTTTCTTCGGTGGAGGTAGGGAGATGGATCGCCTAGCTGTTCTACACGTTTTCCATGCTTCTGTGCGTAGTTTGGTGCTCGATCGGGAGAGATCGGGCTGTTTTAATGAAAACTGTTATTTTCGGAGTTTTCAGGATTCGTCGGAAAACGGTAACCATTCTTGGTCTAGTTAGTGTCAAAATGACCGCTGGGATGTCTGGATCCCATTCATGTTAGTTTCGTGTCGATCGGTCGTCATTCGAGGTCGGTAGGAGTCCGGGAACCTCGGTGACTCGTTTAGGGTCGATTTGTCCAAATCGCCCCGATCTTGCGTTTTAATGGGTGCATGTGGGCTTTTTAGCCTCCTGAAGTTATTTTTCATCGTCTAGGTTTATTTCCCCTGCGTTTCGGCGTGAATGGGGCGTGGAACGGGCCGATTCGACGTTTCCACCTTTTTCCCGCCGTGACCGGTGTAGCGGTCGTTGTAGAGACCATCACAGTCTCTGACGGCCCTACGATAGATCGCCACAGCGTTTTAACGTTTTAAACTTTTCGTGGCTGTGGGAGTGTGACGGTCCAGTGGTGGTGCGTCACAGCCCTCTGACGCATCCAGGTAGCTGCGTCACGGCTATTCTGTCTTCTTGAGATTTGAGTAAGTCGGTTCCTCTGACTGCCCTTCCGTGGTGCGTCAGAGCCTTGTAACGTGCCTGTACTAGGCCGTTACGTTCTGTTTGACCGGATTTGACTGTTTAAGTCAGTTCATGTAGCGGTCTTACCCTCATGCGTCACAGTGATGTAACGCGTCCATCTTGGACCGTTACATGCTGTTTGTCTGAGTTTTTTTGACTTAGGTCTGTTGGCCCTAACGGCCCTAAAGGGGTGCGTCAGAGCTGTGTAACGCGCCTAGGTTAGGCTGTTACATGTCTTGTGCATTTTAGGTGTTGGATAGGGCGGTGTTTGTGACGGCACATTCTTCGACCGTCACGCCGCTATAGCGCATCTTCATTAGACCGCCACATTCATGAAACGGTCTAAGGGTGGTGCGTTACAGTCCTAGAGCTCCGATTTTCCATCGTTGTGATTTCTGATTGTCTTGGCTTCACCGTGTGGCCTGCCCGTTTTCCTGCGGATGTCTCCTGACATCCTATGAGGGCTAAGACTACATTATAAGGTAGCCAGGAGTCTTCTTGCTTGAGGTAGGATTCTCTTTCCAGCTATAGAATGTCTTTGCCTCTGGTTGCGTGGCGATTCCTCCTTGACTGCTTGGTTGACCTAGCGGCCGAGTGATGGATAGCCTATGCCCAGAGAGTGGTTTATTGGTGGTTTGGTTTCCGGTATCTTGGCTTGACCTGGTGGTTCGCCCATTGTCACGTGGACATCACCCGATGTCCTATGAGGGATATAACCGTGTTCTGAGGTGGCCAAGAGGGTTTGTGTCTGTGTGTGTGTCTCAGCGGTTCTGTCCAATTCGAGACACTGGTTCTGGATGCCTCGGGGTACTATTTTACCTTGAGTTGCGTGTCCAGGCATGTCGGAGGGTTCTTGCTATTCCCTCCAGGCCTCCGTGAGTCGTTTTCTGCGAAGTGTCATTTCCCGTGGCTTAGGATTAGACCGATTGGCGGCTTGTTCCGCTGTCAGTGACGATCTTGCCTTTGAGTCGTCCCGACTCAAGGATCGTTACGTTGTAGGTCTAGTTGCCTAATCCTGAGTCTGTTGGTAGCAGTAGTACTGCCAGTGGTGCCTAGTAGTACGTGTGACAGCGCGTTCTAGCTTGTCCGTCCTCTAGCACTTGTGTTTTTGAGTCTAGTGTCTCGTGAACCTCCGCTTGTCATGGCCTGTCGATGCACGCGGTCCAGTGTGTTGACCCACCTTGGAGGGGTGGAAAGGGCAGTTCCCGAGATACGGGTTGTAAGCTAGTTCCGTGGGCTCCCAGCCAACGGTAGCGTCCTACCGAGGGAGAAAACTAGCTAGAGGACCTGGCTTAGGCTAGAGCTAGTGTGTGCACATGTTGTCAGGGACTGAGGACTTAAGCCGATGGGCGTGACCCTGACTAGTCTCTTGTTGCTATTGTTCTTATTTGGTTCAGTGCGTGTCTGCGTCTCTGCCGTGTCTTTAGCGGTACCGTAGGCGAGACACTCGGGGCGCAGCATAAGACGTCAGTGGATGCATCTAGCTGTTCTCCTTGTGAGGAGGCTCTTCCGTCACGTGATACGTGACTTTCGCATTTCTTGTGCGCCGTGACCTTTTCGAGTTAGCCCTCTCGTGGCCCTACTTAAGGTCAGTGTTGTGTTGTGTGCACGACGTTCTAGTCGTGTGTGCTCATCGGGTCTGTCCGTCGTCTATCTAGATCTTTTCTAGACTTTTGTCTGTCCTTGCAGGTCTTTGTCTTAGGCCTGGCATCGTGTCGGCAGATCGGTAACTCCTGACTTTGTCAGTTCAGAGTCACCCTTCGGTCGCTGCTTGGAGTAGTTTGGGGTGTCGAGGTTAGTTCGGCATCCACTTGTCTGGTGCGGATTCTCCCCTTTTCCTACTTGTTCCCTACTCCTACTCCCCGTCTGTTCTTTACTGCTTCTAGGGTAGTTTTACAACTTTGTAGTGTAGTTTTTCCGCCTTACTACACCTGATGTTCTTCTTGCCATTTTTGTTGTTCCGTGTTACTACGTGTTTTTCAGTGGGGATCTGCGTGACCCCTACTGAGCCAGTGACACGAGGCTCACCCCTGCTTTTCAGGTGGGCTATCATTCGTTCTACTTCCGTGGTTCTTGGTGCGCGTGCTCGTAGCGTGTCGTTGTGGCCAGCTGGTACCTGCGTCGGGCTTCTACCGACTTCTTGGTACGTCTTTCTTTTCTGTCGACTGTACTTGCTAGACTTGTTGTCTTAACTCTGGGCTTGACTCTGGTATATAATTGTTAATTTGAAACTGTTAATTAAAAAGTAATTTTATTTCTGCCACTTTAGCAAACCGATCTAATGAAATTTAATTGCTTACTGTTATATCTATGTGGCTTCAATGTACTCTACACATACCTTTTATCCCTTCGGTGCTTTACCGCTCTTGGGAGGCCTCGCGGGTTCCAAGTGGTATCAGGTATATTCGATAGTCCTATTGGATATATCTGGTATCCGGGATCCGGGTCGTCACAGCTGGTATCAGAGCAGTGTTCTGAGATGTTCGGAGTTCTTTTCTGAGCTATCAGAGCATTGTTGTGTGAAGTACATGGGAATATGAGATATATAGTATCCAGAGTCCTGAAAGTCCAGTACAGTCTTTCGCTGGCTTAGGTTTGAGATTCTTTGTCGCTTCATTTTCTGTGTGTCATCTTGTGCGTGCTGTCCTGGCACTGTATGAGATGGTCCTGCTCTCGTCAGGATGTGATGAGGTGTTTCTTTTTCGTCGTTGTGTCTGTCTCGATCATGTTGTACTTGGCAGAGTTCGCCGGAAGGCTTGAATCTACGGTACATTGTTCGAGATCTTTTCCGTGATTTGTTTAGGTGGCTGGTGACTTTCGCGTTGTTGTGATGGCCATACACGTTCTTACGTTGTTTTGGTCGTCCCAGCTTGAGTCTGTCCAGCTCCCGATGTGTTTCACTTCTGTTGAAGTGCTCGATTAGATTCCGTGTTTGAGAAATTGCTCAAGCAAGCTAGGATTTTTCCTTCCTAGTGAGCTTTCATGGTTGAGCGTATTGCTTCTCGTCCTTTCTGGTGGATACTTTTCGAGGTTTGCCTTGGAATTACTATCTTAGTGATGCCCATTGTCTTGTGTCTGCTTAAGTGTGGACAGCTTTGTTCTGAGCCTGATCTGCTCTTTGTCTTACAGTTGCTTGGCTTTGGACTCCATCATGGGGTTAAGAGATGTCGCGTACCGAATTTGTCGTGCCGTGTCCAACGGCCGATGTGTTGTGAAGGCTCATTTACCATTTTCAGGACGTGAAGGTAAGCTGAGATTAGCATTCTTCTGTGCTTTGTGCTGGAACCGGTGCTCTCCGTGATTGGCACTTTGGCGACCTATGATCGGTTGTTCGCTGGATCAGTACTCGTCGTGTGTTATATTACGATCTTCATGGATTGCAATGACTCCTAGAGTGCGCTGAGATGCGGATACCAAGGTCATTCTGGTGCCTGCGTGTGTTGTTGAGTGCGTAGCGGAAGCGTGTGGGCTGATTACCCACGGGCTCAGGATCGTTGGTTGTGAGATTCTAGCAGATCGAGAGAATTGTTGTTCTCGATGTAACTTCATCTTGGCTTCCTGTGCCTTGATGTTGCCTGTTGCCTGTTGCCATGCTGTTGCTGGAGTAATTCTGGGTGTTGGCATTGGCATTTGCGAGTGTTGGGGAATCTATCGGCATTCCTGCTGATTGAGTACCCTCTGCTCCTCTATTTTTTTTCTCTTGGGTGTTATGCTCTCAGGGTGTGATCGTGGTCCTTGAGTTGCGCTCCCCGAGATTATTGTCGTTTCTCGTTGTTGTGGGTCCTTTCTTGGTGAGCTGCTCGATGCATGACTAGTTCCTTGTGGTCGTGTGTTCAGCTGTTCTTGTGGCTTGATGTGACCCTGCTTGCAGTTGTGTTTCGTGGTTCTGTGTTCTATACGGAGCCAGAATCCTGCAAGTGCTGTTGTCGTCGTTTTATTACTGTTTATCTATGATTTTGTGTCTCTGTCTTGGACCAGGTCTTGTCGGTTAGCTTTGTTGTACTCTTTTTCCCTAGAGTTAGCTTGCAGCTCGATCAGATGTAATATCTGAGTAAGGACTGACTTGATTGTGCTTGTGGTCCAGTGTTGTCGTTACCGTCCTGTGTGCCAGGTGTTCTCTGTCACCTTTGGCACTGGAGCCGATGATGTGGTCGAGCTGTCAGCTGAGAGGACTGTGTCTGCTTGTTTGAGCTGATACTCATCGTGTCCGTCGTTTCGTTTCCTCGATATCTGTTGTCGTGGCAGTCGTGTCTCTTTCCCGGTGAGACTTAAGCGACGTTGCTTTATTTCAGAGGTGTTGGACTTGTGTTCACTTGTGTCGTGCTCGATCTAGAGCGTGTGCTTGTGATTGTGGTCTGACGATGTTCCTCTGAGCTGTGTTTCTCGAGATTTATGTCGTTTCCGCAGTTGTGTTGTCGGGTTGTTCTTCCCTACTTACCCTTGCTAGTCCTTAAATTTCAAGGATGAAATTTCTTAAAGGAGGGGCGGATGTAATGTCCCAGATCTTTGCTGGATCCTTAGTAGGTCTGGTTGGATCTTTATTGGATCTTTCGGATCAGTTTCGGTGAGTTTCGATTCGCTTATGTGGCTTCCGAGTTGAGTTTTACGATCCGTGTGGGTTTTTCTCTCGTACTAGTTACGGAACCCTATGGTGAGTTTATTTGTCAGTTTATCGACTCGAGGATGCTGCAGCAACGATGTACTCTCCGAGCCGGTCGTTTTGACTATTTTTACATATTTTTCTGAGATAGGGCCAAAAATCAGATTTTTTCGAAAATTAGGAAAATTCCTAATTTCTTTTCCTTTTTTCTTTCCTTCCTCTCTCCTCCTTCTCACTTCACGCAGCCACCCCCTCTCTCTTCGTTTTCTCTCCTCTTGAGCTTCCTTGGCTCAGGCTGCAGATGGAGGACCTAGGGGCACGTGCTGGGGATGCTGTGGAGTTGGTCGGGTGCGCGACAGGGCGAGGATGGCGTGGTTTTGGCGCGATCCTGAACGGTGGATTCAAAGCTGGCGTTTGAGCTCGCGGTGTGGTTTTCGGCGCGGTTTAGTCCCTTCGGGGCACGGTTTCTTCGGTGGAGGTAGGGAGATGGATCGCCTACCTGTTCTGCACATTTTCCATGCTTCTGTGCGTAGTTTGGTGCTCGATCGGGAGAGATCGGGCCGTTTTAGTGAAAACTATTATTTTTGGAGTTTTAAGGGTTCGCTGGAAAACGGCAACCATTCTTGGTCTAGTTAGTGTCAATATGACCGCTGGGATGTCTGAATCCCATTCATGTTAGTTTCGTGTCGATCGGTCGTCATTCGAGGCCGGTAGGAGTTCGGGAACCTCAGTGACTCATTTAGGGTCGATTTGTCAAAATCGCCCTAATCTTGCGTTTTCATACGTGCATGTGGGCTTTTTAGCCTCCTGAAGTTATTTTTCATCGTCTAGCTTTGTTTCCCCTGCGTTTTGGCGTGAATGGGGCGTGGAACGGGCCGATTCGGCGTTTCCACCTTTTTCCCGCCGTGACCGGTGTAGCGGTCGTTGCAGAGACCGTCACAATCTCTGACGGCCCTACGATAGACCGCCACAGCATTTTAACGTTTTAAACTTTTCGTGGCTGTGGGAGTGTGACGTTCCAGTAGTGGTGCGTCACAGCCCTCTGACGCATCCATGTAGGTGCGTCACGGCTATTTTGTCTTCTTGAGATTTGAGTAAGTCGGTTCCTCTGACGGCCTTTCCGTGGTGCTTTAGAGCCTTGTAATGCACCTGTACTAGGCCGTTACGTTCTGTTTGACCGGATTTGACCGTTTAAGTCGGTTCGTGTAGCGGTCTTACCCTCATGCGTCACAGTGATGTAACGCGTCCATCTTGGACCGTTACATGCTGTTTGTCTGAGTTTTTTTGACTTAGGTCTGTTGGCCCTGACGGGGTGCGTCAGAGCTGTGTAACGCGCCTAGGTTAGGCCGTTACATGTCTTGTGCGTTTTAGGTGTTGGATAGGGCGGTGTCTATGACGGCTCATTCTTCGACCGTCACGCCGCTATAGCGCGTCTTCATTAGACCGCCACATTCGTGTAACGGTCTAAGGGTGGTGCGTTACAGTCCTAGAGCTCCGATTTTCCATCGTTGTGGTTTCTGATTGTCTTGGCTTCACCGTGTGGCCTGCCCATTTTCCTGCGGATGTCTCCTGACATCCTATGAGCGCTAAGACTACATTATAAGGTAGCCAGGAGTCTTCTTGCTTCAGGTAGGATTATCTTTCCTGCTATAGAATGTCTTTGCCTCTGGTTGCGTGGCGATTCCTCCTTGACTGCTTGGTTGACCTAGCGGCCGAGTGATGGATAGCCTATGCCCAGAGAGTGGTTTACCGGTGGTTTGGTTTTCGGTATCTTGGCTTGACCTGGTGGTTCGCCCATTCTCACGTGGACATCACCCGATGTCCTATGAGGGATATAACCGTGTTCCGAGGTGGCCAAGAGGGTTTGTGCCTATGTGTGTGTCTCGACGGTTCTGTCCAGTTTGAGACACTGGTTATGGATGCCTTGGGGTACTATTTTACCTTGAGTTGCGTGTCCAGGCGTACCTGAGGGTTCTTGCTATTCCCTCAGGTCTCCGTGAGTCATTTTTTACGAAGTGTCGTTTCCCGTGGCTTAGGATTAGACCGATTGGTGGCTTGTTCCGCTGTCAGTGACGATCTTGCCTTTGAGTCATCCGACTCAAGGATTGTTACGTTGTAGGTCTAGTTGCCTAATCCTGAGTCTGTTGGCAGTAGTAGTACTGCCAGTGGTGCCTAGTAGTACGTGTGATAGCGTGTTCTAGCTTGTCCGTACTCTAGCACTTGTGTTTTTGAGTCTGGTGTCTCGTGAACCTCCGCTTGTCGTGGCCTGTCGATGCACGCGGTCCATTGTGTTGACCCACCTCGGAGGGGTGGAAAGGGCAGTTCCTGAGATACGGTTTGTAAACTAGTTCCGTGGGCTCCCAGCCGGAGAAAATTAGCTAGAGGACCTGGCTTAGGCTAGAGCCAGTGTGTGCACACGTTGTCAGGGACTGAGGACTTACGTCGACGGGCGTGACCCTGACTAGTCTCTTGTTGCTGTTGTTCTTATTTGGTTCAGTGTGTGTCTGCGTCTCTGCCGTGTCTTTAGCGGTACCGTAGGCGAGACACTCGGGGCACAACATAAGATGTCAGTGGACGCAGCTGACTGTTCTCCTTGTGAGGAGGCACTTCCGTCACGTGATACGTGACTTTCACATTTCTTGTGCGCCGTGACCTTTCCGAGTTAGCACTCTCGTGGCCCTACTCGAGGTCAGTGTTGTGTTGTGTGCACGACGTTCTAGTCGTGTGTGCTCGTCGGGTCTGTCCGTCGTCTATCTAGATCTTTTCTAGACTTTTGTCTGTCCTTGCAGGTCTTTGTCTTAGGCGTGGCGTCGTGTCGGTAGATCGGTAACTCCTGACTTTGTCAGTTCAGAGTCGCCCTTATGTCGCTGCCTGGAGTAGTTTGGGGTGTCGAGGTACAGATTCTCCCCCTTTCTTACTTGTTCCCTACTCCTACTCCCGTCTGTTCTTTACTGCTTCTAGAGTAGTTTTTCCGCCTTACTACACCTGCTGTTCTTCTGATCGTTTTTGTTGTTCCATGTTACTGCGTATTTTTCAGTGGGGATCTGCGTGACCCCTTCTGAGCCAGTGACACGAGGCTCACCCCTACTTTTCAGGTGGGCTATCGTTCGTTCTGCTTCCATGGATCTTGGTGCGCGTGCTCGTAGCATGTTGTTGTGGCCAACTGGTACCGCCGTCGGGCTTCTCCCAACTTCTCAGTACGTCTTTCCTTTCTATTGACTGTACTTGCTAGACTTGTTGTCTTAGCTCTAGGCTTGACTCTGGTATATAATTGTTAATTTGAAACTGTTAATTAAAAAGTCATTTTATTTCTACTACTTTAGCAAACCGATCTAATGAAATTTAATCGCTTACTGTTATATCTATGTGGCTTCAATGTACTCTACACATACCTTTTATCTCTTTAGAAGTTTACCGCTCTTGGGAGGCCTCGCGGGTTCCAAGTGGTATCAGGTATATTCGATAGTCCTATCGGGTATATCTGGAATCTGGGATCTGGGTTATCACACACACAAGGTTACTTGTCAACCACTGGGTCTCACCGGGTTGACCAGAACCTGACAACAACTCACAGAACATGACCTCATGCACAAGCACCCTTGGCTACCTTATAACATCGTCATAGTACTCATAGGACGTCAACAGACATCCACGGGTCAACGGGCAAACCACAAGGTCAAGCCAAGACAATCAGAAACCAAAATACTGGTAAACCATCCTCTGGGACGCAAGCGGTACATCACTCGGCCGCTAAGCAACACAAGCAGTCAAGAAAGAAGCCGCTACACACATAGAGGCAAAGACTCTGGCTATCTTACACTGGGCCGCGAGATGACTGTGGAGGTCAAAGATATGGCCGCTACACCCAGTCAAGCCTCGAACCGACCTACCCAGTTAAACCACCAAAAGCGGTCTAATAAAGGCGCGCCACCGGGACTAAGGCGGTCTAAGGGTGCTCCGCCACACTAACTACCTTAAAACATTGACCTAAGTCAAACAGCCTGTAGCGGCCTAAGAAAGGCACGCTACAACGAAGAAATGCACGAAGGTTGGGCTGCCAAAGCCAACCGACTAAAAACATTGACCCGGTCATACCCATAGTAGCGGCCTAAAGAAGGCGCGCTACATCACAATCGCGGTCAGAACTAGGGCCGCCAACTCGAACCGACATACACCCGTTGACTCATTCAACGGACCGTAGCGGTCAAGACTAGGGCCGCTACAACAAGCGTAGCGGTCTATCGTAAATTCGCCAAGCTAAACTGACTTACGCTAGAATCGAGGAAAAATGAACCTTGGCGCACCTCCTCAGGGCCGCCAGAGGCAAGTGGCGGTCAGAGGTTCGGTCGCAAAACTCAGCCGACCTAAAACTAACCGGCACACTATGCAGTGTGGCGGTCCATCGTGGGGCCACTAGAGACCTGTAGCGGTCTCTGAAACGACCGCCAACACGATACGACGGGAAAACTGGGGAAATGGCCAATCTAGGCCATTCCACGCCCCATTCGCGTCTAAACGCAGTGGAAACAAACCTAGATGACAAAATTAACATTCCACAGGCCGGAAGGGGTCCATGCAACAGCTAAATCGTAAGTAATGGGCGATTCCAATGAATCGACCCTAATTGGGTCATCGGGGTTCCCGGACTTGTACCGGCCCCAAATGACGACCAATCAACACGAAATCAGCAGAAATGGAATACAGACATGCTAGGAGTAACAATAAAACTAATCTAGTCAAAAACCGTCACCGTTTTCCAGCGAACCTGACGCACATCCCCCGAGCATGCTTTACCCGAAATTGAACGAAACCCACTCGAATGCGCACCGTTCGGCACAAAACTGTGAGGGAACACTGAAGAGAAGTAGGTGATCCGTCTCCCAACCTCCACCGAAGATTCTGTGCACTGAAGTGACTAAACCACGTCGCGAGCTCGGCCGTTGGCTTTGAATCCACCATTTGGGATCGCGCCAAAAACGGTCCGATCCTCGCCCTATCGCGCACCCGATCACTGCCACAGCATCTCCACTGCCTGCACATGCCTCCTCCGTCTGCAGCCGGAGCCAGAAGGGTGAGAGAGGAGAGAAAATGGGAGAGAGAGAGGCTCGCGCGTGAATGAATGGGAAGAGAGAGGAAGAAGAAAGCAAAATAAAAGAAATTAGGAAATTTTCTTAATTTTTGAAAATTCTGATTTTTGAGCCAAAAATGGACTAATTTAGACAATTACGTAAAAAGAGTCGAAACAATCCTCTCAATGAGTACATTGCAGCTGTAGCGTCCTCGAGTCGATGAACTGAGAAATAAACTCACCACTGGGTTCTGTAACTTGTACGAGAGAAAAATCTACATGGATCGTAAAACTCAACTCAGGACCTACCAAAGCGATCCGAAACTCTCCGAAAAAGATCCGAAGGATTCAATAAGAATCTAGTGTATTGCAGAGGTCATCCTCTGGTTCTGGACTTGTGGGTAGCAAGCCTAGGTGCTAAGTTTCTGTGGGTAGCAAAACTTGGGTTGAGGGATTTGTCTCCCTCTGATTTCAAGCTGTGAGCCAGCCACTTGTTGCACACTAAGTCTGCTTGATGGTATTGCTTTGTGCAAGAAATCCTCGCTCAGTGTGAACGAGGGGTGGACGTATTGCATTGTGCATTCAAACCACCTAAAAAATCGCTTCGTCGTATTGTGTGGTTTGAATTATTAGATTCTTGCTTGAGTGATTTCCCTGCAGCAAGTGGTATATCAAAAGGTCCAGTCGGAAGGATAGGCCTGGTCTGTCTAGAAAGCTACCCTTACGTGAGGAGACTTCCTAGCCCAACCAACGCCTAGTATCACATTGGCTGTTTCGTGAATCTCTCTATGGATTTCACATTCATCTTGCTTACTGACGTTGTTGAACGAGGATATTCATCTTACAGTTTTATTTCTCGTCACTTGTTTGACCTCATATCGGATTCATTTCTCTGAGTTATTGTGGACACTAAAAAAATTCTCACCCCATGCTTACGTGCAGTGGAATAAAAAGGAGGAGAAAAGATAAGGGACGATGAGAAGAAGGAAAGGAACCCACTCGTGATGCCCTTCCAACGTCACACCCTGAAAGTGCCTCTAGCGGCACACCCTCAATGTGCCCTTCAATGGCACACTTCTGCCCCCTGCCAGCGGCACACCCTTCGTGCCCTCCAACGACATAGTAGCCAAACGCCCTCAGCGGCACACCCTTCGTGCCCTCCAACGACATAGCAGCCAAACGCCCCCAGCGGCACACTTCTTGAAGACCTCAGCGGCACACTGCCCGTACTTATTAGCGGCACACTACCAGCTGCCTACATCGGCACACTTCCTAAGCCTTTTGCGGTACACCCTGAAGTGCCCTCAGCGGCACACTCCTGTGGGTGCCTCCAACGGCACACCCTCGTTGCCCTCCAATGGCACACCCCTGGGTGCCCTCCAGCGGCACACTCGTTATGCCTCCAACGGCACACTATCAAACCCTTTCGTGCCCCCTTCAACGGCACAATCCAGGCAGCCTCTCCCAGCGGCACACTATCAGGCCATCCCAGCGTTATACTCCATCCGACAAAGCTGGCAGCCTTCCTACCCGGTGCAGCGTCTTTTCTTCCTCACCCGGTGACACGTTGCAGCGTTTGGACCGGTGCCAACGGCAGCGAATCCAATGGTCACTGCCTGTGGCCCTTGGCGGGCAGTGAATCCACGTCAAACTAGCTAGGGAACGCCCAGCTGTCGATGCCCTGTTGAGGCACGCAAGCATCCCTCTGCTGGGAGACAAGATTGGGGCCAATCCCCATTGACGTCCCTCATCAACGTATGTCAATGTCGCTGGACGTATAAAAACCGCCTCACGTCGAAGAGAGGAGGGGGGCTTCTCTCTCTCTCGCTGGCTGGCTCTCCAGAAGAGGTAGAACAAAGAAGAGAAGAAGAAGGTAGAAGAGATACAGAGAGAAAGAGAGAGGAGTGTTGCATGTAGTGGAGGGGGAAAGAATGGATTGAAGGGAATGGCTACCCTTCCTTGTTCCAACCCTCTCCCCAACCTTTTTTCTTTTCTTTCCTCTTCCTCGTTTCTCCCCTCCTTTTGTTGGACGCATTGTATTATGTTTGGCCTTCGGGCCATGATCTTTGTCATTTTGAGTTCTTCATGAATAAAAAGTGTCTTTTGGTTCTGCCCCCCCCTGTGGTTGTTCTTGTTCTTGTTTTCCTTTCCTCTTCATCGTTGGCATGTGATTTATCTCCTCCCTCAACCTCCTAACTCTCTGTTTCACCGGCCCTCCTATGGCATTGGTCTGTCTAGACTGGTAATCAGTGTTTCTGGCTTGGTAGTGTAAGGCTAGCCTCCCCCCTCTTTTGGCGACTTTCTGTATCACGATCCCCCTTCCTCCTGCCATACAGATCTATTAGAATCCTCTGCATTCTTTCCAAAGCCAATGGTGTATACACACCCACCTAGGTCTCCCATCGGCACACCCTCCACTTGTCTCAGCCTGGTGCACCCTTGGCACGTCTGCCCTGGCCTCCTACCCGGCACACTCCTTGGTGCCTTCTTTTGGCCGGCACACGCATCCTTTAGATCTCCTACCCAGTACACTCCTTGAAGCCTGCCCTTGCCGGCACATATACTCCCCAGTCCCCTCACCCGGTACACATCTTGGCCATGCCCTGCTGGCACACCCTAGCTGCTTCTTGCCCGGCACACCTTGGCCTTGTCCCGTCCAGCACACCTTTGGCCAGTCCTATCCGGCACACTCTAGCAGCTGCTTGCCCAGTGCCCCTTAGCTTGTGTCAGCCAAGTATTTATCGCTCATCATTTTCTCCGAGTCCTCTGAGGTTTTTTCAAAGGTGTTGTCACCTTGGCACAAACCTCAAATTGTTGGGTCATGCCACTCCTCGTGGACGTGTTCCCCTTTTACACCCCTACCATCCGGGTTAACGGGAGATGCTGCCGAATTTTTTGTCAGAAATAACAACATGTTAAAAGACAAAAGGAAGCAACAGACAAATGAAATAAGTAATAATAAAACACTTTAATCATGACAAGGGGACCATGCAAGACTCAAAGAATTGGGCTACTGAACATGGCTTTGGACTTAATTACGTAATAGGGAATTGAAAGCTTGCCACTCAAACCCTCTACCTGGACTTCACAAGCCAGAACCCTCCTCTCAGATCTTATCCCATTTATGAGGGTTTTGCCCCAACTGTATTGGCTTCCCCTTTGGCCCACTTCCCATCCGGCACCCTTGTGTCTA
Organism: Amorphophallus konjac; assembly: GCA_022559845.1. Lineage (NCBI taxonomy): Eukaryota > Viridiplantae > Streptophyta > Magnoliopsida > Alismatales > Araceae > Amorphophallus > Amorphophallus konjac. The sequence continues at coordinate 146,950,633 of CM040122.1, forward strand.
CCTCCCTTCTTCTCTCCAGCACAGTCCTGGCCACTGCTTTTACCTGGTGCAATCAAATCTATGTCTTGCCTGGTACACCCCCCCAAGATCAAGCCTCCCACCGGCACACCTCCTGTTTGATCTGGGCCTACATATGTTCAGGCTCTGCCCTCACCCCGTCTGGCACACTTCCACATCTCCCTGCCGGCACACTCGTGCCTCTCTCTCTCTCCAGCACACTTTCTACGCATCCATCCAGCATAGCCTTGGTTCCTTGTCTGGCGCACGCTCACCATCCTCCGGCAACACACTATCCAACAACCCTACCCATATGCTAAGACTTTGGCCAAAAACACGCATTGATCTCAGCCCAGCTGCATTGATTTCAACCCCAGTGTGCACCGACCTTGCCTTCATGTGCATCAACCTCCATTCATCAGAACCCACACATGCACCGACCTGGTTCCTGGCATGCATAGACTTCAGCCCAAGTGCACCGACCCAGTCCCTAACATTGCACCGACCTCTCCTGGGTTGAACCAAGCGTTGCACCGACCTCATGCTGGCCCAACTCAGACGTTGCATCGACCAAACCCTAACTTGCACTGACCCTGGCCTAGATCTATGCCGTCCTGGCCCAGCTTCCACCCGGTGCACTTGATCATGCTCTAGCCCGACACACCTCCAACCTCTCTATCTGGTGCACTCTTCCCCAGCGGTGCACACCAACTCAATCCTACCCGGCACACTCTCATCCCCCAGCGGTACACCCCAGCCGGCACTGCAGAAACCCGATAATTAATAATGAGAAAAAAAATTTCAATTTCATTATATAATTAAAATTTTCATGAAATAATTAAATTACATTTTTATATGAAATAAGCTAGTTTATTGAATTTACTTGAATTAACTAGAAGTAAATAGAAATTAAATACTTTAAACCTTAGATAAATCATAGAAAGCCCAATAAAAATCCATGTAATAGACTAGGATTACAATTGGCCCATTGGATAATCCATAATGGGCTGAATTAATAGATTAAAGGATTTATTAAAGGTTAAGTTGACCTAAATTCGTAACATGTCTTTAATATGTAATTTAAGGGATTAAAATAACCCAATTTCTAGAAGTTAGGCACAAAAATCGACCCTTACCTAACAGCCCACCTTGGACCAGTCATTTTTACATTGGTTTCACACCAAATGGAGGCTAGGTTAAGAAGAAAAGCTAGACTTTTCTTCTAATTCGGAGTTAAAATGTTCGACATTGTTAGGCAAGGAATCTTGACAAATTTGGCCAAATTTTGACTATAAATAGAACCACATTCGACCCTCAAATCATCTTTGGAGGTTAAGGTTACGCTGCTGCGAAGATTGGTGGAGATTTGAAGGAAGATTTGGAAGATCAAAGGGTTTTCTTATATTTGGAGATATTTCTTTAGATCCAACAAAAGATATGTGTCTCTCAGGCTAAACTCTAATTAAAGCATGTCATCTTGTTCATTTTTCAGTCCTCTTTCCATTAATAGCTCATTTATTAAATTCTGTTATGAAATGAGCAAGTTATGGTCATTTAATTGGGGGGGTGTTCCCATTTTTTAATCAGGTCTAGAACGTACTATACCTCAGTAGCATGTTCTGAACGCGCTGGCTCGACATAGCGCGTTCATATAGAGTGTTTTCCCGCCCCAAAGCTTAAACAAAAAATTTTAAAAAATATATATATATATTTTAGAACGCGCTACCTAGGGTAGCGCGATCTTCATAATCGTGCTAGCAGAAGCTAGCGCGTTCATGAATTTTTACCAGGAATACCGGAGGTCAAAATAAATATTTTAAAAAAAATGTATATAATGTCCAGATCGCGCTAGCACTGGCTAGAGCGTTCTTCAGATCGCGCTAGTCCAGGCTAGCGCGTTAAAAAAAAACAAATATATATATATATATATATATATATATATATATATATATATATATATATAAGATCATCGGTGCGGCTCGGCTCAGCTCGGCACAAATAAATAATGGGTTTTTTTATAGAAACCATTGTTAAAAGTGAATTTGCAAAAAAAACCATTCCTAAAAATACATTAGCAGGTATATCACTGTGTAATTTGAATTGTGCAAAAATGCCATATTTATTTGCATGCATATCACTTCTTTTTATCAACAACTTGCAAGAAAACCACGCTTAAATGGCATTTTTTCATAATTCAAATTAACTCAGTGATATACCTGCTAATGTATTTTTAGGAATGTTTTTTTTGTAAATTCACTTTTAACAATGGTTTTCATGCAAAAAACCCATAAATAAATAGATAGATTTTCGTATCCTATTAATTTAACTCACAACTCGAGCCCACATCCTATGCCCCTTGGGTCCTGACCCAAAGGTGAGCTCTCCAATATATAAAGTCATAGAAGTTTTTTGTAACTTCCAATGTGGGACTAAACTTAAGTCACTATAGAATAGGAACTATATCATTTGAAAATCCACGTTAATTGTATGCATTTAGTCACCAAAAATAAGAAAAGGTAATATTAGTATGTTTTAATTCTTACAGCATGTAAAAAAATTATTTTTGTAGAATAAAATTATTTTTGGATGTAAAAATCTATTTTTTACCATATTAGTAAATTATAACCATATTAGTAAATTAATGCATGAAAAATATTTCCAGTATGTTAAGAATAACTTCCAACATGATAAAATTATTTTATACATACTGAGATATAAAAACTACTTTCAGCATGTTAAAATCTATTTAAAACTATTTTTTTGTGCATGCTAAACCGAATTTCCTATTGAAAAAATTAGTAAATTGATCCATGAAAATTTCTTCCAGCATGATAAAATTATTTCTAGCATGTTAAAATTATTTTTAGCATGATAGAATTATTTTCAGTATATTAAAACTATTTTTCAGCATGATAATTCTATTTTCCTATCAAATAATTAGTAAATAAATATAGAAAAATAATTTTTAGCATGATAAAATTTATGTTGTTATCAGAGAATTTCTGTAATCAGTATGGTAAACTTATCCTTATCATCTTATCAGTAAGTTAATGTGTGAGATTTATTTTAGCATGTTAAGTATTAATTTGGGTTTTTTACATGAAAACTATTGTTAAAAGTGAATTTGCAAAAAAATAATTCCTAAAAATGCATTAGTAGGTATATCACTGAGTTAATTCAAATTGTGCATAAATACCATTTAAGCATGGTTTTCTTGCAAGCTGTTGGTAAAAAGAAGTGATATGCTTGCAAATAAATATGGCATTTTTGCACAATTCAGATTATACAGTGATATACATGCTGATGCATTTTTGGGAATGATTTTTTTACAAATTCACTTTTAACAATGGTTTTCATGCAAAAAACCCTATTAATTTTAGCATATTAAAAATTAATTTTCAACAAGAAAAAAATTAAATCCAGCATGAAAAAAATTATTTTTATCATCTTACCAGTAAAGTAACATATGAAAATAATTTTCGGCATGTTAAGATTATTTTTAGCAAGTTAGAATTATTTTCGGCATAAAAACTAATTTTCATAACCAAATTCTGATTTTTATAATAAACCACCATTTTGGCTAAACTAATGCATTTCTAATATACAAAAACTTCTTATAAACATGTCTAAACACTTGTAAACCAAATGCACACAAGATTAAACCATGGAATTAAATTAATTCTATTAAACTCTAATTACTTGAATTTTCTTCCTAGTTACCGTTCTTTCTTGAATTCCACGACTTAATGTCGTTAAACATGATGCCTTAAAATTATTATTCACTTCTCTTGCTACTTCTGATATTTCTATCAGATCTGTACTTTTTACAAATGAGATTATTCTTGAAAATTATTGGCCATATACACATTGAGTGGATGTCTAAACGTACTTGGGATCTTCGGATCCATATGACTCAATGCCTGGCATTAATAGGGCCCGGTCTGGTCCTGAGGGGAGCGTCCGAAAGTACTTATGCCCATGGGAGTTGATTGACCAACTGTGTGGCATTGCACCTGTGAGGCTCGTGCCCTAATGGATCTTTAGTGGTTCGGACCTAGAACTCATTCTGGAATTTCTGGCTATTTTCCTTGATTTTAAGGAATTTTTCTTGTATGTTTTCAGATTTAATTGGAATCAATTGAGGTTTTATATGGAAATAATAAGATTTTTATATATAATGAATATATTATATATATTAATCTTATTTTTTTTCCTTTAATCCCTCACCCTCTCTCTCTCTCTCCCTCGTCGATCTCGATCTCACCCTCACGTCCTCTCTCTCTCTCTCGTCCGATCGCCCATCTCCCCTCTCCTTGGGATTCAGGCGAAACGACGATGGTTCGAGGCGTGGAAGGTGCCGGTGGATTCCTCGCGTCGAGAGGAACGCGTTGATACCCACTACGGCGTGATTCGTGGCTTGTGGGAGCGAGACGGAGCGAGAAGGATCGGTGAACCCTCTTCGGTGCATGTGGCTTAATCGACCGTTCCGGCTTGCACGAGGTAGGGGGATGGAACCTTGATCTCGCTAGGATCATTTCCTATAGCTTGTTTGCTTGATTAAACCCATGTGGCATGCATATAGGTTATTTTCTATGTTTAGGGTTTTAAGCTTCGTTCTACATGTTTAATCCATTGTGGGCATTGCATGTGGTTATTTTGTTGGTATTATGTTGTTTAGGACGTGTGGTTTGACAGGTTTTACAGGTTTTCATCGTTACCCGGTGATTCCGGTCGTCTGGGAGGGAACCCGTTTTCAAACATAACCCGTCCGTAACCCAGACGGTGTGACGGTCCTTCCAGGAACCGTCACACCCGTAACGGTCCATGGGGGATGTGTTACAGAACTGTAACGGCCCTTTGGAGGGGCGTCACAGTGTGTGTAACGGTCAGGTTCCCGACCGTTACACTTTTGTTGTTTTTTATTGACCCGGTATGGTGGTTAACCTGACGACCAGTCGGCCGGCTGTCAGGGTGCTCTAATGCGCTGGCGCGAGCGCGTTACACCGCCTGTGAACAGTTTGAAAAACTATTAGTTGATTTGTCCTCGGGTGGCTCTAACGGCCAGGGGCGGACACGTCACGATTGATGTAACGCACCCACCCCAGACCATCAGGCTCTGTGACAGCGTGGTCGCCGACCGTTACACCCTGCTTGATCGTTGTGGATTCATCTGCTTCAGTGGCTGTGACGACCAGGGGCGAACGCGTCGCAGTCGATGTAACGCGCCAGTCCCTGACCGTCACACGCCTGTGACGCGGTGGCAGCAGACCGCTACACGCCTGTTAGTTTTAAAAAGGCTGTTAGCCTATTCTTTATGCTTTCCACAATGTTAATATGCCATGCTTATGTTATTCTATTATATAATGGCATGTTTTTAGATCCCAATAGAGTAGCTTTTCTTTCCTTGCAATGGAACCACTGTTGTAGCCCTAAGGTCTTTGAGTACCGACCCGCTTGGGGATAGCGGAGGGGTGTTCCCGTTACACGGTTTGTAAGCTAGTACCGTGGGCTCCCTGCCAACGGTAGCGTCCTACCGAGGGAGAAAACTAGCTAGAGGGCTTGGCTTAGGCAAGAGTCAGTGTGTGCACACGTGGTCGGAGGCTGTGGACTGACACTGACGAGTGTCACTCTAACTGGTCACTTGGTTTGGTATTGTTTACGCGCTCAGCTTGTCGTGACTGCGAGTGCTTGAGACGCAGTGTAAGTCGTCAGTGGACGCATCTGGTTTCTGTTCCCAGTGGTTGTCCTGTTCCCTATGGCTTGGTTAGTTGAGGCACTTTCTATTGGTAGAATTAGTTTCTGTCGATTATATTTAATTGCTATTGGCATGTATTAGCTGTTATATCTGTTTAGTTAGATTTTACAGCTTTATTGTGATTAGTTATTCATGCCATTGCCTGTTATTTAATTAAATGCATGCTCTAATTGCCTTTATTTTTGCATGTATGCTTGTTTAGTGCGAGGTAGAGATCCGCGTGACCCTTACTGAGTCTGGCTGTGACTCACCCTTCTCCTTTCAGCTGAGCCGCGCCCATCGTCTCCCGGAGTTTCCCGTGTACTCAGAGACTGCTCTTAGCTGCCAGCAGTAGACGGGTTGCCTTTTTGGCTTTCTGGTGTACTTTTACCGGGGTATGCCCCGTGTAGTTATACTTTTGGACTAGCACTTTTATGCCTCTGGACTAGTATATATATTTAGCACTTATTTATTTTAAATTACTTCCGCACTTCTGTTAAATTAATTCTAATATGCGCGCTTGTAATTGTAATTCGTTATGCATCCCCTCGACAAATTTCACTAACTCTTCAGGGGCCTCATCAGCCTCTTGGGTGGCTTCCCCAGTTCCTGGTATCGGTGTATCGATGTTATCGGTATATTGGTATCCGGCGCTCTGGGTCGTCACAGTTGGTATCAGAGCGGAGTTGAGGATTTGTATAAGGAATTAGAATTTGCACTTGTCTAGAGCTTGTCCCTTCGTGTTGTCTTTTGCCGGCTTAGGATGTTTTTCGTATGATTGACGGATTTTTCGTTGTTTTATGTGTTCGGCAGTTGCAAGATGCCGCCTCGTCGAGGAAGACCTCCTCGAGTTCCTAGGCGTGTGCCTAGAGAAGAGAGTGGCTCTGCACCGCCTCATGCAGCTCCTACTGTTCCTGCTATTTCTATAGTTCCTCCTCCAGCGCCAGTCGTTGCTCCTCAAGTTGATGCGCCTAGTAGTCGAGGCAAGGCTTTGAAAGAATTTCTTTTATTCAATCCGCCAGCTTTCGACGGACAGCCAGATCCAGAGGTAGCGAGGCAGTGGCTGGATGCGATTGAACGCGTGTTCCTATCAATGGAGTGCGTGGAGGATGAGAAAGTGATGCTTGCAGCATTTCAACTCCTAGGTACAGCCATTACGTGGTGGAAAGCTGAGTGGCAGATTGCATTTCATTCCAAGCCCCTTCGGCAGATCACTTGGGCAGAGTTTGTTGCAGCTTTCGAGCGTGCCTATACTCCTGCCTGTTTGCAAATGGCAAAGATGTACCAGTTCATGGAATTGCTTCAGGGCGATATGATTGTACTTCAATATCGGAATAAATTTATGGAATTGGGTCAGTATGCGCCCCATGTGCTTGGTAATGAGGCGTTGAAGACTCAGCAATTCTTGCGAGGGTTGAGGCCAGAGTTGAAATTGCCCTTGATCGCGAGTCGTGTTGCTGATCTTCATGGTGCGTGCCAGGCAACTGTGGGACTTGAGCTGGAGATGGCGAGACCAGGAGGGTATCCACAAACGGGGTTGGTTCAGCCGACGATGCAGTTTCAGCAGACTTACCGAACGCCAGTAGCTGGAGTCCCCTAGGTTCAGCCAGATGTTAGCAGTGTTTCTTCCTCTTCCAAGCCCAAGTTCAAAAAGTTCAAGAAGAAGAAGAAGTTCTTTCAGCAAGAATCACCTGGTATGGGTACTGTTCAGCAGCCGACAGCGCCTTCTTCTTAGAATTATCAGAGTTCTGCTGTCAGTCAGCCGTGGACTTGTCGGAGATGCGGTGGTCACCATAAGGGTCAGCCGTGTTCTCTTCCTATGGTCTATTTTCGTTGTGACCAGCCTGGTCACGTACTTCGAGATTGCCCGCTGAGGCCGAGGCCGGTGCATGCTCCTCTATTTTCTCAGCCCCAGTGGTCACAATTTAGACCTCCTTCGTTACCTCAACCTCAGCAGCAATTTTATTCTCAAGCTTCAGCGTCTTCCCAGCAGTCTTCAGCCGGATTTAAGAAGCAGAAGGGCAAGGTTTCTCACATTACTCGAGCTGAAGCGGTTGCGTCTCATCTGGTTGAAGGTACGATTATGCTTTATGGTCATTCAGCTCGTGTCTTATTTGATTCTGGTGCTTCTCACTCTTTTATCTCTGAGGCTTTCATTGCATGCATTGAGGAGCCGACATCAGAGATGACTTGTGAGCTGTTTGTTGGGTTGCCTTCTGGAGATTTCATGATTACACCTCTGTGTTTGGAAGAATCTCATGTTATGATTAATAATCATCAGTTGCCGGCGAGATTGTATGCGTTGCAGTTGGCAGATTATGACGTCATTCTGGGTATGGATTGGTTGGAGCAATATGGAGCTGTGGTTGACTGCAGATCGAAGAAAGCTTATTTTCAGCCACAGGGGAGATCGGCATTTTATTTCCAAGGTATTCGATCCCGTTCTTCTCGCTTGATTATTTCTGCTATTCGAGCCTATAGGTTGCTTAGTGCAGGTTGCCAGGGATTCTTAGCTTCTGTGGTTGCTATTGAGAAACCACGACAGGATGTCAGTGATATTCCTATTGTCTGTGAGTTCCCTGATGTGTTTCCTGACGAGTTGCCAGGCTTGCCTCCAGAGCGATAAATAGAAATGGTGATTGAACTGATTCCTGGTACAGCCCCGTTAGCAAAGGCACCGTACCGAATGGCTCCAGCTGAATTGAAAGAACTGCGAGCACAGCTACTTGAATTGCTGGAAAAAGGCTATATTCGCCCCAGTTTTTCTCCGTGGAGTGCTCCAGTGTTGTTTTTAAAGAAGAAAGATGGAAGCCTGAGGCTTTGTATTGATTACAAATAGTTGAATCAGGTGACTATCAAAAACAAATATCCGCTTCCCAGGATTGATGATTTGTTTGACCAGTTACAGTCTGCTACTGTCTTTTCACGGATTGACCTTCGATCTGGCTACTTTCAATTGTGGATCCGGGAATCTGATGTGGAGAAGACAGCTTTCAGTACTCGTTATGGTCATTATGAATTTTTGGTAATGCTGTTTGGCTTGACGAATGCTCCAACAGCCTTTATGGAACTAGTGCAGCGTATTTTCCATCCATATCTGGATCAGTTCGTGGTGATCTTTGTTGATGATATTTTGGTTTATTCTGCTTCTGACGAAGACCATGTGCAGCATTTGAGGATCGTTCTGCAGACTCTGAGAGATCACGAGCTTTATGCAAAGTTCAGTAAATGTGAATTCTGGCTTCGGGAGATTCATTTTCTTGGCCACATGATTTCTGGTGACGGAGTAGCAGTGGACCCTGCAAAGATTGAAGCTGTTATGAATTGGCAGAGACCGAGAACTATAACAGAGATCAGAAGTTTTCTAGGTTTGGCTGGGTATTATCGAAGATTCATCTAGGATTTTGCAAAGATTGCAACACCAATGACTAGACTGACTCGTAAAGATGTGCCTTTTGTCTGGTCGGATCAGTGTGAGGATAGCTTTGTTGAATTAAAAAGGCTCTTGACTTCTTCTCTAGTGTTGACTTTGCCTTTCGGCCCGGGTGGATTTGTTGTTTGCACAGATGCTTCTCGAGTAGGTTTGGGTGCAGTGCTGATGCAACATGGAAAGGTTATCGCATATGCATCTTGGAAATTGAATCAGCATGAGGAAAATTATCCCACGCATGATTTGGAGCTAGCTGTAGTTATTTTTGCTTTAAAGATCTGGAGACATTATCTATATGGTGAGAAGTTTCAAATCTTTACTGATCATCAGAGTTTATAGTATATATTCTCCCAGAAAGATCTGAATCTCAGGCAGCGTCGCTGGATGGAATACATGAAAGATTATGACTTTACACTCTCCTATCAGCCGGGTAAAATGAATGTTGTGGCTGATGCTCTGAGCAGGAAAGTACAAGTCAGTCATTTGTTGCTTCATGAATGGAAATTGTGGGAACAGCTTCCGAGTGAGGCATTCAGTGTATAGATCCCTACCGATCCGAGGATAGCAGTTTGTGCTAGTTTGGCGTTGGGTTCTTCTTTATATCAGCAGATTAAAGAAGCCTAGCAAGCTGATTCTGATTTGGCTCGTGTTGTAACAAGGTTCGATGTTGAATTTGATGATGAGCTGGTCATCAGTTTCCAGGGCAGATTGTATATTCCCGCTGATGATTCATTGAGACATGCGGTTCTGAGTAAAGCCCATGGATCCTGTTTTGCTATTCATCTTGGCACCACTAAGATGTATCAGAATTTGAGAAAGTAGTTCTGGTGGCCAGGTATGAAGAGAGATGTGGCTGTGTTTGTTTCTAAGTGCTTGACTTGTCAGCAGGTTAAAGCCGAACATCAAAAGCCAGGTGGATTACTTCAGCCGTTAGAGATTCCAATGTGGAAATGGGACCATGTTACTATAGATTTTGTGGTGGGTTTGCCTCGGACTTCTCAAGGTTTTGATGGTATCTGGTTGCTTGTTGATAGATTAACTAAGGCTGCCAGATTGTTGCCAATAAAGGTTGCTTGGAATGTGCAGAGGTTGGCCGAGCTTTATGTGCAAAAGATTGTGCCACTGCATGGAATTCCTATTTCACTTGTGTCAGATCGTGATCCACGTTTTACCTCTGGCTTCTGGCGCAGTTTTCAGAAAGCTTTGGGCACTGAGTTAGCCTTCAATTCAGCGTATCATCCACAGTCATATGGACAGTCGGAGAGGACTATTCAGACCCTGGAAGATATGCTGAGATCGTGTTGCCTTGACTAGCAAGGTTCGTGGAGTCAACATTTGCCACTTGTTGAATTTGCTTATAATAATAGTTTTCACTCCAGTATTGACATGGCTCCTTATGAAGCACTATATGGTCATCCTTGTCATACTCCCCTGAATTGGTTTGATGTTGGGGATAGACTTTTAACAAGACCTGACATGGTGCAGCAGTGTTCTGATGTGGTTCGTCTGATCAGGCAGAGATTGTTGACGGCTCAGAGTCGATAGAAGAGTTATGCAGATCAACGTAGACGTCCGCTACAGTTTGAGCCTGGAGACATGGTTTTTGTCAAGGTGTCTCCGATGAAGGGTGTTTCCAGATTTGGGAAGCGTGGGAAGCTTAGTCCGCGTTATGTTGGCCCGTTTCCTATTGTTGAAATTATGGGTCAGGTAGCTTACCGATTGCAACTACCAGCGGCTATGCAAGCTATTCATGATGTGTTCCATGTCTCTCAGTTGAGGAAATATGTGCCAGATGCATCCCATGTTCTCGATGACTCTGTTTGGCCCGAAGTGACTACTGATTTGTCTACGCCAGAGTTTCCTATTAGAATTGAAGACCGTCGTGAGCAACGGTTGAGAAATAAGGTTATCCCTCTGGTGAGAGTTGCTTGGCAGCGTCACTCTCGTAATGAGTCTACTTGGGAACGTGAAGATGAGATGCGTCAGCTTTTTCCTTTCTTTTTCCAGTGAGGTATAATTCTTTTCTCAGTTTCCTCCTTATCCTTTGTTGTAAATTTTGACGGTGAAATTTTTATTAGGAGGGAGGGACTGTGAGGCCTGTGCCCTAATGGATCTTTGGTGGTTCGGACCTAGAACTCATTCTGGAATTTCTGGCTATTTTCCTAGATTTTTAGGAATTTTTCTGGTATTTTTCCGGATTTAATTGGAATCAATTGAGGTTTTATATGGAAATAATAAGATTTTTATATATAATGAATATATTATATATATTAATCTTATTTTTTTCCTTTAATCCCTCACCCTCTCTCTCTCTCTCTCCCTCGTCGATCTCGATCTCACCCTCACGACCTCTCTCTCTCGTCCGATCGCCCATCTCCCCTCTCCTTGGGATTCAGGCGAAACGACGATGGTTCGAGGCGTGGAAGGTGCCGGTGGATTCCTCGCATCGAGAGGAACGCGTTGATACCCACTACGGCGTGATTCGTGGCTCGTGGGAGCAAGACGGAGCGAGAAGGCTTGGTGAACCCTCTTCGGTGCATGCGGCTTAATCGGCCAGTCCAGCTTGCACGAGGTAGGGGGATGGAACCTTGATCTCGCTAGGATCATTTCCTATAGCTTGTTTGCTTGATTAAACCCTTGTGGCATGCATATTGGTTATTTTCCATGTTTAGGGTTTTAAGCTTCGTTCTTCATGTTTAATCCATTGTGGGCATTGCATGTGGTTATTTTTGTTGGTATTATGTTGTTTAGGACGTGTGGTTTGACAGGTTTTACAGGTTTTCGTCGTTACCCGACGATTCCGGTCGCCCGGGAGGGAACCCATTTTCAAACATAACCCGTCCGTAACCCAGACGGTGTGACGGTCCTTCCAGGAACTGTCACACCCGTAACGGTCCATGGGGGACGCGTTACAGAATTGTAATGGCCCTTTGGAGGGGCGTCACAGTGTGTGTAACGGTCAGGTTCTCGACCGTTACACTTCTGTTGTTTTCTATTGACCCGGTATGGCGGTTAACCTAACGGCCAGTCGGCCGGCCGTCAGGGTGCTCTAACTCGCCGGCCCGAGCGTGTTACACCGCCTGTGAACAGTTTGAAAAACTTTTAGTTGATTTGGCGTCGGGTGGCTCTAATGGCCAGGGGCGGACGCGTCACGATTGATGTAACGCGCCCACCCCAGACCGTCAGGCTCTGTGACGGCGTGGTCGCCGACCGTTACACCATGTTTGATCGTTGTGGATTCGTCGGCTTTGGTGGTTGTGACGGCCAGGGGCGGACGCGTCGTAGTTGATGTAACGCGCTAGTCCCCGACCGTCACACGCCTGTGACGCGATGGCAGCAGACCACCACACGCCTGTCAGTTTTAAAAAGGCTGCCAGCCTATTCTTTATGCTTTACACAATGCTAATATGCCATGCTTATGTTATTCTATTATATAATGGCATGTTTTTAGATCCCAATAGAGTAGCTTTTCTTTCCTTGCAATGAAACCACTGTTGTAGCCCTAAGGTCTTTGAGTACCGACCCGCTTGGGGATAGCGGAGGGGTGTTCCCGTTACACGGTTTGTAAGCTAGTACCGTGGGCTCCCTGCCAATGGTAGCGTCCTACCGAGGGAGAAAACTAGCTAGAGGGCTTGGCTTAGGCAAGAGTCAGTGTGTGCACACGTGGTCGGAGGCTGTGGACTGACACTGACGAGTGTCACTCTGACTGGTCACTTGGTTTGGTAGTGTTTACGCGCTCAGCTTGTCGTGTACTGACTGCGAGTGCTTGAGACGCAGTGTAAGCCGTCAGTGGACGCATCTGGTTTCTATTCCCAGTGGTTGTCCTGTTCCCTGTGGCTTGGTTAGTTGAGGCACTTTCTATTGGTAGAATTAGTTTCTGTCGATTAGATTTAATTGCTATTGGCATGTATTAGCTATTATATCTGTTTAGTTAGATTTTGCAGCTTTATTGTGATTAGTTATTCATGCCATTGCCTGTTATTTAATTAAATGCATGCTGAAATTACCTTTGTTTTTGCATGTATGCTTGTTTAGTGCGAGGTAGGGATCCGCGTGACCCCTACTGAGTCTGGCTGTGACTCACCCTTCTCCTTTCAGGTGAGCCGCGCCCGTTGTCTCCCGGAGTTTCCCGTGTACTCGGGGACCGCTCTTAGCTGCCAGCAGTAGACGGGTCACCTTTTTGGCTTTCTGGTGTACTTTTGACGGGGTATGCCCCGTGTAGTTGTACTTTTGGACTAGCACTTTTGTGCCTCTGGACTAGTATATATATTTAGCACTTGTTTATTTTAAATTGCTTCCGCACTTCTGTTAAATTAATTCTAATATGCGTGCTTGTAATTGCAATTCGTTTTGCATCCCCTCGACAAATTTCACTAACCCTTCAGGGGCCTTATCAGCCTCTTGGGTGGCTTCCCCAGTTCCTGATATCGGTGTATCGATGTTATCGGTATATCGGTATCCGGCGCTCTAGGTCATCACAGCACCGAAGTGCATGATAGATTTACTTGCTACGGCATTCCACTACTTGTACTTGTTACTTGTTTACATGACTAGAAAAATTACATGAATCATTTGACTTGCGTGAAATGGCCGAATTCGTGAAATTCTTTACTTGTTCAAAGGTTATTACTTGAAATTTCTCTTGATATCTTATTATCTTGATGTTACTTGAAATTCCTTGTCCAAAATTCTACTCAAATTTCATGATTAAACATTTCCCTATTCAACTTGGAAAATGGTTCAACTTGCTAAATACTTTAAGATTGCCTGGTTCTTAGAGATATAAAATCCTACTGAGCTTATTGCTCACCCTACATTTTCTGTTAATTATTGCAGGAAACGAAAATGAACAAGGGAATGGACAAGAGTGAGAGAGTGATTTTCTTTTTTACCTAGGTTTATGTAGATCATTAGTGTTTTTACAAAAATGATATATTTTGGATTGGAAGATTGTAATTTACCTTTATAGCTTATGAATTAGTGATGTAAACTTTATTTTGATGGAATAAAAGTATCATTTTCCTATTGATTTCTGACTTTAGAAATAAAATTGTACATGCTCTGATCGACACGCTTGTTTATGACTCGCCGCGCCCTCAATATTCCGCATCGGGGCGTGACAGTCTTTGTGGTATCAGAGCCTAGGTTACATAAAATCGTAGGTTTCAAAATTTTAGGTTCATTCTTAAACTTAGGTTAGGTTTAAGATCAATATCTAGAAACTTGGATAAGGACTTGAACTTTCGCGGTAAGTTTGGGTAGAAACACGGGTTAAGTTCTAAAGAAAAGATTTATCAAGAAATAAACACATGAATAAAATAATTAAACCTTGGAATTATGGTTTCAGGCTAATTCTCACAAATGGCCGCCGAGAGAGCTCAATAGCGCGACATGCAGCGGACCGTTCAAGGCTTAACCCAAGCCCTCCAACAGGTTGTTTAGGGAGGAGCCAACCGAGGAGCCGGAGACTTGCATATAAATTTTCGGAGCATGAACCCTCCCAAGTTCGTAGGATCTACAGATCCGGATGAGGCCGAACATTGGATTAAGGAGATCGAGAGGATTTTTTGAGTCATGCAATGTGCCGACGAGGAAAAGGTCCTACTCGCTACTTTCCAACTGGAAAGGGATGCACGTGTCCGGTGGGAATCGGTCGAAGCTACTTTACCGCACGACCAAATTCTATGGGAAGAATTCGTGGAACACTTCTATAGTAAATACTTCTCCGACCGAGTACAAGAAAGGAAGGCCGCCGAATTTGCCGCTTTGAAACAAAGGGGATTATCTGTTGCGGAATATGGAGCTCAATTTTCAAGGTTATCTCGATACGCTCCACATCTCATGGGTACCGACAAAATGAAGGCACGGAGATTTCTTAACGGCCTTAAGCCACAATTTATTACTCAACTGGCCCCGATGGATATTCAAATATATAGTGATGCGGTACGAAGAGCACAGCTCTTGGAGGATGCAACGGAGTTATCGGATAGCATCCGAGGAAGAGAAGCCAAGAGAGAGCAAGTTACGGGAGCCGAAAGTTTCAAACCTTCCTTTGGGAAGAAAAGGCCCAATGACAGGCGTAACTTCATCAAAGACGGGCGTAATTTCAACAAGGGTGGACGTAACTTTCAAGGGGACAAGAAGCCAAGAACCTTTGACAAGCAAATTCTTTCTATATCAGCCACATCAAAAGAATTATGCAAATATTGAGAGAAGCCCGGACACCAAGCCGAGGAATGTTGGAGAAAGCTCGGTGCATGTCTTCGATGCGGGAGTCGGGAGGATAGGATCCTGAATTGTCCTCTTCTCAACGAGCAAGCTCCATCACCGGCAAAGCTTCCTATTATTGTCAAAAAGCAAGGAAGACTTCAAGCTCTTATGGATGCGGAACCTACCAAGGAAGGAGACATCGTGGAAGGTACTCTTTCTGTGTACTTAAGGCTTGCCTCTGTCTTATTTGATACTGGAGCTACGCATTCATTCATATATAGAAGATTTGCTGGTGTGACGACCCAGAGTTCAGGATACCGATATACCAATAACATCAGTATACCGACACCAAGAACTGGGGAGGCCACCCAAGAGGCTGATGAGGCCTCTGAAGGGTTAGTGGGGGGTTAGCTGAGGAATATGCATAATTAATTGCGAATTGGGGCGCGCAATACAAATAAGTATTTAAGATTTAAACACAAGTGCGGAAGCAATTTAAAATAACCAGAGTGATATATATAACTAGTCCAGAGTCACAAACACTAGTCCACAGGGCACAACTACGCGGGGCATACCCCGGCAAAAGTACAACACAAGCCTCAAAAAGGCAGCTCGTGCTCAGCTGGCAGCTAAGGAACGGTCCCGAAACAGCACGCTAAACTCCGGGAGATGTCGGGCGCGGCTCACCTGAAAGGAGAAGGGTGAGTCACAGCCAGACTCAGTAGGGGTCACGCGGATCCCTACCTCGCACTAAACAAGCGAACATGCATAATTAACAGCAATTAAAGCATGCATTCAAATAAATACACAGGCAATGGCATGAATATCTAATCACAAGAAAGCTGTAAACTCTATCTAAGCAAGTATAACAGCTAACACATGCCGCTACTAATTAAATGCAAGCGATTAAAGCTAAAACTACCAATTAGAATGAGCTGCAACTAGTCCAAGCAACAAGGAAGGACAACCACTGGAGCAGAAACCAGATGCGTCCACTGACGGCTTACACTGCGTCTCAAGCACTCGCAGTCGACAAGCGACAAGCTAAGCGCGCAAACAGTACCAGACCAAGTGACCAGTCGGAGTGACACCCGTCGGCGTCAGTCCACAGTCTCCGACCACGTGTGCACACACTGACTCTAGCCTGAGCCAGGCCCTCTAACTAGTTTTCTCCCTTGGCAGGACGCTACCATTGGCTGGGAGCCCACGGAACTAGCTTACAAACCGTGAATGGGAAATATACCCCTCCGCCATCCTCAAGCGGGTCGGTACTCAACAGACCTTAGGGCAACAACAGTGGCTCCATTGCCTGGAAAGAAAAGCTACTCTATTGGCACATAAAACACGCCACAATATAGTAAAACAATACAACTATGGCATGAATATAGAACGGAACGCATAAGCAATGGGCTGGGAATATATTGCAGCCATCAGGGAAGTGGCGGTCAAGGACCCACGCGCCACATGCAAACGACGGTCGGGGGTCGGCGCGTTACTTCAAGAATGACGCTCCAGTCCCCATCCGTCACTCCCTTCAGGATTCCAGCTCAAGAGGCACCAAAGGCATGTAACGGTAGGGGCCCTGCGCGTTACTTCGAAGCGACGCGTGGGGTCACCGCCGTCACATCCACCCGAGGCTCAAACCACCTATCAGCGTTCTAAATGGTAGCAGGCGAAGTAACGCCCCGGTCTAGGCGCGCCGGACCGAAACGACGGTCGGCCGACTGGCCGCCGGGCGCACCGCCTGACCAAAATCACGGAAAACAGTTGATGAGTAACGGATGGGAGCCCCACCGTTACTCTCCAAGTAACGCACCCCCATTGGGCCGCTATTTGGTAGTGACGCGTCCACCTTGGACCGTCGGGCAAGTGACGGTTCCTGGCAGGACCGTCACTGCACCTGGGTTACGGGCGGGTACGGTTTGTAAACCGAAGCCCTCCCGGACGGCTGAAAACGCCGGGTATCGACGAGAAACCTAATAACCTGTCAAACCACGCATGCTAGACAACAATCTAACATCTAAATCTAGCACATGCAAGGCCTAAAACGCATTAAACTCAAGATTTAGGCTAAAACCCCAAAAATGGAAATATGAACATCATGCATGCTACGGGGTGCTAATCAACAAGCGAGCTAAAGGAAACGATCCTAGCAAGATCGAGGTTCCATCCCCCTACCTTTCGCAAGCCGAAACCGTCGAACGGGCCGCATGCAAGGAGGAATAGCCACGGAGCTTCCACGCTCCACCTCGCTCCCACGATCACCGATCCACGCCGAAGTGGACACCCACGCGCTCTACTCGACGCGAGGAATCCAACGGTGCCAACCTCGTCTCAATCCGACGCCGTCTCGACCCCGATCCCTAAGAGAGGAGAGGAGGTGGCCGCACGGAGGAGAGAGAGAGGGAGAGGGTGAAATGAGAGATCGACGGGGGAGAGAGAGTGAGGGTGAGAGATATATAAAAAAAATAAATAAAATTAATATATATATAATATAATCATTATATATATAAAAATCTTATTAATATTCAATAACCCTCAAACAGCTCCGAACAAATCCGGAAAAATGCCAGACAAATTCCTAAAAATCCAGGAAAAAGCCGGAATTTCCAGAACAATTAATAGAACAAATACCACGAAGGATCCATTAAGGCACGGGCCTTACAGTCCCTCCCTCCTTACAGAAATTTCGCCCTCGAAATTTACAATAACCGAAAAGGAGGAAACTGAGAAAGGACTTATACCTCACTGGAACAAGAAAGGAAAAAGCTGACGCATCTCATCTTCACGCTCCCAAGTAGACTCGTTACCAGAGTGACGCTGCCAAGCAACCCTTACCAGAGGAATAACCTTATTTCTCAACCGCTGCTCACGACGGTCTTCAATTCGGATAGGAAACTCTGGCGTGGACAAATCAGCAGTCACCTCGGGCCACACTGAATCATCGAGAACATGAGAAGCATCAGACACATATTTCCTCAACTGAGACACGTGGAACACATTATGAATAGCTTGCATGGCCGCCGGCAGTTGCAAACGATAAGCCACTGAACCAATAGCTTCAACAATCGGAAAAGGGCCAACATACCGCGGACTAAGCTTTCCACGCTTCCCAAACCTGGAAACACCCTTCATTGGAGATATTTTAACAAACACCATATCTCCTGGCTCAAATTGTAGTGGACGTCTGCGCCGATCTGCATAACTTTTCTGTCGACTCTGAGCCGTCAACAATCTCTGTCTGATCAGACGAACCACATCAGAACACTGCTGTACCATGTCCGGTCCTGTCAACAGTCGGTCCCCAACATCAAACCAGTTCAGAGGAGTACGACAAGGACGACCATACAGCGCTTCATAAGGAGCCATGCCAATACTGGAGTGAAAACTGTTATTATAAGCAAACTCAACAAGTGGCAAATGCTGACCCCACGAACCTTGCCAATCAAGGCAACACGATCTCAGCATGTCTTCCAAAGTCTGAATAGTTCTCTCTGACTGTCCATCTGACTGTGGATGATACGCTGAACTGAAAGCTAACTCAGTGCCCAAAGCTTTCTGGAAACTACGCCAGAAGCCAGAGGTAAAACGCGGGTCACGATCTGACACAAGTGAAACAGGAATTCCATGCAATGGCACGATCTTCTGCACATAGAGCTCGGCCAATCTCTGCACACTCCAAGTAACTTTAATTGGCAACAATCTGGCGGTTTTCGTCAATCTGTCGACAAGCAGCCAGATTCCATCAAAACCTTGAGAAGTTCGAGGCAAACCCACCACAAAATCTGTAGTAACATGGTCCCATTTCCACATCGGAATTTCCAATGGCTGAAGCAGACCACCTGGCTTTTGATGTTCGGCTTTAACTAATTGACAAGTCAAGCACTTAGAAACAAAAATAGCCACGTCCTTCTTCATGCCGGGCCACCAGAACTGCTTCTTCAAATTCTGATACATCTTGGTGACACCAGGGTGAATAGCAAAACGGGAACCATGGGCTTCACTCAAAATCTCATTCCTCAAATCATCATCAACAGGAATATACAATCTGCCCTGGAAACTGACGACCAGCTCGTCATCAAATTCCACATCATATCTTGATATAACACGGGCCAAATCAGAATCAGCTTGTTGGGCTTCTAGAATCTGCTGATACAAAGCTGAACCCAAAACCAAGCTAGCACAAACTGCCATCCTCGGATCGGCAGGAATCTCTACACACAATGCCTCGCTCGGAAGCTGTTCCCACAATTTCCATTCATGAAGCAACAAATGACTGACTTGTACTTTCCTGCTCAGAGCATCAGCCACAACATTCATTTTACCTGGCTGATAGGAGAGTGTAAAGTCATAATCTTTCATGTATTCCATCCATCGCCTCTGCCTGAGATTCAGATCTTTCTGGGAGAAAATATACTGTAAACTCTGATGATCAGTAAGAATCTGAAATTTCTCACCATACAGATAATGTCTCCAGATCTTCAAGGCAAAAATAACTGCAGCTAGCTCTAGATCATGAGTGGGATAATTTCCTTCATGCTGTTTCAATTGCCGAGATGCATATGCGATAACCTTACCATGTTGCATCAGCACTGCACCCAAACCTACTCGAGACGCATCTGTACAAACAAGAAAACCACCCGAGTCGGAAGGCAAAGTCAACACTGGAGAAGAAGTCAACAGCCTTTTCAATTCAACAAAGCTAGCCTCACACTGATCCGACCAGACAAATGGCACACCCTTCCGTGTCAAATTAGTCATCGGTGCTGCAATCTTCGCAAAATCCTGAATGAATCTGCGGTAATACCCAGCCAATCCTAAAAAACTTCGTATCTCCGTGATGGTCCTCGGTCTCTGCCAACTCAAAACGGCATCAATCTTTGCAGGGTCTACTGCTACTCCATCACTAGAAATCACATGGCCAAGAAAATGAATCTCCCGAAGCCAGAATTCACATTTACTGAGCTTCGCATAAAGCTCGTGATCTCTTAGAGTCTGCAGAACGATCCTCAAATGCTGCACATGATCATCAACAGAGGCAGAATATATCAAGATATCATCAACAAAGATCACCACAAAATGGTCCAGAAATGGACGAAAGATACGCTGCATTAGATCCATGAAGGCTGCTGGGGCATTAGTCAAACCAAACGGCATGACTAAAAATTCAAAGTGACCATATCGAGTACTGAAAGCAGTCTTCTCCACATCAGATTCCCGGATCCGCAACTGAAAATAGCCAGATCGGAGATCAATCCGTGAAAAGACAGCAGCAGACTGTAACTGGTCAAACAAATCATCAATCCTGGGGAGCGGATACTTATTCTTGATAGTCGCCTGATTCAGCTGCCTGTAATCAATACAAAGCCTCAGGTTTCCATCTTTCTTTTTCACAAACAGTACTGGGGCACTCCACGGAGAAAAACTGGGACGAATATAACCCTTCTCCAGTAACTCTAGTAGCTGTGCACGCAGTACTTTCAATTCAGCTGGAGCCATTCGGTACGGCGGCTTTGCTAAGGGGCCAGTACCTGGAATCAGTTCAATCACCATCTCAATCTCTCGCTCTGGGGGCAAGCCTGGCAACTCGTCAGGAAACACATCAGGGAACTCACAGACAACCGGAATATCACAAACATCCCGTCGTGGTTTTTCAACAGCCACCACTGAAGCAAGGAATCCCTGACAACCTGTGCTAAGCAACCTGTAGGCTCGAATAGCAGAAATAATCATACGAGAAGAACGGGATCGAATACCTTGAAAATAAAAGGCTGATTTTCCCTGGGGCTGAAAATAGACTTTCTTCGATCTGCAGTCAACCACAGCTCCATAATGCTCCAACCAATCCATTCCCAGAATAACATCATAATCTGCCAGCTGCAACGCATACAATCTCGCCGGCAACTGGTGATCATCAATCATCACAGGAGACTCATCCAAACACAAGGGAGTAACCATGAAATCTCCAGAAGGCAATTCCACAAACAACTCACAAGACAGCTCAGAAGTTGGTTCCTCAATACAAGCCATAAAATCCTCAGAAATAAAAGAGTGAGAAGCACCAGAATCAAATAAGACATGAGCTGAATGACCATAAAGCATAATCGTACCTTCCACAAGATGGGACGCAGCAGCATCAGCTCTTGTCAAATGAGAAACTTTGCCTTTCTGCTTCTTAGAACCAACTGAAGATTGCTGAGAAGACGCCGACGCCTGAGAGAAAAATTGCTGTGGAGCTTGAGGTGCAGGAGGTCTAAACTGCGGCTGAGGTTGAGAAAACTGAGGAGCTTGCAATGGATTCGGCCTCAGCGGGCAATCTCGAACCACATGACCTGGCTGGTCACACCTAAAGCAAACAACAGGAAGAGAACACGGTTGGCCCTTATGATGACCACCGCATCTCCGACACGTCCACGGCTGACTAGCAGCTGAGCTCTGTCGAGTCTGAGAAGAAGGTGCTGTCGGCTGCTGAACAGAATCTGCACCGGACGGCTGCTGAACAAACTTCTTCTTCTTCTTGAACCTTTTGAACTTGGGCTTAGAAGGAGAGGAAGCACTGGAAACCTCTGACTGGACCGAAGGAACACTAGGCACGGGCTGTCGGTAAGCCTGCTGAACCTGAGCCACCGGCTGCACTGACCCTGCCTGGGGATATCCACCCGGTCTCGCCATCTCCAGCTCTAAAGCTACAGCTGTCTGGCACGCAGTATCGAGATCCGCAACACGACTCGCTATCAACGGCATCTTCAACTCTGGCCTCAACCCTCGCAAGAATTGCTGGGTCTTCAAAGCTTCGCTGGCCAGCACATGGGGCGCATACTGACCCAATTCCAAGAACTTATTCCTGTACTGAAGCACGGTCATACTGCCCTGGGTCAATTCCATAAACCGATACATCTTATCCATCTGCAAGCAGGCAGGAGTATAGGCACGCTCAAAAGCAGCAACGAACTCTGCCCAAGTGATTTGCCGAAGAGGTCTGGATCGAAAGGAAATCTGCCACTCGGCTTTCCACCACGCAATGGACGTACCCTGGAGTTGAAAGGCAGCGAGCATGACTTTCTCATCTTCAGCACACTCCATCGAGACAAAAACACGCTCTATCGCATCCATCCATTGCCTCGCGACTTCTGGATCAGCTTGGCCATCGAAAGCAGGCGGATTGAACATCAGAAATTCCTTCAAAGCCTTGCCTCGACTGCCAGGCACTTCAGCTTGAACGATCGGCACTGGAGGAGCAACTGGAACGACAGGAACAGCGGGAACTGCAGGAGGAGGTGCAGAACCGCTATCTTCCCTGGGCGCATCTCGAGGAACACGAGGAGCTCGAGGAGGTCTTCCTCGACGAGGCGGCATAATTATGCTGCCAAAAACACAATCAACAATGAAATCCATCAATCATACGGAAAACATCCTATGCCAGCAAGAGACAACAACAGGACTAGCTCTGGACCAAGCGTCAATTCCAATTCTTTACGCAAATCCTCAACTTCAAGCTCTGATACCATCTGTGACGACCCAGAGTTCAGGATACCGATATACCGATAACATCAGTATACCGACACCAAGAACTGGGGAGGCCACCCAAGAGGCTGATGAGGCCCCTGAAGGGTTAGTGGGGGGTTAGCTGAGGAATATGCATAATTAATTGCGAATTGGGGCGCGCAATACAAATAAGTATTTAAGATTTAAACACAAGTGCGGAAGCAATTTAAAATAACCAGAGTGATATATATAACTAGTCCAGAGTCACAAACACTAGTCCACAGGGCACAACTACGCGGGGCATACCCCGGCAAAAGTACAACACAAGCCTCAAAAAGGCAGCTCGTGCTCAGCTGGCAGCTAAGGAACGGTCCCGAAACAGCACGCTAAACTCCGGGAGATGTCGGGCGCGGCTCACCTGAAAGGAGAAGGGTGAGTCACAGCCAGACTCAGTAGGGGTCACGCGGATCCCTACCTCGCACTAAACAAGCGAACATGCATAATTAACAGCAATTAAAGCATGCATTCAAATAAATACACAGGCAATGGCATGAATATCTAATCACAAGAAAGCTGTAAACTCTATCTAAGCAAGTATAACAGCTAACACATGCCGCTACTAATTAAATGCAAGCGATTAAAGCTAAAACTACCAATTAGAATGAGCTGCAACTAGTCCAAGCAACAAGGAAGGACAACCACTGGAGCAGAAACCAGATGCGTCCACTGACGGCTTACACTGCGTCTCAAGCACTCGCAGTCGACAAGCGACAAGCTAAGCGCGCAAACAGTACCAGACCAAGTGACCAGTCGGAGTGACACCCGTCGGCGTCAGTCCACAGTCTCCGACCACGTGTGCACACACTGACTCTAGCCTGAGCCAGGCCCTCTAACTAGTTTTCTCCCTTGGCAGGACGCTACCATTGGCTGGGAGCCCACGGAACTAGCTTACAAACCGTGAATGGGAAATATACCCCTCCGCCATCCTCAAGCGGGTCGGTACTCAACAGACCTTAGGGCAACAACAGTGGCTCCATTGCCTGGAAAGAAAAGCTACTCTATTGGCACATAAAACACGCCACAATATAGTAAAACAATACAACTATGGCATGAATATAGAACGGAACGCATAAGCAATGGGCTGGGAATATATTGCAGCCATCAGGGAAGTGGCGGTCAAGGACCCACGCGCCACATGCAAACGACGGTCGGGGGTCGGCGCGTTACTTCAAGAATGACGCTCCAGTCCCCATCCGTCACTCCCTTCAGGATTCCAGCTCAAGAGGCACCAAAGGCATGTAACGGTAGGGGCCCTGCGCGTTACTTCGAAGCGACGCGTGGGGTCACCGCCGTCACATCCACCCGAGGCTCAAACCACCTATCAGCGTTCTAAATGGTAGCAGGCGAAGTAACGCCCCGGTCTAGGCGCGCCGGACCGAAACGACGGTCGGCCGACTGGCCGCCGGGCGCACCGCCTGACCAAAATCACGGAAAACAGTTGATGAGTAACGGATGGGAGCCCCACCGTTACTCTCCAAGTAACGCACCCCCATTGGGCCGCTATTTGGTAGTGACGCGTCCACCTTGGACCGTCGGGCAAGTGACGGTTCCTGGCAGGACCGTCACTGCACCTGGGTTACGGGCGGGTACGGTTTGTAAACCGAAGCCCTCCCGGACGGCTGAAAACGCCGGGTATCGACGAGAAACCTAATAACCTGTCAAACCACGCATGCTAGACAACAATCTAACATCTAAATCTAGCACATGCAAGGCCTAAAACGCATTAAACTCAAGATTTAGGCTAAAACCCCAAAAATGGAAATATGAACATCATGCATGCTACGGGGTGCTAATCAACAAGCGAGCTAAAGGAAACGATCCTAGCAAGATCGAGGTTCCATCCCCCTACCTTTCGCAAGCCGAAACCGTCGAACGGGCCGCATGCAAGGAGGAATAGCCACGGAGCTTCCACGCTCCACCTCGCTCCCACGATCACCGATCCACGCCGAAGTGGACACCCACGCGCTCTACTCGACGCGAGGAATCCAACGGTGCCAACCTCGTCTCAATCCGACGCCGTCTCGACCCCGATCCCTAAGAGAGGAGAGGAGGTGGCCGCACGGAGGAGAGAGAGAGGGAGAGGGTGAAATGAGAGATCGACGGGGGAGAGAGAGTGAGGGTGAGAGATATATAAAAAATAAATAAATAAAATTAATATATATATAATATAATCATTATATATATATAAATCTTATTAATATTCAATAACCCTCAAACAGCTCCGAACAAATCCGGAAAAATGCCAGACAAATTCCTAAAAATCCAGGAAAAAGCCGGAATTTCCAGAACAATTAATAGAACAAATACCACGAAGGATCCATTAAGGCACGGGCCTTACAGCTGGTCTTTTTCCTATGAAGCCTGTTCCATTAGATTCTACACTCACTATTACTACACCCATTGGAACGGGAACGGAGATTAAACACTTCTATCCTGCTAGTGAAGTTTTAATTAGCGGTTATAATTTACCCGCTATTTGGTATGCATGGAGATGGACGGATATGATGTTATATTGGGTGCCGATTGGCTATCTACACATGGTGCTAGTGTCAATTACAAGTTGGGTACGGTAACTTTTATGGGTTACCCCAACCTCATATTTTCTGGCACTAGGCATTCTAAACACTTGTCTCTCATTTCGGCCCTCAAAGCCGAGAAATTGTTAAGGAAGGGTTGTGTCGGTTTCTTAGTTTCTATCACTATGACCGAGCACACGGAACCCATTCTAAAAGACATTCCTATCGTTCGGGATTATTCTGATGTATTTTCGGGCGAGTTGCATGATATTCCTCCCGAGAGAGAAGTGGTTTTCACTATTGATTTAATTCCGGGAGCTGCACCAGTTTCTAAAGCTCCATATCGGATGTTTGCCGTTGAAATGAAAGAATTAAAGGAACACCTATTGGAGTTATTAGAAAAAAGGTTTATCTGACCAAGTACTTCACCTTGGGGAGCCCCGGTCCTCTTTGTTAAAAAGAAGGATGGTTTGATGAGGTTATGTGTTGATTATCGGCAATTGAATTAACTCACCATCAAGAATAAATATCCACTGTCGAGGATTGATGAATTATTCGACCAGATTTCTGGAGCTCAATATTTCTCAAAGATTGATCTTCTATCTGGTTATCATCAATTAAAAATCAAGGAAAGTGATATTCACAAAATTGTATTTCGGAGTAGGTATGGACATTACAAGTTTACCGTTATGCCTTTTGGCTTAACAAATGCGCCTGCCGCATTCATGCAATTAATGAACAACGTATTCAGGCCATACCTCGATCAATTTGTGGTTGTCTTCATTGACAACATTTTGATCTACTCCAAGTCCAAGGAAGAACATGAAGAACATCTCAAGAAGGCCCTTCAATTATTAAGAGATCACAAGCTTTATGCCAAATTAAGCAAATGTGATTTCTGGATGGAGGAAGTTTCTTTTCTCGGTCACATAATTTCCCGGAATGGTATTATTGTCGATCCTTCAAAGGTCGAGGCCGTAAAGAACTGGGAAAGACCTACTAGTGTGACTGAAATCCGAAGCTTCTTGGGATTGGCTGGCTATTATCGAAGATTTATCAAGAATTTCTCAAAGATCTCAGTATCTTTAACAAGATTGACAAGGAAGGAGAATCCTTTTATATGGTCCGAGGAATGCGAGAAAAGCTTTCAAACTTTAAAGGATTGTCTGACGACTGCTCCTATTCTCACATTACCTATGGAAGGAGGAGGATTCGAAGTATATGCTGATGCATCTTGAATTGGCCTAGGTTGCGTATTAATGCAACATGGCAAGGTCATAGCTTATTCCTCATGGCAATTGAAGAAACACGAGGAAAATTATCTCGTACATGACCTGGAACTGGCAGCCGTGGTCTTTACTTTAAAAATCTGGCGACATTACCTCTATGGCGAAGCCTTTACGATGTATTCGGATCACAAGAGTCTCAAATATTTATTCTCTCAAAATGAGCTCAATATGAGACAAAGACAGTGGTTGGAATATTTAAAGGATTTCAACTTCTCTATACAATATCACCCCAGAAAAGGTAATACCGTAGCTGATGCACTTAGCCGGAAGCCGATGGCTTTATTATCAAGCATGATGGTTAAAGAATGGCATCTACTTGAACAAATGGCAAGTTTAAACCTTAATGTGGAGAAGAAGAAAGACATAGTGTTTATTGCAAATATTCGACTCCAACCCGAGTTACTCTCGGAAATCAAAGAACGGCAAGGTGATGATCTGATGATCGTTGAAATCAAAGAGAAATTAGATCAACGACCGGATTTCCTTCTAGATGATGATGGAAGGCTATTATTCAAAGGAAGAACTTGTATACCCGATTGTTCTACTATCAAGGGACAAATCTTGGAGGAAGCACATCGGTCAAGGTATACTATTCACCTCGGTGCTACAAAAATGTACCAAGACCTCAAGAGAATATTCTGGTGGCCGAATATGAAAAGAGAGGTAGCTGAGTTCGTAAGCCGATGTTTGGTTTGTCAACAAGTCAAAGCCGAACACCTCAAACCGGCTGGCAAGCTCAAGCCTCTCGAAATACGGGAATGGAAATGGGATAGTATCCGCATGGATTTCATAGTTGGATTACCGATGACCCGAAGTGATTTTGATGCTATATGGGTAATTGTGGACTGGTTAACAAAGTCTGCTCACTTTTTACCTATCAAGACTAAATAGACCATGGATGTTCTAGCCGCCTTATATATCAAGGAGATCGTAAGGCTACACGGTATTCCAAGCTCTATTATTTCGGACCGAGATCTGAGATTCACCTCTCATTTCTGGAAGAGTTTACAATCGTCTATGGGTACTAGACTAAGGTTTAGTACAGCTTTTTGCCCTCAAACAGATGGACAAACCGAGAGGACGAATCAAATTATTGAAGATATGTTGAGAGCCTGCATGATTGACTTCGGTGGTTGTTGGCATGAACACAGACCGTTGAGTGAGTTCGCTTATAACAATAGCTATCAGTCGAGTATTCAAATGGCACCATTTGAAGCATTATATGGCCGAAGTTGCAGATCGCCCCTATGTTGGAGCGAGGTTTGTGACAAAGGATTGATTGGTCCCGACATTGTACAAGACACAACTGACAAAATCCAGGTTGATATAAGAAAGATTAAAGGTCACTCAATCACGGCAAAAGAGCTATGCCGACAATCGGAGGAGAGATCATGAATTCTAAGTGGGGGAGCATGTCTTCTTAAAGATCTCACCCACACGAGGAATTAGAAGATTCGGCATCAAAGGAAAGTTAAGTCTGAGATTTATCGGCCCTTTCGAGATTCTGGAAAGAATCGGCGAGGTAGCATACAAGCTAGCTTTACCTCCTCAACTGGCCGGTGTAGACGACGTATTCCATGTATCCATGCTAAGGAAATACGTCTATGATCCTTTACATGTGATTCAATTTGAAGAATTGAAACTCCAAAAGGACTTATCATATGAAGAAAGACCGATCAAGATACTGGATCGGAAATTACACCAACTGAGAAATCGGGCCATACCGATGGTAAAAACCCAATGGAGTAAGCGTGGATTCGAGGAAGTAACCTGGGAATTGGAAGAATCCATCAAGAAGAAATACCCGGATTTAATCTCAGGTTATAAATTCGACCTTTCTACTCGAATTTTTGAATTTTAGTTATATAGTATGAATTTGGAGGATCAAATTCTTTTAAGTGGGGGAGGATGTAGAAACTCGATAATTAAAAATGAGAAATAAAAATTTTAATTTCATTATATAATTAAAATTTTCATGAAATAATTAAATTATACTTTTTATATGAAATAAACTAGTTTATTGAATTTACTTGAATTAACTAGAAGTAAATAGAAATTAAATACTTTAAACCTTAGATAAATCATAGAAAGCCCAATAAAAGTCCATGTAATATACTAGGATTATAATTGGCCCATTGGATAATCCATAATGGGCTGAATTAATAGATTAAAGGATTTATTAAAGGTTAAATTGACCTAAATTCATAACATGTGTTTAATATGTAATTTAAGTGATTAAAATAACCCCATTTCTAGAAGTTTGGCACAAAAATTGACCCTTACCTAACATCCCACCTTGGATCAGCCGTTTTTACATTGGTTTCACACCAAATGGAGGCTAGGTTAAGAAGAAAAATTAGAATTTTCTTCTAATTCAGAGTTGGAAAGTTTGGCATTGTTAGGCAAGGAATCTTGATAAATTTGGCCAAGTTTTGGCTATAAATAGAACCTCATTCAACCCTCAAGTCATCCCTGGAGGTTAAGGTTACTCTGCTGCGAAGATTGGTAGAGATTTAAAGGAAGATTTGGAAGATCAAAGGGTTTTCTTATATTTGGGGATATTTCTTTAGATACGAAAAAAGGTAGGTGTCTCTCAGGCTAAACTCTAATTAAAGCATGCCATCTTATTCATTTTTCTGTCCTCTTTCCATTGATAGCTCATTTATTAAATTCTGTTATGAAATGAGCAAGTTATGGTCATTTGATGGGAGGGATATTCCTGTTTTTCCATCAAGTGCAGAACGTGCTATACCTCAGTAGCGCGTTCTGAACGCGCTGGCCCGACATAGCGCGTTCATATAGAGTGTTTTCCCGCCCCAAAGGTCAAACAGAAACTTTAAAAAAACATATATATATTTTTTAGAACGCGCTACCCCAGGGTAGCGCGATCTTCATAATCGCGCTAGCAGAAGCTAGCGCATTCATGAATTTTTACCCGGAATACCGGATGTCAAAATAAATATATTTTTTAAAAAATATATATAATGTCTAGATCACGCTAGCACTGGCTAGCGCATTCTTCAGATCGCGCTAGTCAAGGCTAGCACGTTCAAAAAAAAAACAAATATATATATAAGATCATCAGTGCAGTGTGGTGTAGTGCGGTGTGGTGCGGCTCGACACGGTACAAATAAATAAATAGATTTTTCGTATCCTATTAATTTAACTCACAACTCGAGCCCACATCCTATGCCACTTGGGTCCTGACCCAAAGGTGAGCTCTCCAACATATAAAGCCATAGAAGTTTTTTGTAACTTCCAATGTGAGAGTAAACTTAAGTCACTATAGAATATGAACTATATCATTTGGAAATCCACGTTAATTGTATGCATTTAGTCACCAAAAGTAAGAAAAGGCAATATTATTATGTTTTAATTCTTACAGCATGTAAAAAAATTATTTTTGTAGAATAAAATTATTTTTTCATGTAAAAATCTATTTTTTACCATATTAGTAAATTATAACCATATTAGTAAATTAATGCATGAAAAATATTTCCAGCATGTTAAGAATAACTTCCAACATGATAAAATTATTTTATACATACTGAGATATAAAAACTATTTTCAGCATGTTAAAATCTATTTAAAACTATTTTTTTGTGTATGCTAAACCAAATTTCCTATTAAAAAAATTAGTACATTGATGCATGAAAATTTCTTCCAGCATGATAAAATTATTTCTAGTATGTTAGAATTATTTTTAGCATGATAGAATTATTTTCAGTATATTAAAACTATTTTTCAGCATGATAATTCTATTTTCCTATCAAATAATTAGTAAATGAATATAGAAAAATAATTTTTAGCATGATAAAATTTATATTGTTATCAGAGAATTTCTGTAATCTGCATGGTGAATTTATCCTTATCATCTTATTAGTAAGGTAATGTGTGAGAATTATTTTAGCATGTTAAGTATTAATTTTATCATGTTAAAAATTAATTTTCAGCATGAAAAAAATTAAATCTAGCATGAAAAAAATTATTTTTATCATCTTACTAGTAAAGTAACATATGAAAATCATTTTAAGCATGTTAAGATTATTTTTAGCAAGTTAGAATTATTTTCGGCATAAAAACCTATTTTCATAACCAAATTCTGATTTTTATAATAAATCACCATTTTGGCTAAACTAATGCATTTCTAATATACAAAAACTTCTTGTAAACATGTCTAAACACTTGTAAACTAAATGCACACAAGATTAAACTATGGAGTTAAATTAATTCTATTAAACTCTAATTACTTGAATTTTTTTCCTAGTTACCGTTCTTTCTTGAATTGCACGACTTAATGTCGTTAAACATGATGCCTTAAAATTATTATTCACTTCTCTTGCTACTTTTGAGATTTTTGTCAGATCTGTACTTTTTACAAATGAGCTTATTCTTGAAAATCATTGGCCATATACACATTGAGTGGATGTCTAAACGTACTTGGGATCTTCGGATCCATATGACTCAATACCTGGCATTAATGGGGCCCGGTCTGGTCCTGGGGGGAGCATCCGAAAGTACTTGTGCCCATGGGAGTTGATTGACCAATGGTGTGGCATTGCACTGAAGTGCATGATAGATTTACTTGATACGGCATTCCACTACTTGTACTTGTTACTTATTTACATGACTACTTGAAAAATTACATGAATCATTTGACTTGCGTGAAATGGCCGAATTCGTGAAATTCTTTACTTGTTAAAAGGTTATTACTTGAAACTTCTCTTGATATCTTGTTATCTTGATGTTACTTGAAATTCCTTATACAAAATTCTACTCGAATTTCATGATTAAATATTTCCCTATTCAACTTGGAAAATGATTCAACTTGCTAAATACTTTAAGATTGCATGGTTCTTAGAGATATAAAATCCTACTAAGCCTATTGCTCACCCTACGTTTTCGGTTAATTGTTGCAAGAAACAAAAATGAACAAGGGAATGGCCAAGAGTGAGAGAGTGATTTTCCTTTTTACCTAGGTTTATGTGGATCATTAGTATTTTTACAAGAATGATGTATTTTGGATTGGAAGATTGTAATTTACATTTATGGCTTATGAATTAGTGATGTAAATTTTATTTTGATGGAATAAAAGTATCATTTTCTCATTCATTTATGACTTTAGAAATAAAATTGTAGATGCTCTGATCGACACGCTTGTTTACGACTCGTCGCGCCCTCGATATTCCGCATCGGGGCATGATAAAGACTCGTAGTGAATTCAAGCCGCGGTAAGAACACTACGAGATCACTCCTCGTTTTCTTCTACCACTTCTCCTGAAAATGTTTAACGGGGTGAGTCTACGAATAGACCTAGTAAGAGATTAAGCATAGTCCCCAGTCATAACATGGTTAAATATATCCAAAGTGATTTACGGTATTTCATTTTATAAATCATTCTCAGGCATAATTTCAAATAGATAACATGAGATTAACGCATTATAACCCAAATTCAAATTTACGATCATAAGTCATGCTATGAACATTTTACAAGTAAAGCATGTACATTAAAACTTTATTCTATCAATGAGAATTCAACATTTATAATTCGATTCATTTATCAATAGAATGATTCCAGTACTAGTCGGAGTAAAGTCTCACGCATAGTGAAAGGATCCAAACAGACTTAATTTGTCCTTTTCCAAATCACCATTTGATATACCGGAGATTCATTAATAGTAAAGATTTACAGTGTAATAATAGTAAAATACAATAACAATTCAGTAGGTAATAACACTAGTTTCAATATCAGTTTAATGAGCAGTAACATTAGTTTCAATATCGATTTAGTGAACTTAAATGCCTTGTTAGGGTCAAAGGTTAACTTCAGAAAGGAGGGCCTAGGATTTAATTCTAGTACAACAAAAACATTCGGAATGAAAACAATTTCATTTGTTGCTCAAAAGGAAAAAGGGACCTCTAATTAGCATGAACTCAACAAATTTAATGAACAAAACTGCTAATCTGAAAAAGACCAGTGCTGAGGAGAAGGGTAAACAAAAACTCAGTGAGCCTAGTAGAGCTAGCACATCTAAGCAGAATCCTAGGGCTCAGACTCAGGTTAGGGGTCAACCTACACAGTCCAGTAAACCCCAGGTCAAGGTAACCAAGTCTCCACCTACATCTCCACCTCTGAAGAAGGCCCAATACAAACCTGTGTATAGGTCAGCAGGTTCCAAATTACAGGGGAGACAAAGTGCAGCTAGGAGACAACCCAATTATTTTTATCAACCCAGAGCTCAGACCCACTCACAACCAACCTACTTCAATATGTCAGATTGGTCTAGAACTCAGGGTAAGTTTACAGGTCTTGCACACCAGGGTGCTCAATACCAAAGACCTTACAGTGGAAATTGGGTAAATGGGTATGGTTACTGGACATCTAGAAACCAACATTTCCATAGCCAGCCCAGGAACTACTATGGCCAAAATCTTGTGAACACACCCTGGCCAAGGCACTGGCATAGAAATAACAGTACGGTCAATAAACATGCTGCTGCCAAGAAGAAAATGAACAACAACAGAAGAAAATCTGTAGGATCCACTGAACTAAACACATTTAAACAAATGTGGATTCCGAAACATTTGCTTTCCTGTTTTGCTTCTAGTTCATTTACATTGGAGCCCAATCAGTCTTGGGTTCCAAACTTCTCTACCTAATTGTGTATGCAGGTATGCCTGGCAGCCAAGAACAACTTGTGGTACATGGATAGCGGCTGCTCCAGGCATATGACAGGAGATAAGGCCAAATTTTACATACTGACTGAGAAAGTAGAAGGTCTTGTCACCTTTGGAAGCAACACAAAGGGTAGGATTATCGGATCAGGTAAGGTAGGTAAGTGTTCCACCTCCTGCATTGATGATGTCATGCTGGTTGAAGGGTTAGCCTATAATCTACTTAGCATTATCCAATTATGTGATAAAGGGTACAATATTTTATTCAATTCTCAATGCTGCAAGGTTTTTGAACCTGACTCTGATATTGTCAAATTTTCTGGAAAATGAATAAACAATACTTACATGATAAATTTAGATGAAATTCAACACTCTAACCTTTGCCTTACTGCCAGTAGAGAAGACATGGCTTTTTTATGGCATCGTAGGTTAGGTCATGCTAGCTACACTGTTTTGCACAAATTAAATAAGCATGGCATGGTTAGAGGACTTCCTGAAGTCTCATTCAAGAAAGAAAATAAAATCTGTGATGCATGCACTCAATCGAAGATAACTAGAAAGTCATTCAAGTCTAGAACTAAAAATCTGTCTTCCAAACCCTATGAGCTGATACATATGGACCTTTTTGGGCCAACTAGATCTGTCAGCCTATCAGGGAGGAGGTATGGGTTTATCTTGGTAGATGACTTTCTCAGAATTTCGGGAGTTCTATGTTAAAACAAATCAGAAAATTGAAAATATTTTGTCTGATCATGGAGGTGAGTTTGAAAACTCACAATTTGATGAATTCTGCAAGACAAATGGAATCAACCACAGGTTTTCATCACCAAGGACACCTGAGCAGAATGGTGTTGTGGAGAGAAGGAACAGAACCCTAGTGGAAATGGGTCGTACACTCCTTGTCGAAGGTGGTCTACCAAGAAAATTTTGGGCTGAAGC
Organism: Amorphophallus konjac; assembly: GCA_022559845.1. Taxonomy (NCBI): domain Eukaryota; kingdom Viridiplantae; phylum Streptophyta; class Magnoliopsida; order Alismatales; family Araceae; genus Amorphophallus; species Amorphophallus konjac. The sequence continues at coordinate 146,984,968 of CM040122.1, forward strand.
AGTGAACACTGCCTGTTATGTAATTAACAGAGCCATGGTAAGACCTTCTACCCAGCAAACACCATATGAGATATTAAAGGGAAAGAAACTTTCTATTGCTCACTTCAAGATTTTTGGTTGTAAATGTTTCATTCACATAAATGATAAAAATGACCTTGATAAATTTGAACCTAAAGGAGAATCAGGAATCTTTCTTGGCTATTCTGAAAACACCCGAGCATACAGAGTGTACAATCTGAACTCTAAAACTGTTGAAGAATCTCCACACTTAGTCTTTGATGAATCCTTGGCAAATTCTAATGTTGGTCAATGCAGGAATGAAACCAATGGTGAAATTCTGAAGGAAGGAGATCCTGCAGACAAATCCGAGGATGAAGAAGAACATAAAGAGCTTAATGAAGAGGAGCCTACAGTTCAGGGGGAGGTAAATCAAGTTCATGATACTCCAATTGCAAATATTAGATATCTCAAGGATCATCCTGTAGATAATGTTATTGGAAATCTGCATGACCCTCCTAGGACTAGAGGCCACTTAAGAATTCAACATGAACTGAATGCTTATGCTTTTGTATCAAACACAGAACCCAAGTCCATTGACCATGCTCTCCAAGATGTGCATTGGATTAATGCCATGCATGAGGAGCTCAATCAATTTGACAGGAATAAGGTGTGGGTTTTGGTTCAACCTCCTGATCATGAAACAGTCATAGGGACTAAATGGGTATTTAGGAACAAAACTGATGAAGGAGGGAATGTCACTAAAAATAAAGCCAGACTTGTAGCTCAGGGGTACAATCAGGAATTTGGAATAGACTTTGAAGCGTCTTTTTCCCCTGTAGCTAGGTTAGAAGCTATAAGAATTTTATTGGCTTATGCATGTTCCCTAGGTATAAATCTTCAGCAGATGGATGTAAAGTCTGCTTTTCTAAATGGGGAAATTAATGAGGATGTATATGTGAGATAGCCTCATGGGTTTGAATGTTTAGACTTCCCTAATCATGTTTACAAGCTCAATAAAGCTCTCTATGGTTTAAAGCAAGCTCTTAGAGCTTGGTATGACAGGTTGAGCAAATTTCTCACCGACAAGAACTTCACAAGAGGTATAGTTGATCAAACATTGTTTACCAAGGTAAGCCATCCAGATATTCTTATCATTCAGATTTATGTGGATGACATTGTGTTTGGGTCAACTAACCCCAAATTGTGTGAGGAATTCTCTCAAATAATGACTGATGAATTTGAAATGAGCTCAATGGGTGAGCTCAGACTATTTCTTGGACTGCAGGTTACACAAACAGAAGATGGCACCTTCATCTCTCAGTCAAAGTATGTAAAGAACTTATTGAAAAAGTACAAAATGGACAACCTCAAGGAAATGGCTACTCCGATGGGTACCTCAACCAGTTTGGATGAAGACTCTAAAGGTAAACCTATGGACCAAAGGCTATACAGAGGTATGATAGGATCTCTTCTCTATCTTACAGCATCTAGGCCTGATATACAATTTGCTGTGTGTTTATGCTCTAGATTTCAGGCAAGTCCTAAAGAAAATCACTTTAAAGCTGTGAAAAGGATTTTTAGGTATTTACTAGGCACCCAAGAACTAGGTCTCTGGTATCCTGCTAAATGTGAGTTAGAGCTTCTAGCCTATACTGATGCAGACTATGCTGGGTGTCGAGTAGAGAGAAAAAGCACTAGTGGCTACTGTCAATTCCTTGGTAGCTGTCTAGTGTCTTGGGCATCTAAGAAGCAACACACAGTAGCATTATCTACAGCTGAAGCTGAGTATGTTGTAGCATGTAATTGTGCAGCCCAAGTACTTTGGATTAAGCACCAAATGGCTGATTATCAGATAAATCTGGGATGCATTCCACTTTTATGTGATAATACTAGTGCTATATGTCTTGCTAAAAATCCTGTTCACCATTCTAAGACTAAGCATATAGAGATAAAATATCATTTTCTTAGAGATGCTGTAAATAAAAAGGAGATTGAAATGAATTTCATAGAAACTGAAAAATAAATTGCTGATATTTTTACTAAGCCTCTTGGGAATGAAAAATTTAAGTTTCTTAGAAGAGAACTTGGCTTATGTAAATTTCAGCATGATGAATGATTGCTTAAACGATGCGAATAAAATCTCTGATGTGTACTTGTTTTTGATTGCTTGGATAAATCATGTGGATGTGAATGTGGATGTAGAACTGTCCTGCATTGCATATATTCAGGGGGAGCTTGTCGAGTCTTTGCAAGTCTTTGCATATCATTCATTCATAACCTATGCATAAGCTCTCTCTCTTAATTAATTTTTGCCATGTTGCATGCATATAGACAGGGGGAGTATTGCTAGAAATTCAGAGTGGTTTCAACCTTCTTGAAGTCATTCAACATTTATCTCTGAATACTTGTTTCTGACATTATGGTAATCTGTTGGTCAGTTCTGATTTCTAAGCAGTAGAAAATGGACTTCTTCATTTATGAGAATTTGAATTGTTCAAAGACTGATGTAATGGTTTAAATCTTATAATGGTTGGAGTTTAAAGATTGCAATCAGTATATAAGAAACTTGATAATTGATAAAACTCTCAACCTCTTTCTTATTTCATGTCAGACAAAGCTAATCATATCTGAAATCTGAAAACTCATCTGAAATTATGATTAGAGAGGATAAGCATATGTATTGTTCTTAAACAAGTCATTCTGAAACATAAAAAGGACAGCTAAGAAAGATATTGAAAAAACACTGAAAAATATTGAAAATGTATATATTGGCAGAGCAATGACTGGTAAATCACTGAGAAACTGAGTGATCCATCAAAGAAGTGGACATCACTCATGTCATGAAGTGTATCAGCTATCTCTGTTTAAAATGTTCAAAACAGCAGGCTGGTGTTACTAAGTACCTGGGGGTAACTGGCGTCTGATAAACGTGTACCCTCATACAAAAAGGTATAACTCAGTTCTGTTGATTCTGATCATAGGCAGAATGATCCATCTTGTTGAATATCCAGGGGTATTGGCATCTTATAAACGTATACCCTTACGAAGGAATACTTATGGTACCTGAATGCTCAAAATGACCCAATATTGATAATGCTGCTCCTTCAAAAGAAAAGTTCATGAGTGTCAATTTGTTTAGTTTCAATACATGACTTGGCTTCTCTCAATATTTCTTTGAGACTATGAAAGTAAGATATTATGAAACTGAATCTTTTATGCAAATATGATTCTGGTTTACTGTTTTATCATGCACAGTGCACTTATCTATTGCTTGTAGTGCATGAACTCCAGGTTTATCATTCTTAAACCTGAACTCTTTCTGACAGCAGTTTCTAAATTCATTTGACTGAAGACTCTATGCTTTAGAATGCTTATTCATGAACTACCTGTTCAGAATGCCAGTCAGTTCTTCTCGTGTTTCCTCCATAGAAATTATTTTTTCCCTCCTCTTTGTTGATGGCAAAAGGGGAGAATATTGTCAAGGGGATGTCTAGTGGGAGAATACATATCTGCCTGAATTCTGAAGTCATTTCTGAATTAATTCCAAGGGAGAGTTTGAGGCAGTGAGTTGCATGCATTCACAGCATCTGCATGTCAATCTGCATAACACATCATGTCTTTCATCAAACATATATATCTATGACAGGTTGTTGCTACTCTACTTCATATGGGGTTGCCATCATCAAAAAGGGGGAGATTGTTGTGACCCCTCTATGTTGATGATGTTGACACTTGCTCTATTCTTTGGCAACACCATTGTTTTGATTGATTGGCAACTGATTTTGATTTGATAAAATTGCTCCATCAGATTGACTATGTGTTCTTTACTTTTAATACACTGCTGTCTGCAATTCTTACTGTCATAAGTCCACACACTGCATCTCAATTAAATTGATTAAGTCTGCACAGCGTCAACGCATCATGTTACAGCGTCAACGCATAAGTCCATACACTGCATCTCAATTAAATTGGTTAAGTGTGCACAGCGTCAACGCATCATGTTACAGCGTCAACGCATAAGTCCACACACTGCATCTCAATTAAATTGGTTAAGTGTGCACAGCGTCAACGCACCGTTGGCTTTGAACCTCAGAGTCTGTACATCCGAATTGCCCTTGATCTGGTGAAATGTATACACTCATTCACTATAGCCTTCACACATTCAAGTCTATACATTCATCACTTACTTTTCACTCAAGGCAAAGTCTATACACTGGGGTCTTTTCCCTACGTGTCTTAGGCGAAGTCTGAACATTCGATTCTGAAGCATGAAGTCTATACAGTCCAGCCTAGTCCTACGATCAAGGCTTTAGCTACACTCAACTCTGTACATTGGCTTCGCTTCATCAAGTCTATACATTGACTCGCCAACTTTCTTGAAGTCTGTACATCGCTTCATGTCCCCAAAGTCTGCACATCAACAGTGATCTTGAAGTCTGTACACTGCTCCAGGAGCTTCAAGTCCACACATCGCTCAAAGTCTGTACAGAGTCCAGCGTCTTCGTTAGTGTCTCAGGCATTAGGCCAAGTCTGTACAGCATTCAATATCTAGAGTTTCATGAAGTCTGTACATCAGACTGTCACTGCAAGTCTGTACGTTGCATTCGCCTTCACAAGTCTATACAACGAAGCATATACATAGCAATGTACATACTTATATCTTAAGACTTCTTTCTTGTTGCTGAAGGGACAGGGTCGACGCCTAGAGCTTAAAGCGTCCACGCATCAGTAGACGAAGCATTCGATGTCTTCTATTGCATCAACACCACAAGCAAGCAGTGTCGACGCAGCAGTTAAAGAAGCAGAGACTCTTACAAGCTATTGCATTGCGTCAACGCCACAATTGTGCAGCGTCGACGTAGCAGCTAAAGAGACGAAGCAAATGGCATACTGGAATGCTTCACTGCGTTAACGTCATTGATTGACAGCGTCGACGCAGCAAGCCAGATTGTTTTCATGGAACACGTGATCTGAGAATTCTATACATCGGACTGAGGAAGCTAATGAGGGGCTCGTGATCCTAGAAGGACAATGTACCCAGATGAGGACACGTGCACTAACACTCCATTGGATGCTGCCACGTGGTCCAAATTGCTGGGCAGGAAACGTGGAGGGCACACGCCCTGCCTGCTGCTGCTGCTGGTATATAATGAAGCCTTCGTCATCAGATGGAGGTTGACCGTGATCGAAGCAGAGAGCAGAAGCTGAGAGAAGAAAAAGGGAAAAAGAAGAGAGAGCTTCCACGATCCAGCAGAAGAAAAAGAAAAAGAGAGAAGAAGAAGATACATAGAAGAAGAAGAAGAAATAGAGAAGAAAAAGAAAAAGAGAGAAGAAGAAGATACAAAAAGAAAAAGAGAGAAGAAGAAGATACATAGAAGAAGAAGAAGAAATAGAGAAGAAAAAGAAAAAGAGAGAAGAAGAAGATACATAGAAGAAGAAGAAGAAATAGAGAAGAAGGAGAAAAAGGGAGAGGAAGAGATCGTGAGAGATTGAGTTAAGAGAGAGCTGATCGAGAGTGAGAGTGAGAGAGTGTGTATCTCAGTCTCGTGGTTCAAAACCAGAGCTGAGCTTTGCTCTTTAAGAGCTATATTGCATTTGGGTTTTGATTTTTTATTTTGATTCTGTCTTTCATTTCCGATCATTGCTTCATCAAGCTGTGTGTCAGCGGTTTGCAGTGGAGGACTACACTGGACGGGTTAAGCTGTATTTCCCTAGCGGTTGCAAAGGATCAGATCCTCTGATCGGCAAGCTGTAAGGCCTAGCGGTTGTAGGCTAAGCTGTATTGCCCAGCAGACGCCAGCTGTGCTGCGCAGTAGGAAGCCATACTCGGTTGAGTGTGGGGTGGACGTAGGTCGTTGACCGAACCACCTAAAAATTGTGTGTGCAGTGTGTTTGTGTTTTGTGTGTGATCTGTGTGCGACTGGAATTTCTTGTTTAGTATCCTTTGTTTAGATTAACTGATGTTTGCCTAAATTCCTCTTTAGAACTTACAGTAGTTTTTTAAATTAGGCAAGTTGATCTATTCACCCCCCTCTAGATCCACACTCTGTTGAGATAGACTGCGTCCATCTAACCCAACACTAACTACGCAGGTAGAACGGCTAACACATGCCAAAGCTAAATAAATGCAAGCGACTAAAACTAAATCTACCAAAATAGAATAAGCCTTAACTAATCCAAACAATAAGGAAGGACAACCACTGGAGCAGAAACCAGAAGCGTCCACTGACGACTTACACTGCGTCTCAAGCACTCGCAGTCGGTAAACGACAAGCTGACCGCGTAAACAGTACCAGACCAAGTGACCAGTTGGAGTGGCACCCGTCGGTGTCAGTCCACAGTCTCCGACCACGTGTGCACACACTGACTCTAGCCTGAGCCAGGCCCTCTAGCTAGTTTTCTCCCTTGGTAGGACGCTACCATTGGCTGGGAGCCCACGAAACTAGCTTACAAACCGTGTATGGGAAACACCCCTCTGCTATCCTCAAGCGGGTCGGCACTCAACAGACCTTAGGGCAACAGCAGTGGTTCCATTGCATGGAAAGAAAAGTTATTCTATTGGGATATAAAAACACGCCATCAAATACTACAGTAACGTAAACATGGCATATATATAGAATGGAACGCATAACGAGAAGGCTGGCAACTAATTCAAACCAACAGGCAAGCGGCGGTCGGGTGCCCACGTGCTACATGAAAGCGACGGTCGGGGACTGGCGCGTTACACCAAGAACGACGCGTCTGTCTCCGTCCGTTACTTCCGCCTGAGTTCCAGCTCAAAAACCCCAAAAGGGAATGTGACGGTAGAGGCCCTGTGCGTTACATCAATGTAACGCGTTGGGTCACCGCCGTTACATCCACCCGAGGCCAAAACCCAACATACAGTGTTCGAAATCAGTCGCAGGCGAAGCGACGCGCTCGCTCAGGCGCGTCGGACGGAAGCGACGGCCGGCCGACTAGCCGTCGGGCTGACCGCCTGACCTGGCCAACGCAAAATGCAAGACGAGTAACGGATGGGGATCCCACCGTTACTCTCCAAATAACGCACCCTCATCGGGCCGTTGTTTGGAAACGACGCGTCCTCTAAGGACCGTCAGGCGTGTGACGGTTCCTGGCTGGACCGTCACACCACCTGGGACACGGGCGGGTTCGGTTTGAAAATCGGAGCCCTCCCGGACGATAAAAATCATCGGGTATCGACGTAGAAACCTGTAACCTGTCAAACCATACATCGTATATAACAATTTAACACATAAAAACATCACATGCAATGCCTAAAAGGCATTAAACTCAAGAATTTAGCTAAAACCCCACAAATAGGAAAAATGGACATTATGCTTGCTACGGGGCTCTAATCAAAAGAACGAGCTATAGGAAATGATCCTAGCAAGATCAGGATTCCATCCCCCTACCTTTTGCGAGCCGAAACCGACGAAATGGTCGCATGCAAGGAGGAAGAGCCACGAGGCCTTCACGCTCCACCTCGCTCCCACGATCACCAAACCATGCCGAAATGGGTACCCACGCGTTCCTCTCGACGCGAGCAATCCAACGGCGCCAACCACGCCTCAAACCGACGTCGACTCGCCTGAATCCCAAGAGAAAGGGGGAGAGGCGATCGGCTAGAGAGAGAGAGCGTGAGGGAGAGTGAGATCGACGAGGGAGAGAGAGGGGGGGTGAGGGATTAAAAGAAATAAAATTAAAATTAAAATATATATAATATAATTATTATATATATTAAAATCTTATTAATTTCTAATAACCCTCAAAGCTCCAAATAAATCCGGAAAAATACCAGATAAATTCCTAAAAATCTAGAAAAATAGCCGGAAATTCCAGAACAAATACAAGAACAAAATCCGTTAAGGATCCATTAAGGCACGGGCCTTACAACACTAGACTCAAACCAGCTCCGATACCAATTTGGTGCGGGACGACTACGGGACTCGACTCGGACAGGTTGCGACCTTGGACTCTAAAGGACGACGTGACTAATAGATGACACGACCACCAACGAGACTACAATGCGGCACCGAACGAGCTCCAGAATAGGCGATCATGCCCCAAATAAGAAGCACTAACTCACAGTCGTCCCCGGTGAGGGAAACGTGACAATCTGCACGGTTAGGAAACTGGCTATGAGTTTCGGGTGGTCGGCTCACTCTCGTGCTCGGAACGAGGCACGGGACGGGTCTCGCACTCATAACTCACAGCTATGATTAATTTAGCTAGCTAGGAAATAAACTAATGCACATGCAGCGGCATCTAGAATGCATACTAAACAAGCAAATACAACAAAGACGGTGGCGAATGTACCTCTACGCTCGGGGCGTGGGGAAGACTTCCTGGCCGAGATCCGGAACGCCCGGTACAACAATAAATATTAATTACAGAATTAATTCTATAGCCCACTCCACGTAGGGAGGTAATAGGCGACACGTGGGGTCCGGGAGCACCAATCTCGGGTTGACAGGCAGTAGTCGGTGGCGCTCGGGCGGAAGCGGTCAGCCGGTTTAGCTCGATTCACTCGGGCCCCCCAGGATAGCACGTGGGACCTGCTACTAGTACGGTGACGTCTGGGTGGGGCTCCTGGTTGCAGCGACTGGTGGGGCATCTCTGGAGTGTCCCGGGTCGATCCCCGAGAGCGGCGGTCACCGGGGTGGAGTCGGGCGATTTCTTGAGATTTATTTCCCAAGGCTGTCCCGCAGCTCAGCTTCCGGCCAGATCTGCGCACTTGGACGAGAATAGCTGGTATGCCCAGCTCAAATGTCGGATCGGGACGCAATGGATACCGTTGGAAATATGACTTAAAATCCTAAAACATACTAAAATTTCAAATCCGTCCAACGGCTGTATTGGAAACGGGAATGACTGCAAACAGACTGAACACTCTGTCCCGAAATACAGAACAAGCAGGGCAGAACATGAACTACCTGATCAAGGGCTTTGACCGGGGATCAAATGAATGAATTAGGACATGGGATTTTTATGGTGGGTAGAGGGGAGGGTGACGGTGACGCACAGAGTTTTTTTGTGATTTTATGACAACATTTAAGGGGTGAGAAAAATCGGCTACTGGGATCTATCTCACAGATTTGCACATAGGCAGACTTTGAGAGGGAAAAACAGGTTGCTGGAAAATGGGGCAAACAAACTCTGATCGACCTAAAAATTGAACTGGGAATGACTGATGACAGGGGGAACCTACCCTAACAAATTCATCATGATCCAACGGTTGGATCTCCCGTACCAATACTTTAACCGGGTGACTATCCTGCAACTCCGAATTTCGGGGCAGCAGGATGGAACCGGCTTGTGGTGGCTCAACGACGGCACGAATGGCGGCGGCGGTGGCGGTGATCGACCATAGCAAGTAGAGGAAAAAGGGAAGAGGAAGAAATTTGAGAGAGATAGAGGATTTGGATTAGATCTGAAGAAGAAAGGGGGAAGAAGAGGGAAGAACACCAAGAACACAAGAGAGAGAGGGGGTGCGCCCAAATGATTTTCACATAAAATTATTCATTAATTTCCACCAAAATACAACAAGAGACATTATATATCATAACCCTAGACCTAGCCAACTGACTTAGAATACCCTTGGTCAAGGGGGTATAATGGAGAAATGGGGGACAAGGGTAAACAAAATAATCCCATAAGGGGACAAATGAGGGGCGCCCCTCTCTCCAAGTCAACATAAATGGCTTGGTTATTTTATTCACCTTGGACCATATTTAATTCCCCCTTGGACCAAAATAAATAAAAATATAAATACATGGTCAATTATTCTGTCATTGACCCAATATAAAAATCCAAGATACTACAAACCAAATACAATCCAAATACATGCTAAATACACACCAAATAAGACCAAATACGTATAAAATACAAATACGTATAAAATTACGTATTGAAGTATCAATGCTCCGGCGGCGACTCCAGACTGTCCCCCAGCCACAAAGAGGTCGGTGTCGACCGAGTCGGGCTGTAGGTCCGGTACTGACAGCTCGCTGAGTCGAGCCGTACTTGTGCTCTGGTGTCCTCACCACATTTCCTTTCAGTTTATATAATCAGGAAAAGGATGATGTGAACAAGTAGAGGAAAATACAGAGAATCTAGATATATGCAGAGCATGAATTTTAGAGGTAAGGTTACATAGTTATTAAATTTTTAACAGGATGTATTTATTAATTGAACAAATAAATTGGCGACATGAATACTGGTATCTAATTAATGGGCGCCCTTGCATGAAGTCGCAGAATCCAAGAATATGCGCCCATACAAACGGTTGCTTATTCTTTTAATACAGTAAAACTTTAAAACTACACAGAGAACTAGCAGGAGATGTAGGACAAGAGATGCATAATCATGTAACCATGTTTTGCAGTTCTTAGATGGGTTTAATCTAGAATTAGAGAACACCTACCTTTTGGTGGATGAAGAACGACGAACGGTAGCAGAGAAGAAAAAGATAATAGGCGACAGTGGCAACTGCAACTGCAGCTACGTCAAGGAAGAAGAGCACGATGCAGCTTGAGACGTTCGTAGTGCGAACGGCAGAGGAAATAAGATGGAAGAAGCAAGGCTTCTTCACGTCCCACGTTCAGCAACTGCAAGATTATGATGAAGGAGGAGAAGCCACAGACTTTTCAGCAGCAACAACGCCCGTAAAAGAAGAAGGGTTAGCCTTCCTCCTTTAGGAATGATGGCAAAGAAGGGCAGATGATGCAATCGTAGCCGCCGCCGACGATAATAGGAACTCCTTCAAACATAATAGCAGCAATAGGAATTGCATGCTCGATGGGGGGATTTATTTATAGGATTGGGGTTTAAACTTCCTAATAGGTTTGGAGTTTCCACGTAAAGAAACCTAATGGATCCAAAGTTTCACATACTAATCTTTTCTATCCATATATGCAGCCGCCCCACCCTTGAAACCCTAAATTCCAATTCGAAAATAGCTTCGAACGTGAGGGAGATACATATTTTAGTGTTTATCAAAACCCCTTAAGATTGGATGTATTTATGTATATACCTATAGCCCATCATAAGGCCAATTAGTTTAGGCTTATTGGGTTGGGTTTTAACAAAAGGGTCTCTCTCTCTCTCTATATATATACTTCTTTACCTAGCCCATAAGGCCCATATGGGTTAAGGCCTTCAATTGGGTTGAGGCTTGGGCTTTATATTTTGTTTGATTTATGCCCTTGTCTTATTTATTTAGAGGATTTATTTAATTAGAAAAAGGTTATTTCCCTTAATTTATCAGGGTTGCTACATCCCCTCCCGTAAGACTCTCACGGCAAGACAAAGGGGCCCATGACAACCAGCCTACAAACCGTCTCAACCGAGAACTCGCCCTGCCACCACTTCTAGGTGGGCCGACACACGGAAAGTGTCATCAAGGCACGACTAGTGGAGGCTCACTAGACACAGAGACTCAAAACACAAAGTACAGATAGGTCACGCAAGTACCTGTCACATGTACAACGGAACACGGTAGTACACAGAACTGCCACCAGACTCAGGACTGACAACTAGACCTGCTTACAACGATCCTTGAGTTACAAGACTCGAGTCAAGATCGTCGCACATCACGGCAACACACTGTTAATCAACCTAGTCCCTAAGCCAAATCACGGTAAAACACATTATGGAAGTGGTACAGAATTGCCAGAATCCACATATCAATAATAATAATGAGTCCTCGGCCTCCAAGCTGCACAATGGACTCACAATTCTGCATAACACAAAGAACGGAACACGAGGGATTATCCAAGCCCTCGAACCACATGGACACACAAATTGAGGTACAATGATACCTCCAAGCGTCCAAAACTAGGTCTCGATCCTCACAGGATAAACGAGACACTAATGAGGTCACGTGTCAACCACTGGGTCACAACCGGGTTGACTAGGAACCATAATGACCCTATGATGTGACACACTAAGGGGGTTTGCAGCAAAGGGACAAAGATCCTTGGACCTATTCCGCAAGCACAATCACAAAATAGCGAAGTTTCACGATCGGGACCGAACCGCCGTCGCACACACACGAACCCGGGTGACTCGGTGATGCCGAGTGGAGATGATGGATCAAGACCCTAGCTGGTAGAGTGCCAGCAGGGCTAGGGTTGCCCTCCCAAGGGTACGAAGCCCACTCTTAAGGGGCTGGCCGAGTGCCAATTGGGGCACTAGGTCCCTCTCTCTCACAGCCCACGGTGACCGCTCGTAAGGGGAACACACGGGGCGGGCGCTCTCTCTCTTGCTCAACGGAGCAATTCCACGGATATTAGATGAACAAGTACTAAAAGAAGAGCAAAGTTCAGAGCTTACCCTGGTTGGTTTGAGGAAACCAACCCCGTTCGGAGACGAGGGCGAGCGGGGAAGTGTGGGTTCCCCGTACACTGCGGCGATGAAGCTTGAACCCTGTTTAAAAGTTACAATCACTACGCCTCACACAAGAGGGTGGACTTGGGATGGGGATTTCTGTATTACAAATCAAATACTACCTCCGCACAGGGAGGGGCGTTAAGCCAGCCAGGCGGGGAGGGGAGGTTTGCTCGAATCGCGACGTCGGGGCACCTTGCCGGTTCTGCCCGGTTCTGGGACAGCAAGACAAGGGGTCGGTGTAGTCGCCGCTGTGAGCTCTCCCGGACTCGGAACTCGATGAGACTGGCCCCATTACGTCGCTGAGAGACCCAGGTACGACTGTGAATTTTTAGGGGCAGGTCTGAAGTCGTCACCGGCAGGGGCGGACTTTGGAACAGGGTCCCTGCGAACTGGCTCGGACTGCACCCAGGTTGAAACAGCAGATGGATGAAGCTGCCACGCCCTCTCCTGAAGTCCAAATGATGCGGGACCTGGTCGTGCACGACCGTGGGCGAGTCTTCTTCAAGCAGCAAGAAAGAACAGAGCCGGCGGAGGTCGGGGCAGAGTGCAGTGGTCCGAGAAGCGGGGAGGTGTTGGGGCAGACCCAGACTGACCTGAACAGCGTCCCGGCGGGAGATAATTTGGAACAAATGGCTCCGAGCTCAGAATGAGGCCCCGCTGGCTGCGTTGGACAGAGGGCAGGTGGACCTTTTCTCTGGACAAGCGGTGCGCCAAGGTGAGCACAGGGGTGATCGCAGGAACCTCTGCAAGTCACTTCTGGTGGCAGGCCGGACTGGTTCTGCACAGTTGGCGAAGAATGGCTCTCCCGGGCAGCTCCGACCTCGGATTGAGACGAAACCAACTCGCCTGCGAAGACGACTGGAAGGGATTTCCGTCGACGTAGGCCACGCCCCCAGAGACGCCAGGAAGTGGTCGCGCGCGGCACTGCAACAAGGGGTCGACCTGTAGGGCTTCAGCTGCACACGGGTTTGAAGAGAAAAGGGTTGAAAGGGGGGGTTTCTTTGGTGGAAGGGTAGGGGATATGGTTGCTTTGGTGGTGGGGAATGGTTGGGAGGTGGCAAGGGGAGGTGAGGGAGGAAGGTAGGGGCGGAGCTAGCAGGGGAGAGGGGGTGGGTGCGCAAGGGTCTAGGGGTTGGAGGTGGGTGCGAAATGGCTTGGCGAAATGGGGGGGGAATGGCCTTTGAATTGGGTGGAGGATTGAATGATAGTGTTAATGGATGCCTAGGGAAGGGGAGGGGTTACCTTGGGGAGGGGAAGAGGTGCTTGGGAGAGGGGGATTCTCTCTTGGGAAGATGGAAGGTTGTATGGGGAAGGGGAAGGGTTGCTTGGGGAGTGGTGGGAGCAAATGGGGTTTATGAGTCTTGGGAGGTGAAGGGTTGTGTTTAATGGGGTGGGGCTGTTGTGGCAAGTGGGGGAGGTGAAGGGGCAGGTTCGCCCAAGGGAGAGAGAGAGAGGAGGAGAGAGAGAGAGGGGTTCACCCCCTTTAGTGTGAGAGAGAGAAGAGAGAGCTAGAGAGAGAGAGAGGAGACAATGCTAGTGGATAACTTTACTCAATACTTCATTAGTCATCTCAAGTGGAGTTGGGGTCCTATTTATAGGGATCCCAACATTTACAAAAAGTCCCTGAGAGAAGTGCTAAAAGCAAATAAGCAAGAGAAATGGGGAAGGGGGAGGGCGCCCCTGGGACAGGCCCACTTAATTAGGCCCATACAACACACTAGCCCACATGATGACACAACTTAGGTAAATAACAAGATAACCTAGGGACTTGACTCAAAACAAAGGCAAAATACATCAAAATGACTCAAAAACAAAGGCAAAATACATCAAGATGACCCAAATAGTAAGCCCCAATGTCGAAGTGGACCCGCCTAGACGTGGAGCCGCAACCTACCCATCTCCGGGAGGGAGAGAGGTGTCGAGCCAGAGGGATCCATGGGTGATGTCCCCATCAACTCCCCCGGGCTGTGAAGAGCTCGACTCTGTCGAGAAAGGGTCCACTCGGCTGCGATAACGCTCCAGGAGGTCGGGGTCTAGCTGCTGAAGATCCTCCCTGCTCACCCATGAATCATCTGAAGGGGGCCGGCCCTTCCACCTGACCAAGTATCGCTCGTATGCTTTGCTCCGGGTGACAGTGACCTGTTCATCCAATATCCGCTCTACTTGCTCACGTTGGCCCCTTTGGGCTGGTGGAACTCTCTCATGGGTAGTGGCTTTGTCAAGGGGTGGAACAAGCTCAATTTCCTTACCAGGTGTCACCGTGGGACCCCTATATGGCACCAAGTCAGCCACATTGAATGTGGGACTTACTCCGTACTCCTCGGGGAGGTCCAACACGTAAGCATTTGTGCCGATCCTCCTCAGAACCTGGAAGGGACCTGATCCACGCAATCTCAGCTTGGAGACATTCCCAGGGAAAAGTCTCTCAGTTCTCACCATCACAAAGTCACCTACACAAAATTCCTGGTGGCGTCGGTGGGAATCGGCCGACTTCTTATACACCTCATTGCTTTTGTTGATGTGTTTGCGGATTTCCTCATGCAATTCTTTCATGTGTTGGGCAAAAGACTCAGCACTAATTGACACCCTAGCATGTGTAGGCAAAGGAATGAGATCTGTAGGCTTTCTAGACTTGTACCCATGCACGGCTTCAAATGGGCTCATCCCTATTGACCTACTCACTGAATTGTTGTATGCAAACTCTGCCTGGGGTAGAATAAGATCCCAATTCCCTAGGCGATCCTCAACAAGACACCGAAGGAGATTCCCAAGACTCCGATTGACGACCTAGGTCTGGCCATCTGTTTGAGGGTGATAGGCCGTGGAAAATTTGAGAAGGGTCCCCATTAGGTGCCAGAGGGTCTTCCAGAAATAGCTGGTGAATTTGACATCCCTATCAGAAATGATGGTTTTGGGTTGGCCATGGAGGCGAACTACCTCATCGAAGAATAGGCGGGCCACATGGGAGGCATCAGAGGTTTTAGAAAAAAGAATGAAATGGGCCATTTTTGAAAATCTGTCCACTACGACAAAGATGGAGTCATATTTTTTCTGAGTTCTAGGTAGGCCTAAGACAAAGTCCATGCTTAAATCCTGCCATGGACGATCAGGGACAGGGAGTGGGGTGTATAGGCCAGTGTTCTGTTTTATCTGTTTGGCTGAGGCACATATGCGACACTGTCCCACCATTTTGGCTACATCCCTCTTGAGACTTGGCCAGTAGAACTGACCCTCAACCATAGCAATAGTCTTGTGCACCCCAAAATGTCCAGCCAGGCCTCCTGCATGCAACTCCCAGACTAGGAAATCCCACAGGGAGGTTCTAGGTATGCAAAGTCTATGGCCTTTGAAGATGAACCCGTCCTCTAGGATGAAACTTTGGTGTTCCCTAGGCGATTGGGTGGTCAGGGCGGTATGGATAGGCTCAAAGTCTGGACAATCAGGGTACTCATTCTTGACTCTCTCAAACCCTATGACTTCCACCCGAATGGTAGCTAACAAGGAGACCCTCCTGCTGAGTGCATCTGCGGCACGATTCTCACTCCCAGCCTTATGCTTGATCATAAAAGTGTAGGACTGGATGTATTCGACCCAACGGGCATGTCGGGCATTCAATTTCTGTTGGGAGTTGAGATATTTCAGGGCCTCGTGGTCAGAAAATATGACAAATTCTTTGGGCAAGAGATAATGCCTCCAATGCCGGAGGGATTGGACCACGACATAAAATTCTTTGTCATAGGTGGAGTATTTTACCCTAGCGTCACACAATTTCTCACTAAAGTAGGCCACTGGGTGTCCCTCTTGGATGAGGATCCCGCCAATCCCTACCCCGGAGGCATCACAAGTCACCTCAAAGACCTTGGAAAAATCGGGGAGGCATAATACCGGGGCTTGGGTCATCCTTTCCTTGAGCTCTTGGAAGGCCCTAGAAGCAGACTTGGTCCACACAAACGTCCCCTTTTTTAGGCAATCTGTGATGGGGGCAGTGACCATGCTGAACCCACGGATAAATCTCCGATAGAAGGTGGCCAACCCATGGAAACTCCGGACCTCATGGAGAGTGCGGGGCTCTGGCCAGTCAAGGATAGCTTGGACCTTTTCGGGGTCCATGGACACTCCCTTGGTGGAGACCACATACCCAAGGAAAGTGATGGATTCGGTCATGAAATGACATTTTCCCAAGTTGGCAAAGAGACTCTCTTTCTTAAGGGTAGTGCAGATTTGCCTAAGATGGTTGAGGTGGGCTTCCTTGGACTGGCTGTAGATAAGGATATCGTCAAAATAGACCACTAGGAAGACTCCAATGTAGGGTCCAAGGACCTCTGTCATAAGGTGCATAAAGGTGCTTGGGGCATTTGATAGCCCAAAAGGCATCACTAGCCATTCATAGAGTCCATCTTTGATTTTAAAGGCTGTTTTCCATTCATCTCCTGGTCTTATCCTAACCTGGTGGTAGCCACTTTTAAGATCTATTTTGGAAAAAATGGTGGCTCCGGCTAGCATGTCGAGCATATCGTCAAGCCTAGGTATGGGGAACCTATATTTGACGGTAATCTTGTTGATGGCCCTGCTATCGACACACATTCGCCATGTCCCATCCTTCTTGGGTGTGAGAAGGGCTGGGACAGCACACGGACTTTTGCTAAGACGGAGAAAGCATTTCCTAATGAGTTCCTCCACCTGCCTCCTCAATTCAGCATGCTCCGTGGGGTTGAGGTGATAGTGGGGAAGGTTTGGGAGGGTGGCTCCGGGGACGAGATCCATAGCATGTTGAACATCCCTCATGGGTGGTAGTTGATCAGGGAGCTCATCGGGGAACACATCCTTAAATTCTTCTGATGCGGGACGGACACGGGAGACGACACTATTAGGTGCCACCCTCGGACTCTAGATGAAGATGCGACCAGCAGCACACACCAGGGAGACACTAAGCCCGACACTATGAGCTCCTAGTGGCAAAACGTCGCTAACAGAAGTGGAAGCTCACTCGTCGTCCCAAGCGAGGGAAAGCGCGGACCGTGCACGGTAAAGGAACCGGCGGAGGTCAAGGGTAGTCCGACTCAACTTCCGGACTCGGATCGAGTCACGGGACGGGTCACGCTCACTCTCACAGCGGTGACATGGACACACGGGCTAGTACCTACACTCTCGGCAGCGGCAAGAGACCGTATACTAGCTAAGCAAATGAACGCCAAGAGGTTCGGACCATTACCTCCATGCACCCGGCGTGGCGAAGACAACCCCGGCCGAATCACGGACTCCCGGTTAAATAATATCACAGCAATACAAAGATTTGACCCACTCCACGCAGGGAGGTAAAAGGTCACATGTGGAGCCTAGGAATCACGCAACTCAGGTTGACGGGCAGCATCTTGATGTCGTCCGGCGGTGCCGAACTCCGTGTTTTCGTGCTTTCCGAACGGCGGGTTCTGCGGGCCCGCGGGACGCACAGATGGCGCTGTCCTCCAGATCTGCGGGGGTGGGACCCACTATGATGGGGACCCCTGGTGACGCGCCTCCACGGACGACGGTCGGCCGGGAACACCGATCGGCGGTCGATCGGTCCTGATTCCCAAGCTTTGAAGTTGCTGCCCACGGATTTTTAGTTGCTGTTTTCAGGCGCGCGCTCCGGCGAAAACGGCCGCTGCGAGCAATCCCGACGTCGGATCGGGACGCATGAGCTATCGTTGGAAAGCTCTCTTCAAATTCTTCGATCTAGACCCAGAGAGATCTGCTGGATCTGGTCGGATCAGAACTTTATTGAATTTACAAGCCCCTGTGAAAACGGCCGCTGCGAGCAATCCCGACGTCGGATCGGGACGCATGAGCTATCGTTGGAAAGCTCTCTTCAAATGCTTCGATCTAGACCCAGAGAGATCTGCTGGATCTGGTCGGATCAGAACTTTATTGAATTTATAAGCCCCTGTTGTACAGTAACCAAAATCTCAGATCTGCAGGGCACTTCTCTGAGAACCACCGTTGGCCGCCTAGTAAACCTCCGATTAAGCTCTTGAGCTCTTCTTCAAAGTTGTAGGGTATCAAACCACGAAACTGAGATTATTTTTGAAATTTGATTTGGAGGTGATGGTGATTTACTATGATTTTTGGGGTGACTGGTGGTCGGATCTGGGAACAGGTGGACAAAACTGTAGATGGGTCTGAGAACGATTTTTAGTAAATATGAGATGGGCGAATCAAAAAATGAGAAAAATTGTGGATGAAGGGATGGATGGGTGGAATCTTCAATAAAATTGGGCGAACCAACATAAATCAAAAAGTGGGCCTAAGACATGAAACTCAGGGCGGGGATGAATCTGGACAGAACTCTGGCAGAACCGAAATGGAAGAGTGGACGAAAATCAAAAAATATGAAACGAGATCTGAATGGCAAACCAAAATTTGTGGGATGTCCTTGACACCTATGGAACATCCACTAAAATTCCCAGGTCGATCTGAGCTTGTGGCTGACACAGAGAATTCATGGAAGCTTCTGTGGTCGGATGAAGGCAGAACTCCGGCGATCTCGGCGGTGATGCGATGGCGGCTCGTGGCGGCGGCGGCGGCGACCGGAATGATATGGGGAGGAGTCACACCTCCAGAGGGAAGCCTTCACAGCTCCAAGGGGGAGAGAGGGGCGGCCTAGGCCTTTGCTCAAGCAATTTTCCAAGTTCAAATGGCATTAATTCATGCAAATAGGAAAATGCAAGCATATATAGGTCACCCATCTAATCCATCCTCCACCGTTGGATCTAGGGGTTAGGGATGGATGGCTAGGATGAAGTTTGATCAAAACACAACAAAAATAATAAACAAATGGGGAGGCTCAAGGCGGAGTCTCCAGGCTATCTCCGAGCCAGATGGATGCTGAGGTGGCTCGAGTCGTGCTCCGTGTGCGGTACCGGTGGCTCGACGTGTCGCGCCGCTCAACTGCTCGGGTGTCCGCACCAATTCTCCCCGGGTGGGAGAAACTCGACCCTGTCGAGTAAGGGTCGGCATCGCTCCTATATCGCTCCAGAAGGTCCAGATCGATCTGCTGCAACTCGCCATGTGTGATCCATGTGTCCTCAGTAGCGGGCCGTCCTCTCCATCGCACTAGGTAGCGCGGGTAAGATCCACTCCTGGTAACTGTCACTTGCTCATCCAGTATACGATCTATATGCTCACGCTGCCGTGAAAAAGGGGCTGGAGGTGGAAGTGGACACTCAGGTGTGGGATCACTCTCAATGGGAGGAGATGGCTCAAAAGGCTCACTAGGGATCACCGCTGGGTCCCTATATGCAACAAGATCTGATACATTGAAGGTAGAGCTTATACCATATTCCTCGGGCAAGTCCACAACGTACGCATTGGATCCAATGCGTTTCAACACTCTGAATGGACCGGCTCCGCGAGCTTGCAACTTCTTAACGATTCCAGAGGGAAACCGTTCAGGTCTTACCCTGATCATGACGTATTCGCCCTCGTGGAACTCTCGGTGGTGTCGGTGGGCATCGGCTAACTCCTTGTACCATGCATTGCTGGCCTCAATGTGACGACGGATGTCGTCATGCAAACTCCTAACGTGCCTAGCAAACGACTCGACCGACTCCGACACTCTAGCATGGATAGGCATGGGGACAAGGTCAACGGGTTTCCTAGGCCTACGACCTGTGACAATCTCAAATGGACTCATGCCAGTAGACCTATTCACCGAATCATTGTATGCAAACTCAGCCATAGGTAAAATGAGATCCCAATCCCCAATGCGGTCCTTAACTAGACACCTCAAAAGATCTCCCAGACTCCTATTGACCACCTCGGTCTGACCGTCTGTCTGGGGATGATATGCAGTGGAAAACTTGAGGTGAGTACCCATCATATGCCATAGTGTCTTCCAAAAGTAGGAAGTGAATCTAACATCACGGTCAGACACTATAGTGCGAGGCAACCCGAACTTGCACACCACATGAGTAAGGAATAGGCGGGCTACCCTAGAAGCATCTGAAGTCTTTGAGCAAGGGATAAAGAGGGCCATCTTATAGAAACGGTCAACCACCACATAGACCGAATCATGCTTCCTGGAGGTACGTGGCAATCCCAAAACAAAGTCCATACTAACATCCTGCCACGGGGCATCAGGCACGGGTAGAGACGTATAAAGGCCCGAGCTTTGCTTCTTCATCTTGGCCGTAGCACATGTACGGCACTGAGCCACGATGTTAGCGACATCGCGCTTCAAGCTCGGCCAATAAAATCGATGCTCCACAGCCTCAATAGTCTTGTTCCGACCAAAGTGGCCGGCTAGACCTCCCTCATGTAGTTCCCACACTAAGAAATCTCGAACCGAAGTTCGGGGAACACATAGCCTGCTACCTCGAAAGAGGTAACCCTCCTGAAGCACATACTCATCAAGGTCTCTCGAGGGTCCGACCTGGAGAGTGGTAAAAATTTGACCGAAGTCAGGACAATCAACATAGGCCTCCTTCATCTTCTCTAACCCTATGACCTCGGCACTCATGGTGGTAAGCAAGCATGCTCGCCGACTGAACGCATCAGCCACCTTGTTCTCCACTCCAGCCTTATGTTTCAGCACAAAGGTGAACTGCTGGAGATACTTGACCCAACGACTATGACGCGAGTTAAGCTTCTTTTGGGAATGGAGGTACCTCAATGCTTCATGATCGGAGTATAGGACAAACTCCTGATGCAAAAGATAGTGCCTCCAATGCCTAAGAGCCTGAACAACTGCGTAGAATTCTTTATCATATGTGGAATATCACAGTTTTGAAGTCCCGCGATCAATGACACCCAAGAGGGGGGTGAATTGGGTGATTACCAATTTTAGGAAAACTTTTGGCCTTTTATAAAATATGTGATACAAAGCTATTTAGGAGATTCAAAGTTATATGAACACAAATTAGATTTAACAAACTTTATATGATAAGATATAGATTAAGCAAGATAGACGAAGATAAAACCAGAACAACAATTTAAACTAACGTTTATGTAGAATGGAGATAGAGGAAATGGAGCAAACCACACAATACAAGCACAATGCACAGCGGTTTTTAAGGTGGTTCGGATGCACGACGGCAATCCTACGTCCACCCCTCACCAAACTCGGTGAGGCTTCACTCGGGGATAAATCCCCAAACGGAGACGACGCTCTAGCCACACACGCAGGACGACACCTGCACACACACACGGGGACGCGCCCCAAACTACACACGGAGACAAGCTCCAACACACACACACACGGAGATGAACTCCAACACGATCCGACAACCGGATCACTACCACACACACATGCTGCGACAAGTGCAGCAAACCACACACTAAAACAACTGGACATAAGAGATCCACACACACACATGTAGATCTAGGAAGATCTACGCACACACGAATGGAAAACAACACACACACACGACCACGGATCCAACACGATCCACACACACACAGATTCTTCAGTTTATGATGAACATAAATACATTACCCAAAAACATAAATATGATGAGGCTTAGTTTAGAAAACTCCTATTTTAGGTTCCCCTTGAATGCATGTTACGGATCTTGAACATATCTTCAATCTTCACTTGAACACCTCCTCTTGATCTCCACTTGAATCCCCTTGGATGGCCTACTTGCTTGCTTGCTTGCTTCTTCTTCTTTCTTTATTGAGCAATCTTCCTTTGAATCCTTGCTTCCTTGCTTGCTTCTTTTCCTTGGAGGATGTTGGCTTCAGATCTACCTTGAATGGCTTGAAGTTGGATGAAGATTGTTGCTGCACGAGGTACTGTTCACGGAGCTACAGTACCCTCTTCCTCCTCCTTGGATAGCCTCCCCTTGGATCTCTTGGATGGTTGGGGTTACGGCTCCAAATGAGATGTTATATAACTCTTGAAAGGCCCCTTGGACAAGCCCTAGACCAGATCCACGAAATCTGGTGTAATTGGGGGCAAAAGGATTAAAGAAATGGATGGAAAGACCACCCTTCGAAGTTGAACCAAAAGTCAACAAAAGTAGCCCTCGGGGCTGGCGATCGACCGGAACTTTCTGGCGGTCGACCGCTACTGAGAAACACTGCAAACAGGTGATCCCTGGGAAATCCGGTCGACCGGGATTGGCCTGGCGGTCGACCGCGCTACAGTGTCGACCTGGCTACAGTGAAATTCCTGACTTAAAGATTTCACCCTCAAACTCCATTGCAACCCTTCCAAACTTTGTGGCATCAAGCTTCTTTGATCTTGGAGGGATTATACAAAGAATTTAACCTACAAAACCATGATAAAAATGATTAGAACTTTAGCTTAAGAATCAAGATGATGAATGTATGAAATGCATACATGAAAGCCCATGTTCAAGGTGCATACAAACACTTGAACCATAAAAGGTTTAAGCTAAAGGTGAAGAATTATTTCTATGCAAGTGAGCAAAGTATGAGAGCAATTTAGCCATGCACATATACAAGTGAACACTTTGAAAACATGATTGACTAAAGATCAAGATACATAGATATGCATGTCCAATATGAATGCATCATGTAACCAAGCTCCATGAAAAGTATGCATAGGAAGCATTCAATGCACATGTTCAACTCAATCATATTCAACCAATCAATATGAACAATCAACCATTTAGTTAGCCTCAAAACTATAGCAATACACACTAAGTTTAGTTATCATCAAAATCATAGCTCAACAATCTCCCCCTTTTTGATGATGACTAATTTAGTGATGAATGAGGACAAACTTAGTGATGATGATAAACTAAATGATGATACAACATGTTCTTCTCCCCCTTACACATGGCAATCATGAATCTTTTTCTCCTGACAAGGGTAATCAAGAGTCATCACAAAGGCAAGCATGAATCGTCTTTTTCTCCCACTTTGACATTATCAAAAAGTGGGATAAGGCAAGTCTTTCTTCCCCTGTAACATGAGCAACAATATCAACAAGCTGGTGGAAGCCAAAGTAGGAAGAACAAGTTTATCTCCCTTTGAAATAGCAATAACCCATCTTATCAAATCAGAAGAAGCAAGGGCAAAATCATGGACGAACAAATCGACATGATTCCAATCAGATGAGTTCAATTGGTGATTAGTCTCACAAGACAAAATGACACCATTCAAAGCAAATACCGTCAAGCACGTATAGAAACCAATTGAAGGTGGTGATTGGTCTCAAGGATATGAACCAGTGCAGCAAGATGTTCACAAGATGAGGTCTTCAGTATGATAGCATTCAAAATCTAGATCCCATGGCAGATTTTCACAACAAGCAAGAGCATGAGGGCATACCAAAAGAATGTTATTTGGTTTTTAAATTTTTGATTTTTATATTTTAGTTTGAAATGCATGAAACTGTGTATATGCGGATGATGACTCATGAAGTGCATACAATGCAACGAAACAGTTACATATAAACATACATGCAATCTCCCCCATACATATATAACAAGGGAATGGGTATTGAAGAGATGCAAGAGAGTCATGACAACCGGAGTGCACATGAGTAGCACATGGGAAATTGTGCAATCATATAGGAGATACATGCAATTGCTAAAGTAGTCAATCAATTTTCTGAATCCATAATGAATCAAATTTCCAGATGTGTAAGTGAGTAACATGAAAAATGATAGTTGCAGTATGGATATTCAGATTTTCAGATCAACACAATGAGACATTTCACAGACTGCACTTCAATTTTTGATAACAGCGTATTGGAGGCTACGCTCTACCACAATGAGTTTTCAGCAATATTTTGCAACTCAAGATAGATATATTTTTCAAGAGTGATCAAGTTCAAATAATTCATTTTTACACGAGTAGACGCATGGACCTCATGCCACAATCCCCGGTTACTCAGAATATTGAACCATTTCACCTCTTTTTGAATAGAGATACTAGTCAACACTTTTCAGATATGAACCACATCATGTCTCAGGTGACATGTGCCCAGTTTACTCAGTGAGACCGAGCATTGCTCTATCTTTCATTTTCATCTCAGATTTTTCAACAAAGATGGGTAGACAATTTTTTCCTCAACTATCTCTTCAACATATATGCAGTAAATTTAACATCTCGAGAGGGTTGAAAAGAAATTCATATATCCTTATCATTAACACTCATTTTCACATTTGTGCATGAAGTGTGCGAATTTGATTCAGCATGTATACCGAAAATATCATGAATACATAACAATATAACTCCCTCTAAATAGATGCACTTTTATTCCCCCCAAAGTGTACAATATGAAGCACACCGATAATGACTCAATTGTAACATTATTTATCAAGAAGGCATAAGGTCATAAAAATTTCAAGGATGGGGGTGAATAGCATATAATAACACACAAGCACACATTTGGAGTTTATGCAAATACATTGTGACATGCATGTGAGCAATGTGATGTCAATTTGATACCAATTGAATGGATAAATTGATACCAATTGAATGGATGCTAAGAGAATGAACTAAGTGCGACTGATGCATGAGTTCTAATACAATGCAAAAATTAACATGGGTGCAAGGTGTGTGTTTTTGGTTTTTCATTTGAGTGAACTAAATGCACCTAATGCATTAGATTCTGATGCATGTAACCTATAACTATATGAGAATGAAAGACAGGATGCAAAAACAAGATGAGAGCTTTGATTTTTCAAGCCAGTGTGACAACAATCTTATTGAGATCAACCACATTCTATTCATGAATCAACATCCATTCTTTATGACATGACCTTTTTGAATAAGGGTGCATAAATGATCAAAAATAAGCAAAGCAACCCGAATTACAGAATTGTTCAAAAACATATTTTCAAAGGTCTTTCACAAGTTTTGAAATGTGAATTCATCCAAAAGTCAAATGTATGGATCATTTAATCACAAGCATATTTTCAATTTTCATAACTGAGCTCAAGGATTCATTCAAGAGTCAATCAATCACAAGCCAGTCAAGATCTGGTACGAGGCGGAGATTTTAGTCCAAAGACCCAACTCAACGTATAGGGAATGCTTCCAAGTGGATATAATCCACTCTTTCACAAACACCATTTGATATACCAGATATGTAATTCAATTCGAGTGTGTTGATAAGGATGAATTACCTTGGTTCAGGAGACAAGATTGGAAGCCTTCAATTACTAAGATCACCAACCTCGCGGAGGTTGATATTTCAGATTTTACTTTCTTACCTTTGCCTTGAGAATCTTTTTTCTTCCAAGTCTTTCACTTATTGAACCCATCCTTTGTTAATGGAGATGCGCACTTTTCACACCATGTCTTGGATACTATCAAGATCACTTCCTATCTCCCGGTGGTGGATTGAGGAAATTTTTATCATTTTCATCCTTGCAAGGTATTCCTCATTTGATTCAAGCTTGGTCATGGCCAGCCCATCAGCACTTGGATTTTGGGAGTGTAATCTGCATTCAAGAAGAACATAGTTGATTTGTCAATTTCGATTCAAATTGATTAACAATGACATGACAAATTCATTTTAACAACCAACATCCCCTAGACAGCTCTAGATGCAATGCATGACTCATGTGTGAACCTAAACATTAATCCCATATGATGAATGTGGTTCCTCCCCCTTAGTGTGTGCATGAATGCAAGATGTTCAGTAACAGTCCAATGCCATATGCATCCTTTTGAGTAAATGACTCATAGTACCATGCGGAGAACTTAGATCTGAAGATCACCTTACGCGTAGTGATAGCTTTCAGATAGGCATAACCTACCCTTCCACTTCTCACCATTTGATATACTATGTAGTTAAGGTTGATGAAGGTAGGAGGATTGCTATGCATTATGACAGGAATTCACAATGTTCAACTTATGCAAGACAGTACGTGAAAGAGTGTATGCAAACACAAAATATGTAGTGAAGTCATGATCTGAAAAATCTTCAAGCTTTCCTACAACAAGATGCTATATGGCAAGTGATATATGCACAAATATGCAAACAACTATGAATGAAATGCATGTGCAGACATATACAAGATTACATGACTATATGACTCAGAATAAGTCAAAACATGACAGAGTCATTACAGAAAGTAGGAGGGATATCACCTGATCTTCAAATCCAATTTTTGATTTTTATTCCAACCTGACTTATGCCACTTAGCTCATGTACTTTTCCCTCTTGTTGAAATCAGATTTCATACTTTACACTCCATGGCACACCTGCAAAACAGATTTCTTATTTGACATTCTTAGGTACCCAAACCATCTTGGGTCCTTGTGGGTTAGCAGCATCTTTGGCACGTGGCTTCCACTTCTTACCAACACTCCAATCATCAATTTTCTTCACAAGAAAATAATCATACTTAGCATTTCCAGATTTTCCAAAGTGATGTGAGGAAACATGTGGCATTACAATTTTCTTTCTCATTGGCTCTACTGGTTTATGTATGTGAGCATGACGTGTTGAGTGAAAGCTCATTTTCTTCATGAGTAACCAGCATTGTGACTTTGTGTGACCTTTTCTACCACAATGATTACAATGTATGGAAGGTTTTGTGGTGAATGCTTTCTTTAGATTTTTCAAACTAGCCTGATTTCTACATGCTCTCAAATCATCATTCTTCATAATGAAACAATCATGCATCATGTGTCCAAGTTTTCCACAGTAAAGACATGAGACATTTATTTTCTTAGATGCATGGAAGTTTACATGAGTATTTCTAGCATGCACATTCTGGACATCCACACTCTTTTTCAGATTTGATTGAGTTCTTGACATGGTGTGTTCATGGGAGTGAGATGTGGAGGTGCTGGGTGCACAAGCGGTATGAACAAAAGAAGTGTGTAGCTTGTTCTCAAATTTCTTTTTGTTCACTGGATTAAAACCCAACCCTTCTTTTTGAAAGTTCACTTTCATGCCCAGCAATTTATCCAAGTTTTCTTGGCCATTCATAAATTTAGACAATGAACCATTCAAGTCAGAAATTTCTTTTTCAAGAGATGAAATGTGCAATTCAGAGGACGCCATCTTATTTTCACACGAATTGATTTGTTCATATAACGTAACATTGATGGTTTTATGACTTTCTATTTCTTGCAACAAGGCATGAACTTTTTCAGATTCATCAATATTCACAAATTTTCTTTTTTCAAAAGCAAGCAATCTTTCAGAAATGGCCTTGTTCAATTCCTTCAGTTTCTCATTTTCTTTAACAAACTTTTCATCATGAATCAGTTCATTTATCAAGGTTTGATCATCGGCCATAGAATTCAGTTTTGCAGTCATCTCCTTGTTTTCATTTCTTAAGGAACATATTTGATCTTTGTGAAATTCAATGTCAAACATATGAGCCTCAATCATTTCCTCTAAATGTGAGCATTTCTTACATGAGGAAACAGGGTTATTTTGTTCAACACTTTTTCTCAATTTCTTATTTTCAGATTTTAACTTCTCGTATTTTTCAGCGAGAGCATCATATGCAATCAACAAATCTTCATAGCTAACTTCTTCATCATCATCAGAATCGGAATTTACCTTTGAGCTTGATTCGATATGTTGATCACTGCCTTGATCACTTGTGCCTGCCACAAGGCATTGGTCTTCATGCTCTTCCCGGACTTTGGTTAAACCATCCAAGATGTCCTTTGCGGACCTGCAATGGGAGACAAAAGGAAACTGATTAGAATTGACTGCAGCAGTGAACAATTTTAAAGCCAACTGATTTTGATCATGTTTAAGCCTTTGATTTTAGTCCAGACATTTTTGTCTTTAGGTAATTCATGAGGACCATATGAGATAAGCTTCCATAGCTTAGGGTCGTATGAATTGACTAAACTGAGCATTCTTCCTAACCACAAATTGAAATTGCAACCATCAAACACCGGTGGAGAATTCAAGGTATACATAATGATAGTCATTGATTTGGATCACTCTAGATCGTTAGATCTATGAAATTAGAGCCTTGGCTCTGATACCAATTGAAGTCCCGCGATCAATGACACCCAAGAGGGGGGTGAATTGGGTGATTACCAATTTTAGGAAAACTTTTGGCCTTTTATAAAATATGTGATACAAAGCTATTTAGGAGATTCAAAGTTATATGAACACAAATTGGATTTAACAAACTTTATATGATAAGATATAGATTAAGCAAGATAGACGAAGATAAAACTAGAACAACAATTTAAACTAACGTTTATGTAGAATGGAGATAGAGGAAATGGAGCAAACCACACAATACAAGCACAATGCACAGCGGTTTTTAAGGTGGTTCGGATGCACGACGGTAATCCTACGTCCACCCCTCACCAAACTCGGTGAGGCTTCACTCGGGGATAAATCCCCAAACTGAGACGACGCTCTAGCCACACACGCAGGACGACACCTGCACACACACACGGGGACGCGCCCCAAACTACACACGGAGACAAGCTCCAACACACACACACACGGAGATGAACTCCAACACGATCCGACAACCGGATCACTACCACACACACATGCTGCGACAAGTGCAGCAAACCACACACTAAAACAACTGGACATAAGAGATCCACACACACACACGTAGATCTAGGAAGATCTACGCACACACGAATGGAAAACAACACACACACACGACCACGGATCCAACACGATCCACACACACACAGATTCTTCAGTTTATGATGAACATAAATACATTACCCAAAAACATAAATATGATGAGGCTTAGTTTAGAAAACTCCTGTTTTGGGTTCCCCTTGAATGCATGTTACGGATCTTGAACATATCTTCAATCTTCACTTGAACACCTCCTCTTGATCTCCACTTGAATCCCCTTGGATGGCCTACTTGCTTGCTTGCTTGCTTCTTCTTCTTTCTTCTTTGAGCAATCTTCCTTTGAATCCTTGCTTCCTTGCTTGCTTCTTTTCCTTGGAGGATGTTGGCTTCAGATCTACCTTGAATGGCTTGAAGTTGGATGAAGATTGTTGCTGCACGAGGTACTGTTCACGGAGCTACAGTACCCTCTTCCTCCTCCTTGGATAGCCTCCCCTTGGATCTCTTGGATGGTTAGGGTTATGGCTCCAAATGAGATGTTATATAACTCTTGAAAGGCCCCTTGGACAAGCCCCAGACCAGATCCACGAAATCTGGTGTAATTGGGGGCAAAAGGATTAAAGAAATGGATGGAAAGACCACCCTTCGAACTTGAACCAAAAGTCAACAAAAGTAGGCCTCGGGGCTGGCGGTCGACCGAAACTTTCTAGCGGTCGACCGCTACTGAGAAACACTGCAAACGGGTGATCCCTGGGAAATCCGGTCGACCGGGATTGGCCTGGCGGTCGACCGCGCTACAGTGTCGACCTGGCTACAGTGTCGACCTGGCTATAGTGAAATTCCTGACTTAAAGATTTCACCCTCAAACTCCATTGCAACCCTTCCAAACTTTGTGGCATCAAGCTTCTTTGATCTTGGAGGGATTATACAAAGAATTTAACCTACAAAACCATGATAAAAATGATTAGAACTTTAGCTTAATAATCAAGATGATGAATGTATGAAATGCATACATGAAAGCCCATGTTCAAGGTGCATACAAACACTTGAACCATAAAAGGTTTAAGCTAAAGGTGAAGAATTATTTCTATGCAAGTGAGCAAAGTATGAGAGCAATTTAGCCATGCACATATACAAGTGAACACTTTGAAAACATGATTGACTAAAGATCAAGATACATAGATATGCATGTCCAATATGAATGCATCATGTAACCAAGCTCCATGAAAAGTATGCATAGGAAGCATTCAATGCACATGTTCAACTCAATCATATTCAACCAATCAATATGAACAATCAACCATTTAGTTAGCATCAAAACCATAGCAATACACACTAAGTTTAGTTATCATCAAAATCATAGCTCAACAATCTCCCCCTTTTTGATGATGACTAATTTAGTGATGAATGAGGACAAACTTAGTGATGATGATAAACTAAATGATGATACAACATGTTCTTCTCCCCCTTACACATGGCAATCATGAATCTTTTTCTCCTGACAAGGGTAATCAAGAATCATCACAAAGGCAAGCATGAATCATCTTTTTCTCCCCCTTTGACATTATCAAAAAGTGGGATAAGGCAAGTCTTTCTTCCCCTGTAACATGAGCAACAATATCAACAAGCTGGTGGAAGCCAAAGTAGGAAGAACAAGTTTATCTCCCTTTGAAATAGCAATAACCCATCTTATCAAATCAGAAGAAGCAAGGGCAAAATCATGGACGAACAAATCAACATGATTCCAATCAGATGAGTTCAATTGGTGATTAGTCTCACAAGACAAAATGACACCATTCAAAGCAAATACCGTCAAGCATGTATAGAAACCAATTGAAGGTGGTGATTGGCCTCAAGGATATGAACCAGTGGAGCAAGATGTTCACAAGATGAGGTGTTCAGCATGATAGCATTCAAAATCTAGATCCCATGGCAGATTTTCACAACAAGCAAGAGCATGAGGGCATACCAAAAGAATTTTATTTGGTTTTTAAATTTCTGATTTTTGTATTTTAGTTTGAAATGCATGAAACTATGTATATGCAGATGATGACTCATGAAGTGCATACAATGCAACCAAACAGTTACATATAAACATACATGCAATCTCCCCCGTACATATATAACAAGGGAATGGGTATTGGAGAGATGCAAGAGAGTCATGACAACCGGAGTGCACATGAGTAGCACATGGGAAATTGTGCAATCATATAGGAGATACATGCAATTGCTAAAGTAGTCAATCAATTTTCTGAATCCATAATGAATCAAATTTCCAGATGTGTAAGTGAGTAACATGAAAAATGATAGTTGCAGTATGGATATTCAGATTTTCAGATCAACACAATGAGACATTTCACAGACTGCACTTCAATTTTTGATAACAGCGTATTGGAGGCTACGCTCTACCACAATGAGTTTTCAGCAACATTTTGCAACTCAAGATAGATATATTTTTCAAGAGTGATCAAGTTCAAATAATTCCTTTTTACACGAGTAGACGCATGGAGCTCATGCCAGAATCCCCGGTTACTCAGAATATTGAACCATTTCACCTCTTTTTGAATAGAGATACTAGTCAACACTTTTCAGATATGAACCACATCACGTCTCAGGTGACATGTGCCCAGTTTACTCAGTGAGACCGAGCATTGCTCTATCTTTCATTTTCATCTCAGATTTTTCAACAAAGATGGGTAGGCAGCTTTTTCCTCAACTGTCTCTTCAACATATATGCAGCAAATTTAACATCTCGAGAGGGTTGAAAAGAAATTCATATATCCTTATCATTAACACTCATTTTCACATTTGTGCATGAAGTGTGCGAATTTGATTCAGCATGTATACCGAAAATATCATGAATACATAACAATATAACTCCCCCTAAATAGATGCACTTTTATTCCCCCCAAAGTGTACAATATGAAGCACACCGATAATGACTCAATTGCAACATTATTTATCAAGAAGGCATAAGGTCATAGAAATTTCAAGGATGGGGGTGAATAGCATATAATAACACACAAGCACACATTTGGAGTTTATGCAAATGCATTGTGACATGCATGTGAGCAATGTGATGTCAATTTGATACCAATTGAATGGATAAATTGATACCAATTGAATGGATGCTAACAGAATGAACTAAGTGCGACTGATGCATGAGTTCTAATGCAATGCAAAAATTAACATGGGTGCAAGGTGTGTGTTTTTGGTTTTTCATTTGAGTGAACTAAATGCACCTAATGCATTGGATTCTGATGCATGCAACCTATAACTATATGAGAATGAAAGACAGGATGCAAAAATAAGATGAGAGCTTTGATTTTTCAAGCCAGTGTGACAACAATCTTATTGAGATCAACCACATTCTATTCATGAATCAACAGCCATTCTTTATGACATGACCTTTTTGAATAAGGGTGCATAAATGATCAAAAATAAGCAAAGCAACCCGAATTTCAGAATTGTTCAAAAACATATTTTCAAAGGTCTTTCACAAGTTTTGAAATGTGAATTCATCCAAAAGTCAAATGTATGGATCATTTAATCACAAGCATATTTTCAGTTTTCATAACTCAGCTCAAGGATTCATTCAAGAGTCAATCAATCACAAGCCAGTCAAGATCTGGTACGAGGCGGAGATTTTAGTCCAAAGACCCAACTCAACGCATAGGGAATGCTTCCAAGTGGATATAATCCACTCTTTCACAAACGCCATTTGATATACCAGATATGTAATTCAATTCGAGTGTGTTGATAAGGATGAATTACCTTGGTTCAGGAGACAAGATTGGAAGCCTTCAATTACTAAGATCACCAACCTCGCGGAGGTTGATATTTCAGATTTTACTTTCTTACCTTTGCCTTGAGAATCCTTTTTCTTCCAAGTCTTTCACTTATTGAACCCATCCTTTGTTAATAGAGATGCGCACTTTTCACACCATGTCTTGGATACTATCAAGATCACTTCCTATCTCCCGGTGGTGGATTGAGGAAATTTTTATCATTTTCATCCTTGCAAGGTATTCCTCATTTGATTCAAGCTTGGTCATGGCCAGCCCATCAGCACTTGATTTTGGGAGTGTAATCTGCATTCAAGAAGAACATAGTTGATTTGTCAATTTCGATTCAAATTGATTAACAATGACATGACAAATTCATTTTAACAACCAACATCCCCTAGACAGCTCTAGATGCAATGCATGACTCATGTGTGAACCTAAACATTAATCCCATATGATGAATGTGGTTCCTCCCCCTTAGTGTGTGCATGAATGCAAGATGTTCAGTAACAGTCCAATGCCATATGCATCCTTTTGAGTAAATGACTCATAGTACCATGCGGAGAACTTAGATCCGAAGATCACCTCACGCGTAGTGATAGCTTTCAGATAGGCATAACCTACCCTTCCACTTCTCACCATTTGATATACTATGTAGTCAAGGATGATGAAGGCAGGAGGATTGCTATGCATTATGACAGGAATTCACAATGTTCAACTTATGCAAGACAGTACGTGAAAGAGTGTATGCAAACATAAAATATGTAGTGAAGTCATGATCTGAAGAATCTTCAAGCTTTCCTACAACAAGATGCTATATGGCAAGTGATATATGCACAAATATGCAAACAACTATGAATGAAATGCATGTGCAGACATATGCAAGATTACATGACTATATGACTCAGAGTAAGTCAAAACATGACAGAGTCATTACAGAAAGTAGGAGGGATATCACCTGATCTTCAAATCCAATTTTTGATTTTTATTCCAACCTGACTTATGCCACTTAGCTCATGTACTTTTCCCTCTTGTTGAAATCAGATTTCATACTTTACACTCCATGGCACACCTGCAAAACAGATTTCTTATTTGACATTCTTAGGTACCCAAACCATCTTGGGTCCTTGTGGGTTAGCAGCATCTTTGACACGTGGCTTCCACTTCTTACCAACACTCCAATCATCAATTTTCTTCACAAGAAAATAATCATACTTAGCATTTCCAGATTTGCCAAAGTAATGTGAGGAAACATGTGGCATTACAATTTTCTTTCTCATTGGCTCTACTGGTTTATGTATGTGAGCATGACGTGTTGAGTGAAAGCTCATTTTCTTCATGAGTAACCAGCATTGTGACTTTGTGTGACCTTTTCTACCACAATGATTACAATGTATGGAAGGTTTTGTGGTGAATGCTTTCTTTGGATTTTTCAAACTAGCCTGATTTCTACATGCTCTCAAATCATCATTCTTCATAATGAAACAATCATGCATCATGTGTCCAAGTTTTCCACAGTAAAGACATGAGACATTTATTTTCTTAGATGCATGGAAGTTTACATGAGTATTTCTAGCATGCACATTCTGGACATCCACACTCTTTTTCAGATTTGATTGAGTTCTTGACATGGTGTGTTCATGGGAGTGAGATGTGGAGGTGCTGGGTGCACAAGCGGTATGAACAAAAGAAGTGTGTAGCTTGTTCTCAAATTTCTTTTTGTTCACTGGATTAAAACCCAACCCTTCTTTTTGAAAGTTCACTTTCATGCCCAGCAATTTATCCAAGTTTTCTTGGCCATTCACAAATTTAGACAATGAACCATTCAAGTCAGAAATTTCTTTTTCAAGAGATGAAATGTGCAATTCAGAGGACGCCATCTTATTTTCACACGAATTGATTTGTTCATATAACGTAACATTGATGGTTTTATGACTTTCTATTTCTTGCAACAAGGCATGAACTTTTTCAGATTCATCAATATTCACAAATTTTCCTTTTTCAAAAGCAAGCAATCTTTCAGAAATGGCCTTGTTCAATTCCTTCAGTTTCTCATTTTCTTTAACAAGCTTTTCATCATGAATCAGTTCATTTATCAAGGTTTGATCATCGGCCATAGAATTCAGTTTTGCAGTCATCTCCTTGTTTTCATTTCTTAAGGAACATATTTGATCTTTGTGAAATTCAATGTCAAACATATGAGCCTCAATCATTTCCTCTAAATGTGAGCATTTCTTACATGAGGAAACAAGGTTATTTTGTTCAACACTTTTTCTCAATTTCTTATTTTCAGATTTTAACTTCTCGTATTTTTCAGCGAGAGCATCATATGCAATCAACAAATCTTCATAGCTAACTTCTTCATCATCATCAGAATCGGAATTTACCTTTGAGCTTGATTCGATTTGTTGATCACTGCCTTGATCACTTGTGCCTGCCACAAGGCATTGGTCTTCATGCTCTTCCCGGACTTTGGTTAAACCATCCAAGATGTCCTTCGCGGACCTGCAATGGGAGACAAAAGGAAACTGATTAGAATTGACTGCAGCAGTGAACAATTTTAAAGCCAACTGATTTTGATCATGTTTAAGCCTTTGATTTTCAGTCCAGACATTTTTATCTTTAGGTAATTCATGAGGACCATATGAGATAAGCTTCCATAGCTTAGGGTCCTATGAATTGACTAAACTGAGCATTCTTCCTAACCACAAATCGAAATTACAACCATCAAACACCGGTGGAGAATTCAAGGTATACATAATGGTAGTCATTGATCTGGATCACTCTAGATCGTTAGATCTATGAAATT
Source organism: Amorphophallus konjac (assembly GCA_022559845.1). NCBI lineage: Eukaryota > Viridiplantae > Streptophyta > Magnoliopsida > Alismatales > Araceae > Amorphophallus > Amorphophallus konjac. Next base: position 147,020,438 of record CM040122.1, read on the forward strand.
AGAGCCTTGGCTCTGATACCAATTAAAGTCCCGCGATCAATGACACCCAAGAGGGGGGTGAATTGGGTGATTACCAATTTTAGGAAAACTTTTGGCCTTTTATAAAATATGTGATACAAAGCTATTTAGGAGATTCAAAGTTATATGAACACAAATTGGATTTAACAAACTTTATATGATAAGATATAGATTAAGCAAGATAGACGAAGATAAAACCAGAACAACAATTTAAACTAACGTTTATGTAGAATGGAGATAGAGGAAATGGAGCAAACCACACAATACAAGCACAATGCACAGCGGTTTTTAAGGTGGTTCGGATGCACGACGGCAATCCTACGTCCACCCCTCACCAAACTCGGTGAGGCTTCACTCGGGGATAAATCCCCAAACGGAGACGACGCTCTAGCCACACACGCAGGACGACACCTGCACACACACACGGGGACGCGCCCCAAACTACACACGGAGACAAGCTCCAACACACACACACACGGAGATGAACTCCAACACGATCCGACAACCGGATCACTACCACACACACATGCTGCGACAAGTGCAGCAAACCACACACTAAAACAACTGGACATAAGAGATCCACACACACACACGTAGATCTAGGAAGATCTACGCACACACGAATGGAAAACAACACACACACACGACCACGGATCCAACACGATCCACACACACACAGATTCTTCAGTTTATGATGAACATAAATACATTACCCAAAAACATAAATATGATGAGGCTTAGTTTAGAAAACTCCTGTTTTGGGTTCCCCTTGAATGCATGTTACGGATCTTGAACATATCTTCAATCTTCACTTGAACACCTCCTCTTGATCTCCACTTGAATCCCCTTGGATGGCCTACTTGCTTGCTTGCTTGCTTCTTCTTCTTTCTTCTTTGAGCAATCTTCCTTTGAATCCTTGCTTCCTTGCTTGCTTCTTTTCCTTGGAGGATGTTGGCTTCAGATCTACCTTGAATGGCTTGAAGTTGGATGAAGATTGTTGCTGCACGAGGTACTGTTCACGGAGCTACAGTACCCTCTTCCTCCTCCTTGGATAGCCTCCCCTTGGATCTCTTGGATGGTTAGGGTTATGGCTCCAAATGAGATGTTATATAACTCTTGAAAGGCCCCTTGGACAAGCCCCAGACCAGATCCACGAAATCTGGTGTAATTGGGGGCAAAAGGATTAAAGAAATGGATGGAAAGACCACCCTTCGAACTTGAACCAAAAGTCAACAAAAGTAGGCCTCGGGCTGGCGGTCGACCGGAACTTTCTGGCGGTCGACCGCTACTGAGAAACACTGCAAACGGGTGATCCCTGGGAAATCCGGTCGACCGGGATTGGCCTGGCGGTCGACCGCGCTACAGTGTCGACCTGGCTACAGTGTCGACCTGGCTACAGTGAAATTCCTGACTTAAAGATTTCACCCTCAAACTCCATTGCAACCCTTCCAAACTTTGTGGCATCAAGCTTCTTTGATCTTGGAGGGATTATACAAAGAATTTAACCTACAAAACCATGATAAAAATGATTAGAACTTTAGCTTAATAATCAAGATGATGAATGTATGAAATGCATACATGAAAGCCCATGTTCAAGGTGCATACAAACACTTGAACCATAAAAGGTTTAAGCTAAAGGTGAAGAATTATTTCTATGCAAGTGAGCAAAGTATGAGAGCAATTTAGCCATGCACATATACAAGTGAACACTTTGAAAACATGATTGACTAAAGATCAAGATACATAGATATGCATGTCCAATATGAATGCATCATGTAACCAAGCTCCATGAAAAGTATGCATAGGAAGCATTCAATGCACATGTTCAACTCAATCATATTCAACCAATCAATATGAACAATCAACCATTTAGTTAGCATCAAAACCATAGCAATACACACTAAGTTTAGTTATCATCAAAATCATAGCTCAACAAGTTTCGCGTCATTTAGCTTCTCGCTGAAATATGCGATCGGGTGGGACTCCTGACTCAAAACTCCTCCAATCCCAACACCCGACGCATCACAAGAGACCTCAAACACCTTCGAGAAATCAGGCAGTCGAAGGATAGGTGTCTGGGTCATGCGCTCCTTGATGTCCTTGAAGGTGGCAGATGCGGCCTTCGTCCATACAAATGTGCCCTTACGGATGCAATCCGTGATCGGGGCGGTGACGGAGCTAAATCCGCGGATGAAGCGACGGTAGAACGTCGCAAGGCCATGAAAGCTGCGGACATCATGAACCGTACGGGGTTCCGGCCACTCAACAATGGCCCGGACCTTCTCCAGATCGGCGGAGACCCCAGTACTAGACACAATGAAACCCAAGAAGGTAAGCTGAGGTGTCATGAAGGCACACTTCTGTGGGTTCGCAAACAACTGCTCTCGCCGAAGAAGTAGACAGACCTGCCGAAGGTGGTCTAAGTGGTCCCCTGTGGTGCGGCTATAGATAAGGATATCATCAAAATACACCACTACAAAGACTCCAATGAAAGGTCGAAGGACCTGAGTCATGAGTCGCATGAAAGTGCTAGGGGCATTGGTCAACCCAAAAGGCATGACCAACCACTCATATAGACCGTCCTTGGTCTTAAATGCGGTCTTCCACTCATCACCTGGCCTAATCCTCACCTAATGGTAGCCACTCTTAAGATCGATCTTCGAAAAGATAGTGGCACCTGCCATCATGTCTAGCATGTCATCCAGGCGGAGAATAGGGAACTTGTACTTCACGGTGATCTTGTTGATGGCACGACTATCAATACACATTCTCCACGTGCCATCCTTCTTCGGGGTGAGTAATGCAGGTACAGCACATGGACTCATGCTGTCCCGGACAGATCCTCTCTGCACAAGCTCATCGGCCTGCCGTTTAAGCTCGGCATGCTCCGTGGGGCTCATTCGATAGTGAGGAAGGTTGGGCAAAGAAGAGCCCGGAACAAGGTCGATGGCATGCTGAATATCCCGCATGGGTGGGAGTCCCTCGGGAAGCTCATCGGGAAAAATATCAGCAAACTCCTGCAGAATAGGAACAACCTCGGGTGGGAGCTCACCCTCGGAGTCCCGCTCCACCTCTCGAACCGTAATGGCAAACACCGGACAGCCCTGATTAAGCTCCTGCTCCATTTCCCGGGAGCTAATCATCATCAATCTCCTCGTCGAGGGCTCTCCTGGGCCAGAGGTAACGGTCATAGTCCGAGCTGGAGATGGGGTACTGGGCCCGGGTACGGAAGGCTTTGGAGTACTAGGGCCAATAGGACCCCTGACTGACGGGTTCCTGGGCTGAACGGGGTGGAGGGTGACCCGCTGGCCATCGTGGTCGAAGGTACAGGTGTTCGACTGACCATGGAGTGTGGCATCTCGGTCGAATAACCACGGCCTACCAAGAATGATACTTCCCACTTCCATGGGGAGAACATCACACCAGATCTCATCACGGTAGGAGTGGAGCTGCAGCGGGACCAAGCACCGCAGCCTGACCGAAATGGAAGTGGTATCCACCCATGATACCTGATAGGGACAAGGATGGTCTACGGGTGTGAGACCAAGACGAGCGACAGCGTTCGTGGAGATTGCATGGATACAACTCCCGCTATCGATGACCACCTTGCAAATTTACTTTCCCAGCCTATAGAATACCTGAAGGATAGTGGTCCGACGCCAGTCATCACTAGCATGTGGCTGGGTGAGGATACATCTGACGACCCCCACGTGGGTATCACCCGACTGCTGGACATCCTGGGCCTCACCTCCCATCTCATAGTACTCGTCAGCTAACTCTTCATCTGCCTCATAGCTGACTAACTCGAGGCCCGTAGGGGTGGTATCCTCGGCCTGTGTGTCCCTAATGTGAAGAGATGGGCGGGTGGGACACTGGTTGGCAAAATGGCCAAACCCATTGCAGCGATAACATTGCTGCCGTGATCCACTAGGCTCCCCAATCATAGGTCCTTTACCTTTATCCTCCCGACGGATAGGAGGCGTAGGCAACAAAGAACGTGCAGGAGGTACGGGTGTCGGTGGACGGGCTATGGGTGGGGCCGTAAGATGCTGGGGACGAGGAAGGTCCCTCGGGGGTGGAGGACGGGGCCTAGGAGCAAAGGGCTCGAGGCGAGCGGGCTCCTGAGGTCGAGTCATGGGGGCCCTCGGGTACGTGCCAGATGAGCCACGGGGCTCGACACTACGAAGGGGAAAAGAGCCCAACCGGTGGGGTGACTCGAACTCGGCCTCGAACTGCTCCAATTCGAGAGCAATCTGATACGCCTACTCCAAAGTGGTCGCGTTGCGGCGAAAGAGTTCATATTGATAATTGGGCCGCAGACCTCTCCGAAAGTGGGATATCGTCATGGTGCTCTCTTCCGTGACCCCGCACCGCAAGTAATACTCATCGAACTCGGCGGTGTACTCGGTCACGGATCGATTCCCTTGGGAGATGCTTTGCCACTTGTCTATAAGATGCTGGCGATATGAGGCGGGAAGGTACTTCTCCCTCAATTTGATTTTCATATCATCCCAAGTACCGATTTGGGGTTGACGTTGCTGGTTGAGCAGGCTCTCCACATTGATCCAATAAGTTTGGGCCTGCCTTGCAGCTTCATCTTTGCGTATCGGACTCTTCGGTGGTCCGTCATCTCAAACCACTCGAAGTACCGGTCCATGCCGGCCTCCCAATCTAAATACACCCTAGGGTCCAAGGACCCGCTAAAAGTGGGAGGGTCCGCATGCACACCCCTAAGAATGCGGTCGTCATCCTCGTCATCACGATTCCGTCGTTGATGACGATGACCGTTACCCGCTTGATCATTATCAGATGCATAATCATCCACCACATGCACCTTTTGAACCCCAACATTCTCCGCCTGAGCCCTTGGCACAGCAGGCTGCTGAACCGGCTCCTGTTGGCCGTTCGTCGGCGCGGGTTGCGCCGCTACTGGGCCCCTCTCGAGGACGGCAATCCTCCCAACAAGGCCTTGAATGGACTGCTCCGAAACCCCGGCCCGATCCTTGAGGACCTTCATCCGCCCTTCTAGACGCGTCCCTATGCCATCCATACGCGTACTAAGACCATCCATACGCGTGTCTAAACGATCCATGATGGCCCGGAACATCTCGGCCGTGGAAGACTCATCGGAACTACGGGCTCGGGACTCCGCCATAGGTGGTGGTGGCGAGTACTGGGTACCTCGACGGGTGGGCATGCAACTGACACACGACCTAGAAGACACCGACTAATGCAAACACACACTAAATGATGCACTTAGACCTAAACCAATATCCGGTACGGGGCGGAGTTAATCGATCCGAAGATCACTCCCGCAAGTGTGCGACCTCCCGGTAGGCGTAGCCTAACGTTCGGACAACACCTTTTAAGATACCGATTTATCGGGAGGAAATGCAATTTAAAACACACTTTTTTTTTGTTTTGAAAATAATGATGATCCTAGACTTGACTTAGACCATGATGCATGTACGACATATGCAATGACTACCCTAGACTCGACTCGCTCTGATACCAAACTGATGCGGGATGGACACGGGAGACGACACTATTAGGTGCCACCCTCGGACTCTAGATGAAGACGCGACCAGCAGCACACACCAGGGAGACACTAAGCCTGACACTATGAGCTTCTAGTGGTAAAACATCGCTAACAGAAGTGGAAGCTCACTCGTCGTCCCAAGCGAGGGAAAGCGCGGACCGTGCGCGGTTAAGGAACTGGCGGAGGTCAAGGGTAGTCCGACTCAACTTCCGGACTCGGATCGAGGCACGGGACGGGTCACGCTCACTCTCACAGCGGTGACATGGACACACGGGCTAGTACCTACACTCTCGGCAGCGGCAAGAGACCGTATACTAGCTAAGCAAATGAACGCCAAGAGGTTCGGACCATTACCTCCACGCACCCGGCGTGGCGAAGACAACCCCGGCCGAATCACGGACTCCCGGTTAAACAATATCACAGCAATACAAAGATTTGACCCACTCCACGCAGGGAGGTAAAAGGTCACATGTGGAGCCCGGGAATCACGCAACTCGGGTTGACGGGCATCATCTTGATGTCGCCCGGCGGTGCCGAACTCCGCATTTTCGTGCTTTCCGAACGGCGGGTTCTGCGGGCCCGCGGGACCCACGGATGGCGCTGTCCTCCGGATCTGCGGGGGTGGGACCCACTATGATGGGGACCCCTGGTGGCGCGCCTCCATGGACGGCGGTCGGTCGGGAACACCGATCGGGGGTCGATCGGTCCCGATTCCCAAGCTTTGAAGTTGCTGCCTACGGATTTTTAGTTGCTGTTTTCAGGCGCGCGCTCCGGCAAAAACGGCCGCTGCGAGCAATCACGATGTCGGATCGGGACGCATGAGCTATCGTTGGAAAGCTCTCTTCAAATTATTCGATCTAGACCCAGAGAGATCTATTGGATCTGGTCGGATCAGAACTTTATTGAATTTACAAGCCCCTGTTGTACAGTAACCAAAATCTCAGATCTGCAAGGCACTTGTCTAAGAACCACCGTTGACCGCCTAATAAACCTCCGATTAAGCTCTTGAGATCTTCTTCAAAGTTGTAGGGTATCAAACCACGGAATGGGGAATATTTTTGAAATTTGATTTGGAGGTGGTGGTGATGTACTATGATTTTTGGGGTGACTAGTGGTCGGATCTGGGAACAGGTGGACAGAACTGTAGATGGGTCTGAGAACGATTTTTAGTAAATATGAGATGGGCGAATCAAAAATTGAAAAAAATTGTGGATGAAGGGATGGATGGGTGGAATCCCCAATACAATTGGGCGAACCAACATAAATCAAAAAGTGGGCCTAAGACATGAAACTCAGGGTGGGGATGAATCTGGATAGAACTCTGGCAGAACCGAAATGGAAGAGTGGACGAAAATCAAAAAATATGAAACGAGATCTGAATGGCAAACCAAAATTTTTGGGATGTCCTTGACACCTCTGGAATATCCACTAAACGTCCTAGGTCGATCTGAGCTCGTGGCTGACACAGAGAATTCGTTGAAGCTTCTGTGGTCGGATGAAGGCAGAACTCCGGCGATCTCGGCGGTGATGCGATGGCGGCTCGTGGCGGCGGCGACGGCGACCGGAATGATAAGGGGAGGAGTCACACCTCCAGAGGGAATCCTTCACCGCTCCAAGGGGGAGAGAGGGGCGGCCTATGCCTTTGCTCAAGTAATTTTCCAAGTTCAAATGGCATTAATTCATGAAAATAGGAATATACAAGCATATATAGGTCACCCATCTAATCCATCCTCCACCGTTGGATCTAGGGGTTAGGGATGGATGGCTAGGATGAAGTTTGATCAAAACACAACAAAAATAATAAACAAATGAGGAGGCTCAAGGCGGAGTCTCCAGGCTGTCTCCGAGCCAGATGGACGCTGAGGTGGCTCGAGTCGTGCTCCGTGTGCGATACCGGTGGCTCGGCGTGTCGCGCTGCTCAACTGCTCGGGTGTCCGCACCATCTTCCAAGAGAGGGTGTATTTCCACGGGGTGGGGGTTGGAGGGAGTTGTCTCTCCAAGGCATAAGACTACCGCACACAAGGGTGTCCCTTGAGCTACTTCTTCTTCCAGCTCTTTTCTTGTGATGAGATGTAGGCCTTTGGCTTTTCCAGTTGGCTCTTTTTGGGTAGGTTCTTGGAGGGATGGTTGGGTTGGTGGGGGTGGGGCCTCTGGATTTGGAGGTGACTTAGGTTAAGGTGAAGGGAGAATCCCTTTGGAGGGGGTTTCCTTCCGTGGTGGTGATGGGTGGAGGCGGATGGTTTTCCCCTCATGTTCAAAGGTGCATGTGTTCGTCTTCCTAAAGATGGTTGCATTGACATCATAAATCCAAGGCCTCCCTAGCAGGATGCTCCCTACTTCCATGGGTATAATGTCACACCAAACTTGTCCTTGATAGGATGAGAAGGTGATGGGTACAAGGCAACAAGTGTTGACCGGGATGGAGTGATTGTTAATCCAAGAGACCCGGTATGGTTTGGGGTGGGGTGTGGTAGTAAGCCCAAGAATCTTGACGGTGTCAGGAGACACGGCGTTGACACAACTCCCATTGTCTAGGATTACTTTCCTAACATGGCTCCCCATCTTGAGGTAGGTGTGAAAAATGGAGGTCCTACGCCAATCTTCTTCTTGTGGCTTTGTGAGGGTGCACCTAATCACACCTAGGTGGGAGTCGGTGGGCGGAGGGTCGTGGTCTAAGCCTGTTTCATAGAGTTTCTCTTCATACTCCTCTTCCCAACCTAAGGCAGCCTCATACTCTTCAACCGTACTCTCTTGCTCTCCTTGGAGCGGGGTAGGCCCTCCTTCAATGATAAGGCTGGACAATCCTTTGGATGGACATTGGGAGGCGATGTGGCCATAACCATGACACTGAAAGCATTTCACCGTGCTACTCCCTGGTGTTGTTCTTTTGGGGGTTCCTCTCTTCGGGGAGGAGGGTTGGGTGGAGTAGCCCTTGTAGGGGTGGGATTGGTTGGCTGTTGGTAAGGCCGAGAAGGAGTTCCCCCACTGGGGATAGGGGTCCTCAATAGGGGTGGAAGGTTGGGTCGGGGACCCATATTTTTGGATTCAGCTGGGCGGGGAGAGGCAAATTTAGGATTCCTAGAAAATCTCTCCACATCACTGGCTATTTGATAGGCTATCTCAAGGCTATGCACGTCCCTCATGAAGAGCTCCAGTTTGATGTGGGGTAGAAGACCGTTTCTAAATTGGGACAGAGTGACGGCCGGTTCCTCGACGACTCCACACCTTAGGAGATAGGAGTCAAATTTTTCAATGTATTCCTCCACAGTCTTCCCTTCCTGGGTAAGACTTTGCCACTCATCGAGGAGTAGTTGACTATAGGAATTGGGAAGGTATTTGCTCCTGAGTTGGATCTTCATGTCAAGCCAATTGTCAATGGGTTCTTCCCTCCTAATCCTCCTCTGGCTTTCTACCTTTAACCAATAGGTTTTGGCTAGTTTGAGAAGGTGCATCTTAGCCAACCTAACTTTCCTTTCCTCGGTCATTGGATACCAATCAAAGTATTGGTCCATGCCATGTTCCCACTCTTCATAGGCACTTGGGTTATGGGCCCCATCAAATTTTGGAGCCTCTACCTTAATCATCCTTAAGAGGAAATCGTCTGGATCCTCTCGGGGTCGCCTCTCATTGCGCCGAGGTTGTAGGGGCCTCTCATGCTCATGGTAAAAGTCATTCTCTAGGTCTTCCCTATCAAGTTCAGCTCGTGGAGGGGGAGCTCTTTGGGCATGGTTTCTAGGTGGGACCCTAGCTTCCTCAAGTCTCTCCAGACGGATGGAAAAACCATCTAACCGTTCCATGATGGTATCAAGGACAGCATCAAACCGATCCATCGGATCTTGGGGTGCCTCCCTAGGGATTTCTTGGTTGCCTTGGGAATTGGAATTCATAGGGGGAGCCGAGGATGAGGGGTCGACCCGATACAAGGCACCACTACGGGTAGACATGCACAACGAGGAGATGAACGACTCACAGGTGATGACAATGCAATGGCCTTAGGACCTAGGCTTGTAGAGACAAGTCTAAAACTTGCTCTGATACCACTTGATGTGACACACTAAGGGGGTTTGCAGCAAAGGGACAAAGATCCTTGGACCTATTCCGCAAGCACAATCACAAAATAGCGAAGTTTCACGATCGGGACCGAACCACCGTCGCACACACACGAACCCGGGTGACTCGGTGATGCCGAGTGGAGATGATGGATCAAGACCCTAGCTGGTAGAGTGCTAGCAGGGCTAGGGTTGCCCTCCCAAGGGTACGAAGCCCACTCTTAAGGGGCTGGCCGGGTGCCAATTGGGGCACTAGGTCCCTCTCTCTCACAGCCCACGGTGACCGCTCGTAAGGGGAACACACGGGGCGGGCGCTCTCTCTCTTGCTCAACGGAGCAATTCCACGGATATTAGATGAACAAGTACTAAAAGAGGAGTAAAGTTCAGAGCTTACCCTGGTTGGTTTCAGGAAACCAAGCCCGTTCGGAGATGAGGGCGAGCGGGGAAGTGTGGGTTCCCCGCACACTACGGTGATGAAGCTTGAACCCTGTTTAAAAGTTACAATCACTACGTCTCACACAGGAGGGTGGACTTGGGATGGGGATTTCTGTATTACAAATCAAACAATACCTCCGCATAGGGAGGGGCGTTAAGCCAGCCAGGCGGGGAGGGGAGGTTTGCTCGAATCGCGACGTTGGGGCACCTTGCCGGTTCTGCCCGGTTCTGGGACAGCAAGACAGGGGGTCGGTGTAGTCACCGCTGTGAGCTCTCCCGGACTCGGAACATGATGAGACTGGCACCAATACGTCTCTGACAGACCCAGGTATGACTGTGAATTTTTGGGGGCGGGTCCGAAGTCGTCACCGGCAGGGGCGGACTCTGGAACAGGGTCCCTGCGAACTGGATTGGACTGCACCCAGGTTGAAACAGCAGATGGATGAAGCTGCCACGCCCTCTCCCGAAGTCCAAATGATGCGGGACCAGGTCGTGCACGACCGTGGGCGAGTCGTCTTCAAGCAGCAAGAAAGAACAGTGCCGGCGGAGGTCGGGGCAGAGCGCAGTAGTCCAAGAAGCGGGGAGGTGTCGGGGCAGACCCAGACTGACCTGAACAGCGTCCCGGCGGGAGATAATTTGGAACAAATGGCTCCGGGCTCCGAATGAGACCCCGCTGTCTGCGTTGGACAGAGGGAAGGTGGACCTTTTCTCTGGCTAAGCAGCGCTCCAAGGTGAGCACGGGGGTGATTGCAGAAACCTCTGCAAGTCACCTCTGGTGGCAGGCCGGACTGGTTCTGTACAGTTGGCGAAGAATGGCTCTCCCGGGCAGCTCCGACCTCGGATTGAGACGAAACCAACTCGCCTGCGAAGATGACTGGAAGGGCTTTCCGTCGATGTAGGCCACGCCCCCAGAAGCTCCAGGAAGTGGTCGCGCGTGGCACTGCAACAGGGGGTCGACCTGTAGGGCTTCAGCTGCACACGGGTTTGAAGAGAAAAGGGTTGAAAGGGGGGGTTTCTTTGGTGGAAGGGTAGGGGATATGGTTGCTTTGGTGGTGGGGAATGGTTGGGAGGTGGCAAGGGGAGGTGAGGGAGGAAGGTAGGGGCGGAGCTAGCAGGGGAGAGGGGGTGGGTGCGCAAGGGTCTAGGGGTTGGAGGTGGGTGCGAAATGGCTTGGGGAAATGGGGGGGAATGGCCTTTGAATTGGGTGGAGGATTGAATGATAGTGTTAATGGATGCCTAGGGAAGGGGAGGGGTTACCTTGGGGAGGGGAAGAGGTGCTTGGGAGAGGGGGATTCTCTCTTGGGAAGATGGAAGGTTGTATGGGGAAGGGGAAGGGGAAGGGTTGCTTGGGGAGTGGTGGGAGCAAATGGGGTTTATGAGTCTTGGGAGGTGAAGGGTTGTGTTTAATGGGGTGGGGCTGATGTGGCAAGTGGGGGAGGTGAAGGGGCATGTTCGCCCAAGGGAGAGAGAGAGAGGAGGAGAGAGAGAGGGGTTCGCCCCCTTTAGTGTGAGAGAGAGAAGAGAGAGCTACAGAGAGAGAGAGAGGAGACAATGCTAGTGGATAACTTTACTCAATACTTCATTAAGCATTTCAAGTGGAGTTGGGGTCCTATTTATAGGGATCCCAACATTTACAAAAAGTCTCTGAGATAAGTGCTAAAAGTAAATAAGCAAGAGAAATGGGGAAGGGGGAGGGCGCCCCTGGGCCATGCCCACTTAATTGGGCCCATACAACACACTAGCCCACATGATGACACAACTTAGGTAAATAACAAGATAACCTAGGGACTTGACTCAAAACAAAGGCAAAATACATCAAAATGACTCAAAAACAAAGGCAAAATACATCAAGATGACCCAAATAGTAAGCCCCAATGTCGAAGTGGACCCGCCTAGACGTGGAGCCGCAACCTACCCATCCCGGGAGGGAGAGAGGTGTCGAGCCAGAGGGATCCATGGGTGATGTCCCCATCACCCTCGAAACAACACGGCACACTACTCGGTATTACGGCACTCCCAGACACCCTATAACACGGTCACAGCCCTCATAGGATGTCCAAGACATCCACGGAACAATGGGCTAACCAAGGGGTCGAAGTCACCACAATCGAAAGCCAAACCGGCGAAGAAAAAACCTAGAAGGTAGTCACGGTTGCGAGCTAGCCGCGGTTCTCAACAAGCCGCGCTCACAAGAAAAACCCAGACGTGGTTAAGGACTAGCCGCGTTTACGCCAGTCGCTACATAGCCGCGATTCCAGACAAACCGCTTCTGGCCTATGAACGGAAAACACAAAAAGAGAGAAGAAGAAGACAGAGTCGACGCTTCACGAAGCGGAGTCGACTCAAAGATAGATGCGGTTCCAACATAGCCGTGATCGTCCAGACGTGATTATGCGTTGACTGCGAGCATCATAGACGTGGTACGGCAAAGACCGTGTCTAGAATAAGACAAGGCAGGTGGAGATGAAGACATGCAGACGTGGTTCCAAGATAACTACGATCGTTAGACGCAGTTGAACGCTGACCGCGTTCTCCCACCGCCATACGCTCAAACCGACAAAGTTCGAAAAGTGGTCACGGTTCACGACAAACAGCTACCAAGGTCGAGAGTCGAACGCAGTTTCTGCGGAACTACGTTCAGCCTCCGGCCCGAAATCTTCAAGACCTCACAAAACTCGATTTTTCCACGCCCCAATCACTCCGAAATGACAGGAAAACATCCCTAGAGTCGATATCAACGTTCTACATGCCGGAAGGGATCAATCCGACCTCAAAACAGCAATAAACAGGTGATTCCCACGAATCAACCCAAAACGAGTCACATGGACAAACAGGCTCATACCGGCCCCAAATCACAACCAAATAGAGTTAAACTGGCAGGAAACAAATCCCATCATGCCAGGGGTTCAAATTTTAACATTTAATGTGAAAACCATCACCTGGAATGGTGCACATGGCTCACACCCCCAAAACATGATTTCACCCTTAAAGCTGAAAAATCCACTCAAACTCACACCGTTCAGCTCCAAATCACAAGAGGAAGCAAGAAAAGAGTAGGGTATCCATCCCCCAACCTCCACTGAAGATCTCGCGTGCCAAAATGACCAAACCACGTCGAAAACCATCACACGAATAACCCACGCCGGCTTTGAATCCACGAATGGGATCGCGCCAACACCGCGCTCTGATACTCATGCCATCACGCCTTAGGTCAGCTCCACACCATCACCAACTCACCCAACTCTGACACGGTCGTACACAGAGGAGAAGAGAGGAGAGAGAACGGAGGGAGAGAAGTGAGAGATCGTGAGGGAGGAGAGAGTAGAGAGAGAGGGTTAAAAGAAAAAGGAAAAAAGGAAATTAGCAATATTTCTAAAATCTGATTTTCTGGCCCAAAATTTTTTGAATTTAGAAAAATACGGAAAAATAGTATTTGTGATCCTCGGAAAGAACACAACGCACCTGTGACATCCTGGAGTCTCAAAACTCAACGGTTCACTCTCCACCACGTTTTAGGACCCACGAAAGCGCTCCGAAAGCTCTCCGATTCCTATCTGAAGAATCCAGGGTATTATAGCCTCCTCTCCTTTAAAAAATTTCATCCTCAAAATTTAAGGAGCTAACAAGGGAAAGGGGAAGAATAACCCCAAACGCTGGCTATGCTCTCCAAGCACCAACCGAACCTCGAACACGCAAAACATAATAGCACAATTCTCGAAAAACATAATTCAGAGGGACAATGCCAAACCACAATCACAGGCACACACTCTGGATCTCAAGCACACCGATCAACAAAATGAACTTGGCACAGAAAGGAACACAAGTCTGACACCTCTGAAATAAAGCATCATCGCTATCGTCTCACAAAGGAAGGAGACACGACCCATGCCTCGAAACAACCACCGACAAAAATCATGCTCGGCAGACAACACAAGCATCAGCTTAAACAAGGAAACATAGTCCTCTCAGCTGGCTACTCCGCCCATCAGCTTCTTCACCATAACAACAACAAACTTGGCACGTAGAACGCCAATGACAGCACTGGACCAAAAGCACAATGAAGTCAGTCCTCACTCAGACATTACATCTGATTCGAGTTGCATGCCAACTCTACCACAACAGAAGAGTACAGCAAAACCAACCGACAAGATCTCGGTCCATGCAAATCTGAACTCAGACTCACAATGAACTCCTCCCAAGCTAAACACAAGCATAAACCACCAAACAACAACACCTGCAAAATCCCGACTTCGTTCTCAACACAGAACCACGGGACAACATCAAGCTGGGTCACATCAAGGCAAAATTATAGCGGACCACATGGCTAAAATTTGCCATCCGCTCGCATCTTTCCAACAAGGACCCACAAATAACCTCGGAGAATGCATCTCAAGGACCACGATCCGTTCGAGGGTACAACTTCCAAGAAATGCAGAAGAAGAAAGGGTACTCAACTAGCATATACGCCGACAGATTTCCCCAATTCTCAAACTCATCGGTGCGAACACCACAATGCCTCAAGCAATGGCACGGCAACCAACAACATCAAGGCACACATAGCCAATACAACGATACGCCGAGGAAACAATCCTCTAGGTTGGACAGAATCTTCCAACCAAATGATCCTCGACCAGTGGGTCATAAGCCCACACGCTTCCGCTGCGCACTCAACACAACACACACAGGCATCACAGACAACTAGGCATCTGCATCTCAGCACACCTCGACGCCATCGCATTTCATAAAACTGCAATGTACCACGCCTCTAGTACCGATTCTGCTAACAGCTGATCACATGTCGCCAGAGTGCAAACCATCGTGCCAAGAGCCACAGCACAAGCCACAAAGGATGCTAGTCTCAGCTCATCCTCACGTCCCAAAACAATCACTGAACCTTCATAGCACAACAACCGCCAAACACGGCACATCGAACACAGTGCACAACGGCCCCTAAATCTTTAATCTGGGTCCAAAACCAAGCCACCGCCAAACAAGAGCAAATCAGGTTTAGAACTAACACAGTCCACACATAAGCAAACATAGGACTAAGGCTTCATGAAGACAACACTTCCAACGCTTATCTCGAAAAGACGCCATAAGATAAGATGGGAAATCTCAAGCTCAACTAACAACAGCTCACTAAGAAGGAAATCCTAGGTTTGCTTAAGCACTCTCTCAAACAAGGCATCCAACAACCACATCAAAGCACAACCTTAACACCTCAAGGGCTGAATAAACCTCAAGCTGGGAAGGTCAAAACAACATTAATCTCCTCGTAGAACATGCACGGCCATCACCAACGATAAAGACATCAGCCACCTGACCAAGCCACGGAAAAATCTCGAACACTACACCATAGATTCACGTATGCCAGTAAACTCTGCCCTGTGCAGCACAACCGAGACCAACACCATGACGAAAGAAGGGTGCTCCATCATATCCTGACGAGAGTAAAAACCACCTTCACACAACGCCAACACAGCGCACACAAGCTCTCACGCAAGAAACAAAGCGATAAAAGAGCACAAAACCTATGCTAACTGCCGACTGTACTGGACCTTATGGACTCTGAGCACTGCGATATCTCAAATTCCCATGTACTTTCACACAACCAGTTCAAAAACAACTCAAGCTAGCTCAGATACCAACTGTGATGACCCAGAACACAGAAACCGGGTGAACTCGATACCACTTGGATCCTGAGAGGCCTCACAAGAGCGGGAAGGCTCTAAAGGGATAGAAGGAGTGTATGGAGTACATTGAACTTCTAGATAAAACAGTAAGCAAATAAATTTCTATGATTAGGATTCCTAAAATAGAAGAAATAAAATTACATTTTCTATAACAATTAAAACTAACAGAGTCCAGTCCAACTAAAGTAAAGTACAATAGGAAAGAGAACGTGCTCTCAAGTCGGGGGAAGCCCGACACTGGCAACGCTAGCAACTAAGAACCACCGCATTGTGCCTCCAGAGCACGAAGAGGAACAGCTACACCTAAAAAGTCAGGGATGAGCCTTGTCTCACTGTCTCAGTAGGGGTCCCGTAGATCCCTACCATGAATCAACACAGTAATAGTAGTGCTAAACAACAGCAGCAACAACAGTAATAACAGGAGTAGGAACGATAGTAAAAGTAAAGAGGAAAGCCATATTGAACAGAAACACGACAGCCGATCGTGCCTTGGCCAACTAAGCTACTCCTAATCGATAAAGACACGGATCCCCAGATGTTGGGACTGGTGCGATAGATTCAGAGGGGGGTGAATGAATCTCCCCTTTAAAATATTGTCCGATTAAATCATGAAACAGAACGATAATAAGGAATTAACACAAATAGGTGCCTTGTATGACACATGTGCTCTCTTCTAGCGAGAATGAAAGATCAGATAATTTGAACTTTTGATCTACTCTATATGCGCTAGTGTGCAAACCCAATTCTAATCAAATATGCGGTGTGCGAATAAACCACTCACTAGATGAAAGAACACATCGAGCCTAAGCATGCATCTAGCGAAACACAATAGACTATCAAACCACTGCACAGAAGATTTTTAGGTGGTTCGGTCCGCAGACCTACGTCCACCCCACACTCAAACACGAGTGTGGCTTCCGCTGATACACAGCTTAAACCGCTGGGCCTCACAGCTTGCCTACAACCACTGAGCAACACAGCTTACTGTCCGAGATATCCACCTTGCCCGCTGAGCAACACAGCTTGCTGACCAGAGGAATCCTCCTATGCAACGCTGAGCAATACAGCTTAGCTCTGCTGACTAACAGCTTGAAATAGAGTTCAAATGAAAACAAAAGATGATAAAACACAGTGACTGAAAGCTGTAAAAGATAGCAACATAAATGTGGCTCCCATAAGAGCAAGTTGGTCTGGATCTGATCCAAGAGCCAACAGATTACAGATCTTCAATGAAGTCTTCTCTCTTCTTCTTCACGAACTCTCTATCTCTCTTTTCACTCTCCTTTTTCTTCTTCTGCTACTCTCTGTCTTTTTTCTCTCTCCTTCTCTTCTTCTCTCTTTCT
This sequence comes from Amorphophallus konjac, assembly GCA_022559845.1. Lineage (NCBI taxonomy): Eukaryota > Viridiplantae > Streptophyta > Magnoliopsida > Alismatales > Araceae > Amorphophallus > Amorphophallus konjac. Next base: position 147,037,515 of record CM040122.1, read on the forward strand.
CTTCTCTCTGGATCGTGCAGGCTCTTTCTGCTTCTGCTCTTCTAAGGCTTTTTCACAATCACCACACTTCACAATCCTCTTTTCACGATCACTATTCTCTGGATGGAGAGGTCCCCCTTTTATAGCAGCAGCAGATAGATAGGCATGTGTCTTCCACGAATTCTCGCCCTAGCGCCTTGACCACGTGGCAATATTTCAGCCTGCTGCAATACACGTGTCACGATCCTTGCAGTTCCTCCATTCTTGGATCACGTGCCCTTCTTAAGCTCCTCGAGCAGGTATTCTGTCAGGCTAGACTAGTTACCAACTTGAATTGATCTGAAAGAGAAGAGAGAAGGATGCACTGAGTTAGTTTGAAATTTGATCTAAACCTGTACATACTTGATGCACATAATGCAGTGTGCATATAGGAAAGTATGTACAATTAGGATGAATGCACGGACATGGCATTGAGACATGTACAGACTTGATGCATATAATGCAGTATGCATATAAGAAAGTATGTACAATGAAGATGAATGCATGGACATGCTATCGAGACATGTACAGACTTGATGCATATAATGCAGTATGCATATAAGAAAGTATGCATATTGAAGAGGAATTCTCAGGCATGCCACCGAGATGTGTACAGACTTTTGTGTGCATGCGACAAGATGATGTACAGACTTGCTGTGCCTAGAGTTTGAGCATGAATGCATAATGCATAGGCCTAATGAAACTATGCATGAACTTAACTCCACGAATCAACAAGGGTTGTACAGACTTAATGAAATGATGCACGAACTTAAATGCTCGTATCAACAAAGGTTGTACAGACTTGATGAAATGATGCACGAACTTAAATACTCGTATGGAACAAAAGTTGCACAAACACGCCACCAAAGAATGTATAGACTTTGTGTGGAATGTACAAACGATGCATAGATATGCCAACGAAGAATGTACAGACTTCGAGTGCATGGTACAAAAGATGCACAGACATGCCGTCGAAGAATGTACAGACTTTGAAGTGAAAGATGCACATATGCATATAGTTAGTCGCGTGCAGCAACAAATGTTGTAAAGACTTGGTGACTAAGTATGCACTAAGAAGACATGCAGTCTAGGCAAAACTCTATACAGACTTAACCTTCACCTGCACCGAGTATGCCAATGTGATGCAATGAAATGCACTGACTCAAATGCGTGCAATGTTAACTAATGCACCGAGGCAGAAAATGCACTAACCTCCTATATGCTTAAGAGAAACATATTTGATGAAATGCCCTGCACACACATAAGATTTATACAGATGCATTGACTCTATGTTCATAGAGTTATCTTCATGCATGCATGGAAGTGCAATAGTCTTTATGCAATGAGATGAATATGCACACAACCTGTTCGATGGAATGACATGCAAATAAGATGCTCAATCAATCATTCATATGCAGACACATGGTGACTCGTAGTGTTTGCTATCATCAAAATCACAGGGGCACAACAATCTCCCCCTTTTTGATGATCGCAAGACTATGAGTCACACTGACTCGAATTAAATTGTTCTCCCCCTTTGACTTCATCAAAAAGAAAAAAAAGTTTGAGAGAGAAAAAATAAGCAGGTATGAAGAGATTGATATAACATCTCCCCCTTTGACTACATGAAAGTAACCATACATGAAACTCCCCTGAATAAAGGAATACAATCAACAAGCACAGGGGCAGTTAGACAATCAAGTATCAATCCTCCCCCTTTAAGAAGCAATAGATGAAATCTGTTCAACAGTCCTTGCTCAGAATAAAGCAAAAGTTTTAAGAGGATATGTGAGGAGTGTGTCACAGCAACAAGAAGTAGATTGAGGAAGAATGTCAAGGCAACATACCGAGCACAAGATCTTTCAGTAACAGTTCAGTAGAAAGAGTGAGCATTTTCAAGTAATTATCAGGAAACAGATGTGCAAGATGATGGAGCAGTTAAGGATGTAACTGATCAGACGAAATTTTATTCCAGGTACCACTGTTATAAGTCCAATTAAGGATAGACTCTCCTATCATAAGGGGTTATGAATTAAACTGCATGACAAAATGGGTTTAAACATGATGTATACCAAATTTGACAATTGTATACAATACTCATATCTGAAACTGAGTTTTAATAAAGGTGAACCAATTATTCATATAGCATTCCAGTTCAATCCTCTTCCATCTTACTCAATTAATCTCAATGACTCCTTTAGGAGTTACACATTGTAGTATTGAGATTAAACACCTTTAATAGTATTTGAAGTTGACTACGTTGGCAGAAATTTTATGATATCCATTTTTAGATTTTACTTTTGAACTTCACTTTATTTTTCTTGAGCAATCTTGGTTGATTAACACCTTTTTACATGAGGCAAAACACGTCTCAGGTGAAATGACCCAGTTACTCAGTATGATAATCGCATTGCCTCTCGAACATGAGAACAGAGTTAGCAATTGGAGTGTCTTTTTACATGAAGAAACACCTTGATCAGAGGCCGGGATCCCCAGTTACTCAACACAACCGTGCCATTGCTCTGTCAGACTTTTCAATTATTTTTATACCAGAGATAGCTGTGGCACTTCATGACATAGGTTTACTCCATTTCTTTGAGGGAGGACCCAATTTCTCAATGATCAAAGTCATTGCTCTGAATTTTACTTTTCTTTTTAGTCAACTTCAGACAGATTTAATGTTTAAGAACAATACTACTAACATGTATCTCAACAAAAATAACCTTGATTTCAAATTTTTAGATTTCAGAAGGTTTTGTCTAGAGATTACATGAAATAGTTGGTAAAGTTTATTAAAACTTGTGATTCAGATACTTTCAAGTCTTTCAAATTCAAATTCATGAATACATTAGACTTACACCAACGTAGATCAATCAGTTATTCTTAAACCTGTATAATAGAAGTTTCTTTTAAGATATTAGATTTATAACTGAGGTACACAGATTTAAGTCTCTTTAAACACAGTTCAAACAATATTTTGACAATAGCATTCAATAGCAGAGACATTAACAAGCATGTATAGAAAGTGAGAATTGAAACACTTGCTTGTAGCAAATATGATCAATATGTATCAGACAGATTTTTAGAAAGCCAATAGCAATGAGTTTACAAATATGCAGCAAGAGGTATGCACTTGAGCAATGCAATTCAGAAACTGATGACAGAGTCTAGAATTCAGTCAAACCAGATTGACAATAGTGACAGGGAAGAATTCAAGTGAGGCACTCCTTTAGCAAATTAGGAAGTACTAGACAGAGATTCCAGACTAGAGGGAAGTGAGTGTTCAAATGATGATAAATCATAAACCAGTCAAGAGAAGACATTTGATAATGTGAATCACTAACACACAAGAATAGAAAGATGATTTAAATGACTGAACAGGAAGGGTTCAGTTTATGAAAGACTGATGAATTTAAAATGCTCCCCCTGTCTAGATGCAATGAGTCATTTCTTTTTTGATTTTTCAAATTTGATGATATGCAATACACTACTCTACATGCATGCATATGCAATGACTCTCCTAGAGATATTTCCTAAACATGAATGTCATGAACATTATGTAGGGATAACCAAACTCCCCCTGACTATATGCAATGTATGAAGATTTTAAATGCAATAAGTGCAATGACAGAATGCATGGAGTTTTGACAAATTATGCATCATGAATGAATATGTAATGCATTCAGCAAATGAAATTATCATGATATGCAAGCATCTAGAGCACACAAATTCAGAAGATAGAATTTAAGCAGAGTTTTCAGAACTAACCTGTACAGTGCAATTCTGGGGGTTTCATTCTTGAGTGCCTTGGATTATTACCCCTTTTATTCTTCAGCCCCAAGGCACACCTACAAGAACATTTCCTTATTTTGCAAACTTAGGAACCTAAGAATTCTTGGATCCTAGATTGTCAGTGGAACCTCTAAAGGGTTCTTTCCACATTTGCTGAGCAAGTAGATCATCAGACTTCATCATAAAATAGTTAGACATTTAATGTCCTAACTGACCACAATAATAACCTGAACTAACAGGCTTTGTGTACTTTTCGTGCATGAAAGAATTAGCATTGAATTTCTGGTTATAATTAAACCCGTGTTCATACTTTCTATGAAACACTTTCCTTTCTTTAACCCACCAATAGTCCTTTACTGTATGGCCATCCTTCCCGCAATTGTAGCACTCCATGTGCTTACCTTTAGAACCAAGAATAAAAATATCTTTCTGTGTAGGGAAGTTGACAAATTTAGAATTAAATTTTCTACCCTGAGCATGCCAGTAGAAGGCAGCAATGTGACCAAAATTCCCACAGCAATAACATTGAATTTTATTTTTCTGATCATTAGAAGGTTTCCTAGGAAAATGATTTCTAGGATACATTCTAATAGCATTTCTTTCATCATTTATCAATGTTACACAGTTATGCATAATATGTCCAACCTTCCCACAATAGTGACATGTTACTACCTTTTTATTCACATTCACTTGATTGACATAATTAACATTCGCATGAGAGTGTGAATGTGTGTGTGACCAGAGAGCAGCATGCACATATAAATCAGGGACATGTTTGGGCTTATTCATATTAACATTTTTCTTTGATTTTTGAAACTTTTTCTGATTTTTATCTAAATTTTTGACTTTCTTTGTAGTGAATTGAAAGATAGAAGCACTAGATTGGTTAGCATGTTCAGAATATTTCACGAATACAGTTGGCTTCTTATTTTCATTAGTTTATTTATTGACAGGCACATAGCCTAGTCCTTCTTTCTGAAAATTCACCTTAGTGCCAAGTAGTTTGTTCAAATTTTCCTTTCCTTTCACAAATTTAGACATAGAGGCTTTTAGATCATCAATTTCAGTTTGCAATAACACAATGTCATCTTCACATGAGATTACTTGATTATGCAAACTATCATTGAGTCTTTTCAAATTTTCATTTTCCTGCAATATCTTCAAATTCCCATTAGCTTCTATGTCATTCAAAATTGCCTTACCTTTTTCAATGTCCATCAGTTTTTCAGAAAGCACAATGTTCAAAACCATCAGTTTCTTGTTTTGATCTTTCAAGTAACCATTTTCTTTAAATAATTTTTCTCCACTTTCTTCAACCTCAATTTTCTTTTCATTGAGCAACATTTCTTCTTTTAATGACTCAATCAAGGTTTCTTTGAGGCTCAAATTAGATTCCATGATGTCACACAATTTTTTTAAAGATGAACAATTTTCACATGATTCTTCTTTATTTTTCAATTCTGATTTTAAATTTTCATTTTCAGCCTTTAGACTTGTGATTTCAACATTTTTCTCTTTTCTTAATTTTCTCTTTTCTGATTTAACTCTTTCATATTTATCCAGTAGATGCTCATGCATGGCAACTAAATCATCATAGCTAATATCCTCGGTCTCAGAGTTTACCTGGGATGGAGACTCATCTTCAGTCTGATCCCTTCGATCAGCCATCATACAAACTCCAACTTGTTCTTTATAGATGGTGTTTATTTTGTCTATTATCTCCTTCCCAGACTTGCATCCTGCAACACATGGAAACTTTTCAATATTAACTGAGTTTCTCAGAATGTTAAAGACAGTAGCATTCTCACTGTCTTTTATCCTATCCTCTCTAGACCATATGGTCTTATTTTGAGGTACTTTATGTGGGCCTTTTGATACAAGACTCCATAGATTTGGATCAATGGAGTTCAGGTGAACACATAGGCCGCCTATCCATTTGTTGAAGTTAGAACTATCAAAAACAACAGAAAATGCCATTGAAAGAACAACTGAATAAGTCAGATCCAAAAACCTGAAAGACAAGATGACAAATGCACCGAACTACAAATAGCAACGCACCACACAGACTAGCAGGATCTGTTGTATGAGGATTGAATAGATCTAGAGGGGGGGTGAATAGATCTTTCCCCCTTTTTCATTTATTCCAGCCTTATTTGAACTATTGCTCGAGTCAATGTAACTAACTAGAGTGTCAATAAGATCTAGCTACTCAATGCATCAAGATTATAAACTAATATGCAACGAAAGCAATCACACCAAAACTCATCACACATGCACGATGATCTTTTTAGGTGGTTCAGTCTCTATGCGAGACTTACATCCACCCCTCACTCAACTTGAGTGAGGCTTCACTACCAAGAAACCCTTGTCTCAAGCAACACTGCTGCCTCATAGCTTGCACACACGCTGACACACAGCTTGACACTGCTGCCTTACAGCTTGACACTGCTGCCTCACAGCTTGATACAATCAGAAGAAAATAGTTGATTTAAGAACGACAAGGAACCATTAAACTGAAGATATGAGATTTCAAATTTTGGCAAATCCAAGTGCATAGGGCTGCTGGCGCATTGAGATCCTGATCTCTGAGCTGGGTAGTCTTCAGATGGTTGAGCTCTTGCACAGCTGGATCCCCATTGTCTTCAGCAGCAGATCTTCTTGCATCTACACGAACTGCATAGTAGGGCTTGAACGCGGCCGGTTCCTTCTTGCAGAAAACCCTTGTCTTCCACTCTCTCTAATCGTATGTGCACACCACCTCTCTCGGCATGCATATTTTCTTTTTGTTTCCCTCCATCTGTCATCAAGAATTGGCGAGACAGAAGCTTGAGCCAATCCGATATTCGCGCTCAGATTCTCTGCTGACTTTTAGGGCGGAAATCTATTTTTCAGTTTCTTCAATCCTATTCGCAAGGCTGACTCGATCTCCAAGAGATGCAGCAACAGATCGACCAGAATATTCTCCCATGCCTTTATCCACGTGCCATCTTCAACTTCTTTCCAGATTTTTAGACCTTCAAATCGGAATTAGTTTCTATAGGTTCTATCCAGACTTTGACAGGCCTCACGCAACGGATGTACATACTTAGAAGCTTGAAGCAGCAAGTCTGTAACTGAGTGTCCAGACTTTGGCTTCGCATGGCAACGGCCAATGTACAGACTTTGGCTTCTCATGACAGCGGCCAATGTATGGACTTCTGCTTGCTGGACGAGCCCCAATGTATAGACTTTGGCTTCTCACGAGTGTATAGACTTGATGAAGCTTGAGACGCTGAGTGAGACTGTGATGCTGTACAGACTTTCAACCTGCCACTGAGACGCTAGGTGAGACGCAACCTGGCAATGTGCAGACTTGAGAGACGATGCGCTGTAGGCTAATGCTGTACAGACTTGATAGCGTGAGACGCTGGAAGAGACGATGCACTGTATAGACTTCAAGATGAGTGGACAAACCAAAACGACTGAACCGTGTACAGACTTGAAGGTTCTGTAGAGGCTGTACAGACTTTGACGAAACGCATGCAGCGTTGTACAGACTTTTGATGCCCACAGGCGATGTACAGACTTGCCTTAGAAACGAATGTATAGACTTCGTTTTGAAGCAGGGCAATATACAAGCTGTATAGACTTTGATATTAGAAGCTCATCCGATGTACAGACTTTGAACGTCCAATGTATAGACTTCTATTGTGTAGACTTGCCAACATGTGAAACGCTGAAAGAAGAGGCTGACGATGTATAGACTTGACAGTGCATGCTTTAGTGATGTGTGGACTTTGAAATGCTTGAGGCGGTGGCTGTACAGACTTTGATGAACATGCAGGTGAGACGTGGCCACAAATGTGCAGACTTAACAGTGCCAGTGTATAGAGTTGCTGAGCTTTCGCTAAGTCTGTATGGACTTGCTAGATAATGCATGCACTGGCTACCGATGTGCAGACTTGAAGCTTCATGCATAAAGACGCTAAACGAGACGCTCAATCTCTTCCATCAAACTGTTGATCAGTGGAACCCTTGGAGTGAATATCACTTTACCACTGCCTGCAATGTCATCAGTACCTGGATTCATGGAAGAATGAAGTTCTTATTGATTCATAAATTGGAGAATGTTTCTACTTGTGTTTAAGTGAGTATCTCAATGATTTGTGGATTGTCATCATCAAAACTAGGGATGCACAACATTCTCCCCCTTTTTGGTGATGACAACCAAAAGTCATTGTGACGCCCTTGCAATCAATATATCAAGTATGAGTACATAAGTGCAGTGCATTTGAAAACTGTAGCCAAGCCAAACATCTCATTGAGTATATAAAGAACTGAATTATATAAAGAACTGACTGACATTGACATTTGACATTTGACATCCTACAACCTACAATGACTGACATCATCTTTTCTCCCCCTTTGTCATCAGCAAAAGAAGAAGGGGGGGGGAACCTAACTTAAGACCCTGGTGGAGGCAGTGGAGCTAACTGCGACTCAGTCCAACTCAGTCTGTGGACTATGTCATTAAGCTGTGCATGAACTGCCATATGAGCATTTGCAATATGAGTGTTCTGGTGAATGAGAGAGGCAGATGAGAGTTTGATGCGAATGAGAGTTTTTTGAAAACAAACCTGCAAAGACCTTAAATTGAAAGGGGGGGCTTTTGTTTAAATCCTTTCCATAAAGAATCGTATTAGTTGATTTGTCCACTAACTTAATGAATTTCATTCTGAAGAATTTAGTGAAATAAATTTGGGGCTTTATCAGTGTGTTTGAGTGTCAAGACAGGAATAAACTTCAACAAAGTGGGATATGGTTCTTTACATGATCTAGTAACCTTATGATTGATTTTGCACAAGTTAATTTGACCAAAATGCCAGCTGCAATATGAATTCAGGAAAATTTTGTTGTCATGAGGTGCCAAGGGTCAACCATCTAACTTGTCTGACAGTTTTACTAACAAATTTTGAACTGCATACACACATTTTTTGATTAATTGATCGATGAGTGGTCAGGTTTATCACATACATTTCTGCACGAGGTAACACGCTTTTTACACGCCAGAGACCCCGGCTACTTTGCATGCCTAACCGTCTCACTTGGGAATTGGTGAGCACCTTTTTGCGTGAGGATACACGTTGATTAGACGCCAGTATCCACAGTTACTCAGTACTCCCACCCCCTTATTCATACTGGCAGAGGTAGCTTGGCTCTTCATGACACACATGTTTCTCCCTTTTTATACATCACTCTTTTTGTAGGGAGAGACAGCAGTTTCTCAGAGGCCATTCCATTGCTCTGCCTGACAGACATGATAATAGCGTATTCCCAAGGCATTCATGAATTAGTTGAATTTGATTTTCATTTGACAGCATGAGCACTTTGAGTAAGATAACTTTACTACTCTCAATTATAAAGTTCAAGGGCATGTAAATGGCATACTCCTATATGTTTAGTTTATTGAAGCATGACAACTCAAGCTCATTTTACAGCCAACCAAACTTGTTCTTACTATGTTCTCAGAATTATGTTCATCATATAGTGGATGTGACAGCCCAACGATTTCAGAATAGAAGAGGTGTATACAAACCCTCCCCCTTAGTTCAAGAGTCTTTGCAGAGTTAGAGGAAGTGAGATTTTGTTGATGTAGGCTGTGAAGATTTTGATTGAATTGGGTTTGTAGAGGTTTAAAAAACATGAACAGGATATAGGCAACAAGGAGAAGGATCATGCCAAGCAGTCGGCTCAGTCTGCTCAATTTCCACCAGTTTCAGCTAGATGACTAGTGACACTAGTACCTATCATGAGATGCTAACTGAAGAAGACATGCTAACTGAGCTGGCCATATGCATGCATGCTGAACTTCACTAGCCTAGACTCCCCCTTAATGTAACATATATTTGCCAGAAAACAATCAGTGATCATTACAGAAAATTGTTGCAGAAAGGCTGTTATGGATTTTCATGAGGAGACCTGCATAACCCCAATTCTCTTCTCAAGGTGGTGAATCTATCATTGTTGAGGGGTTTAGTGAAAATGTCAGCAAGTTGTCTTTCAGTCTCAATAAAATGCAGTGCAAAGTTGCCCTTGCTGACTTCATCTCTTATGAAGTGATGACGGATTTCAATATGTTTAGTTCTAGAATGCTGGATTGGATTTTTTGACAAATTAATAGCACTCGTGTTGTCACATAATATTGGAGCACATCCAAGATCTATGTTGTAATCTTGGAGCTGATGTTTGATCCAAAGAACTTGTGTCCCACAACTCCCTACTGCGACATATTCTGCCTCAGCAGTGGAGAGTGCAACGGAGTGTTGCTTCTTAGAAGCCCAAGTGATCAAACATCCACCCAAGAATTGGCAATAGCCACTCGTGCTTTTTCTATCTATTTTGCATCCAGCATAATCCGCATCTGAGTATGAAATTAAATCTAGATCACAGAAGGCAGGATACCAAAGTCCCAAATCTTGGGTGCCGGCAAGGTATCGGAGAATACGCTTGACAGCTCCTAAGTGTGATTCTCTAGGACATGCTTGGTATCTAGCACACATGCACACACTAAACTGTATATCTGGTCTAGAGGCAGTTAAGTAGAGCAGGGAGCCAATCATACCTCTGTATGTTTTTGTATCTACCAGATTACCTCTTTATCAGTATCTAGTGTTACATTTGTGCTCATTGGTGTTCCAATTGCTTTGCAGCTCTCCATGCCGAATCTCTTTAGCATTTCCTTGATGTACTTGGATTGATTAATGAAGTATCCATCCTTGCATTGTATGACCTGCAGTCCAAGGAAGAATTGTAAGTCCCCCATCAAACTCATTTCAAATTCCGCAGTCATCAGATTTGCAAATTCATTACATAATTGAGGTTTTGTAGACCCAAATACAATATCGTCGACATAGATTTGCACAATGAGAATATCCTTACCTTGGGTCTTGGAAAATAAGGTCTGGTCTATTTTACCTCTTGAATAACCCTTGTTGGCAAGAAATGAACTTAGCCTCTCGTACCATGCACGTGGAGCCTGTTTCAAACCATATAATGCTTTATTGAGTTTAAAAACATGGTTAGGGAAACTCTCACTTTCAAACCCAGGAGGTTGCTCTACATAGACCTCTTCCTTGATGACTCCATTTAGAAAGGAACTTTTTATATCCATTTGTTGTAGTTTGATCCTATGAGAAGATGCAAAGGCAAGTAACATCCTGATTGCTTCTAATCTGGCCACAGGGGCATATGATTCCTTGAAATCAATACCAAATTCCTAGTTGTACCCCTTGGCTACAAGTCTAGCCTTGTTTCTAATGACCTCCCCTCTCTCACTTAATTTATTTCTAAACACCCACCTGGTTCCAATGACCGATTGAGAGGTTGGTCTGGAAACAAGATTCCACAATTTGTTTCTCTCAAATTGATTTAACTCCTCATGCATTGCATCTATCCAGGATTCATCATTCAAGGCCTCCTCTATAGTTTTTGGCTCAATTTGGGAGACTAGTGCAAGTTGGTCTGATTCATTAATAGCTCTCCACTGAGATCTTGTCCTCCTTGGTTCATTTACATTACCAATTATGCTATCAAGGGGGTGATCCTTAAGCACTCTCACATTTTCAAGATTGTTACCTGATCCATTTACACTTGCATTTTGTTCACCTGAATTGTTGCCTTGTTCTTCTTCGTGGCTTGATTCCTTATCTTGCTCATCTGGTTCATCCTTGGGTTCCATAAATTCTCCATCTTCACTCTTCTTGTCGACCTGTTCACCATCCATAGATTCATTAGACTCATCAAATGAAATGTGGGGAGATTCCTCAACTACTTGATCTTTGACATTGAATACTCTATAAGCCCTTGATATGTTAGAGTATCCCAGGAATATTCCTGGGTCACTTTTAGGTTCAAACTTGTCCAAGTTTTTCTTATCATTGTTATGGATGAAGCACTTTGTTCCAAATATTCTGAAGTGAGCTAGGGATGGTTTCTTACCTTTGAACATTTCATATGGAGTTTTTGCACTAGATGGTCTTACCATTGCACGGTTCACAATGTAACACGCAGTGTTGACTGCTTCTGCCCAGTATTTTCTTGGAAGGTTCCCTTCTGCCAACATTGTTCTCCCCATCTCTACCAGAGTTCGATTCCTTCTTTCCACCACCCCATTTTGTTCTGGCGTTCGGGGTGCTGAGAATCTGTGCGTTATTCCTTTTCTTCTGCAAAAGGCATCAAATTCAGAATTTTCGAATTCTCCGCCATGGTCAGATAAGATTGAGCATATTTTGAACTTACCATCCTGTTTCAGTCTTTTGTAGAAGGCCTGAAATTCATGGAATGCATCATTCTTGTGGGATAAGAAGAATACCCAAGTAAATCTGGAAAAGTCATCTACTAATACATAGCCATATCTTTTCCCACTAATGCTTGCTGTTCTTGTAGGGCCAAATAGGTCCATGTGCACTAATTCAAGTGGTTTAGAGGACTGGTTTTCAGATTTACTTTTGAAGGTTTTTCTCGTTTGCTTTCCCTGGGCACATGCAGCACATAGTTTGATGTTTTTACTGAAGGTGATTTCAGGCAGCCCTCTTACCATGTTCTTTTTAACCAATTTATGCAAAACTCTAAAGCTGACATGTCCTAACCTGCGGTGCCATAGCCAGATCAGATCATCCTTTTTAGCAGTTAAACATAAGTTAGAATGAACAGGATCATTTAAATCTATCATGTATACATTGTTCACTCTTTTTCCTGAGAATTTCACTAGATCTGAATTAGGTTCCATAATTTTGCAGCTTTCCGAGTCAAATATTACCTTGTGTCCTTTATCACATAGTTGGCTAATGCTCAGTAAATTATGCTCTAGGCCATCTACCAACAACACATTCTCAATGGAGTTTGAAGGCTTCTTACCTATCTTACCTGTGCCGACGATTTTACCTTTGTTGTTTCCACCAAAGGTTACGTGTCCACCATCCTTTTTAATCAGCTGATGAAACTTTTTCTTGTCTCCGGTCATATGTCTCGAGCAGCCGCTGTCAAGATACCATTTGTTGTGGACGGCCGCTAAGCATTCCTGCATGACATATCATGTGAAGATTTTTGGAACCCAGCTGCTCTTGGGTTCAATATGTCTAGCAAAGTCACTCAAATATTTTAAGACAGATTTAGGAATCCATATTTGATTGGTGGATCTTGTGGGTTGGAGCCAATTCTGATTTCTGCTCACTGGTGCATGGTTGCTGTTAAGATCCGTGGTCGGCTTATGGAGCCCTGGGTGTCGGCTTCTGCCATCCCAGTGGTTTTCCCACTTGCTGTTACGAGCCGTAGTCGGCTTCTGATGCCATAGGTGTCGGCTTCTGACTTCCCAGTAATTCATCCAGTTTCTGTTTCTGGCTGTGGTCGACACCTGAGGGGGTTGTGGTCGACTTCGGCTCTGCCAGAATTCAGCATTCCGTCTGGCTTTGCCTGTGGTCGACTTTGGGGGGTTTCTGAGCCGACTTTCCTGGTTCCAGAACTCTTTATTTCTTGTTTTGAATGCCTTGATTGAGTTTGTTTCCTTATTGGATGATTGGCCTTGTTTCAAGAAGAGTTTTTGAGAGCTTTGGCCTTTTACCCTCGAGTCTTCCAAGTCATTTTTGTTAGAGTCTTTTCTCTTGCATTTGTGTTACTTGACTCTTCAACTTCATACATGTTTATGAGAGGTCTCTTTCCTTTAGGATCTGCTCCGGCCACAAAGGTGATGGTTTTCATTTGAAATTCCTTTTTGGCATTAGGATTATACCCCAAACCTTCCTTTTGATAATTTACTTTTGTTCCGAGCATGGCATTCAAGTTTTCTTCTCCTCTTACCATTTTCTCTAGGCTTTCTTGTTTATCTTCCAATGCTTTTTGAATTCTTTTGATTTCTTCCAGAAGTCTGTTATTTTCTTCCTTCATCGCGTTAGCCTTTTCATTGATCAATTTTGTCTCCTGTTCACATCTTTGCACTTTTAACTTCAGTTCATCAATTGTTTTCCTCAGTAGTTCATTTTCTTCTTCCTGAGATTTAAACGTGTTTTCATCCAATTCCTGTTCACTCAATTTTTTGTGCAGATTGGTGATCTCTAGTTCTAAGTCAGCACACTTGTTGATTGAGCTAGTATCGTGACTTATGATGTTGATTTTCTTTTTCAGGCTTTTATTCTCTTTTCTGATTAGATCATACTGATCTAGTAATTCAGTGTATGCGTCTTCCCAATCTGAAACAGAGAAATGTTTGAAAGGAGAAGTTACCTCAAGATCTTCACTTTCTCCTTCTGCCATGAGACACAATTTCCCTTCATCTTCATCGGATGACGTCTCTTCCTCACTGTCTTCTTCTTCTTCGCTCCAGGTACTTACCATAGCCTTAGGCTTCTTCCCTCTCCACTTAGAGGTCATGCCTTTGGAGGCCTCAGGGCATTCAGCCTTCATGTGACCTAGTTTCCTACAGTTATAGCAAACTACTTTGTTAGAGGATTTCTTGGGTTGATCAAACTTGTGTTGAGAAAACTTTCTTACCATTCCCTTCTTATTGTTGAATCCCTTACCTTCTCTTCGAAGAAATTTCCTAAACTTTCGGGTTAGCATAGCAAACTCACCATTGTCTTCCTCAGTGCTTGAGGACTCACTTGTCTCAGAGGATTCACATTTGCTTGGGCTGGCTTTCAAGGCTACTGGCCTTTTCTTTTTGTCCTCGTTTTCACTTCTCTTAAGATTGATCTCGTACGTCATTAAAGACCCAATTAGCTGGTCCACTTTCATAGTGGTGAGGTCTTTTGAATCTTCAATGACCGTGGCTTTGGTATGCCACACAGGAGTAAGAGACCTGAGAATTTTTCTTACCAACTCTTTGTCTGTGTAAGTCTTACCTAGACTTTTCAAGCTGTTAGTCAATTGCATTAATCTTGCATACATTTCAGAGATGCTTTCATCAGTTTTCATCTTGAACATTTCATACTCTGAAATTAACATGTTGGCTTTAGTTTCTCTTACCTCAGATGTACCTTCGTATATGACTTCCAGCCTGTCCCACATGGCTTTCGCGGTTGTGCATTGAGAGACTCTTGAGAACTCCGTGGGATGTAGTGCACACTGCATTACATTCATTGCACCCCAGTTGATAGTTGATTTTCGAATCTGTTCTCTCGTCCACGAGTCCTCATCTTCAGGGAGCTCATACGGGCCACGATTCACTACTCTCCACATTTCATGATCCTGAGCCCTCAGAAATACCTGCATACGATTTTTCCAATATGAGTAGTCATTTCCATCAAAGTATGGTGGTCTGCTCACTGAGTGTCCCTCAGCTGTCAAACCCTTAGACATCAATCCTCCTGTTCTCTCCTGGTTGTTAGACCACATATTGGAGATCCAGGCTCTGATACCACGTGTTGTGTGAGGATTGAATAGATCTAGAGGGGGGGTGAATAGATCTTTCCCCCTTTTTAATTTATTCCAGCCTTATTTGAACTATTGCTCGAGTCAATGTAACTAACTAGAGTGTCAATAAGATCTAGCTACTCAATGCATCAAGATTATAAACTAATATGCAACGAAAGCAATCACACCAAAACTCATCACACATGCACGATGATCTTTTTAGGTGGTTCAGTCTCTATGCGAGACTTACATCCACCCCTCACTCAACTTGAGTGAGGCTTCACTACCAAGAGACCCTTGTCTCAAGCAACACTGCTGCCTCACAGCTTGCACACACGCTGACACACAGCTTGACACTGCTGCCTCACAGCTTGACACTGCTGCCTCACAGCTTGATACAATCAGAAGAAAATAGTTGATTTAAGAACGACAAGGAACCATTAAACTGAAGATATGAGATTTCAGAATTTTGGCAAATCCAAGTGCATAGGGCTGCTGGCGCATTGAGATCCTGATCTCTGAGCTGGGTAGTCTTCAGATGGTTGAGCTCTTGCACAGCTGGATCCCCATTGTCTTCAGCAGCAGATCTTCTTGCATCTACACGAACTGCATAGTAGGGCTTGAACACGGCCGGTTCCTTCTTGCAGAAAACCCTTGTCTTCCACTCTCTCTAATCGTATGTGCACACCACCTCTCTCGGCATGCATATATTCTTTTTGTTTCCCTCCATCTGTCATCAAGAATTGGCGCGAGACAGAAGCTTGATCCAATCCGATATTCACGCTCAGATTCTCTGCTGACTTTTAGGGCGGAAATCTGTTTTTCAATTTCTTCAATCCTATTCGCAAGGCTGACTCGATCTCCAAGAGATGCAGCAACAGATCGACCAGAATATTCTCCCATGCCTTTATCCACGTGCCATCTTCAACTTCTTTCCAGATTTTTAGACCTTCAAATCGGAATTAGTTTCTATAGGTTCTATCCAGACTTTGACAGGCCTCACGCAACGGATGTACATACTTAGAAGCTTGAAGCAGCAAGTCTGTAACTGAGTGTCCAGACTTTGGCTTCGCATGGCAACGGCCAATGTACAGACTTTGGCTTCTCATGACAGCGGCCAATGTATGGACTTCTGCTTGCTGGACGAGCCCCAATGTATAGACTTTGGCTTCTCACGAGTGTATAGACTTGATGAAGCTTGAGACGCTGAGTGAGACTGTGATGCTGTACAGACTTTCAACCTGCCACTGAGACGCTAGGTGAGACGCAACCTGGCAATGTGCAGACTTGAGAGACGATGCACTGTAGGCTAATGCTGTACAGACTTGATAGCATGAGACGCTGGAAGAGACGATGCACTGTATAGACTTCAAGATGAGTGGACAAGCCAAAACGACTGAACCGTGTACAGACTTGAAGGTTCTGTAGAGGCTGTACAGACTTTGACGAAACGCATGCAGCGTTGTACAGACTTTTGATGCCCACAGGCGATGTACAGACTTGCCTTAGAAACGAATGTATAGACTTCGTTTTGAAGCAGGGCAATATAAAAGCTGTATAGACTTTGATATTAGAAGCTCATCCGATGTACAGACTTTGAACGTCCAATGTATAGACTTCTATTGTGTAGACTTGCCAACATGTGAAACGCTGAAAGAAGAGGCTGACGATGTATAGACTTGACAGTGCATGCTTTAGTGATGTGTGGACTTTGAAATGCTTAAGGCGGTGGCTGTACAGACTTTGATATACATGCAGGTGAGACGTGGCCACAAATGTGCAGACTTCACAGTGCCAGTGTATAGAGTTGCTGAGCTTTCGCTAAGTCTGTATGGACTTGCTAGATAATGCATGCACTGGCTACCGATGTGCAGACTTGAAGCTTCATGCATAAAGACGCTAAACGAGACGCTCAATCTCTTCCATCAAACTGTTGATCAGTGGAACCCTTGGAGTGAATATCACTTTACCACTGCCTGCAATGTCATCAGTACCTGGATTCATGGAAGAACGAAGTTCTTATTGATTCATAAATTGGAGAATGTTTCTACTTGTGTTTAAGTGAGCATCTCAATGATTTGTGGATTGTCATCATCAAAACTAGGGATGCACAACAGGATCCTCTACAGATCGTTGGATATGGAAGCACAGAGACCCGCTCTGATACCAATTGTTGGGACTGGTGCGATAGATTCAGAGGGGGGTGAATGAATCTCCCCTTTAAAATATTGTCCGATTAAATCGTGAAATAGAACAATGATAAGGAATTAACACAAATAGGTGCCTTGTATAACACAGGTGCTCTCTTCTAGCGAGAATGAAAGATCAGATAATCTGAACTTTTGATCTACTCCATATGCGCTAGTGTGCAAATCCAATTCCAATCAAATATGCGGTGTGCGAATAAACCACTCACTAGATGAAAGAACACATCGAGCCTAAGCATGCATCTAGCGAAACACAATAGACAATCAAACCACTGCACAGAAGATTTTTAGGTGGTTCGGTCCGCAGACCTACATCCACCCCACACTCAAACCCGAGTGTGGCTTCCGCTGATACACAGCTTAAACCGCTGGGCCTCACAGCTTGCCTACAACTGCTGAGCAACACAGCTTGCTGTCCGAGGTATCCACCTCGCCCACTGAGCAACATAGCTTGCTGACCAGAGGAATCCTCCTCGGCAACGCTGAGCAATACAGCTTAGCTCTGCCGATTAACAGCTTGAAATAGAGTTCAAATGAAAATAAAAGATGATAAAACACAGCGACTGAAAGCTGTAAAAGATAGCAACATAAATGTGACTCCCACAGGAGCAAGTTGGTCTGCATCTGATCCAAGAGTCAACAGATAACAGATTTTTAATGAAGTCTTCTCTCTTCTTCTTCTTCACGAACTCTCTATCTCTCTTTTCACTCTCCTTTTTCTTCTTCTGCTACTCTCTTTCTTTTTTCTCTCTCCTTCTCTTCTTCTCTCTTTCTCTTCTCTCTGGATCGTGCAGGCTCTTTCTGCTTCTGCTCTTCTAAGGCTTTTTCACAATCACCACACTTCACAATCCTCTTTTCACGATCACTGTTGAGAGGTCCCCCTTTTATAGCAGTAGCAGATAGATGGGCGTGTGTCTTCCACGAATTCCCTCCCGAGAGCCTTGACTGTAATGCCCTGGATCCTTGGTAGGTCCTGCTAGATCTTCATTGGATCTTTTGGATTGGTTTCGGTGAGTTTCGGTTCACTTTTATGGCTTCCGAGTTGAGCTTTACGAGCCGTGTGGGTTTTTCTCTCGTACTAGTTACGGAACCCTACGGTGAGTTTACTTGTCAGTTCCTCGACTCGTGGATGCTACAGCGACAATGTACTCTTCGAGCTGGTCGTTTCGACTATTTTTACGTATTTTTCTGAATTTGTGCATTTTCGGCGCATTTTCGGAATTTTTAGAAATTAGGAAAATTTCCTAATTTCTTTTCTTTTCCTTTCCTCTTTCTCTCTCCTCATTCGCACGTTCGCCTCTCTCTCTCCCGTTCTCTCTCGTTCTCCCACCTTCTCACCTCCGACTGCAGACAGAGGGGTCCGTTGGTGAGGTGGCGACGTCGAGGAGCTGGCTAGGTGCGTGATGGAGCGAGGATCGGAATGGTTCTGACGCGATCCAGAACGGTGGATTCAAAGCTGGTGTTCAAGCTCGCGGCATGGTTTTCGGCGCGGTTTAGTCCCTTCGGGGCACAGCTTCTTCGGTGGAGGTAGGGTGATGGTTCCTCGCTTCCTCCTGCTCGTTTTCCCTGCCCTTGCACATCGTTTGGCACAGAAACGGCCGAGTTTGGGCTTGTTTAGCCTAAACCGTTATTTTCGGGTTTTGTAGGGTTCGCCGGGAAATAGCAAGAATTTGTAGCTCGGTTAGTGTTGAACTGACCGTTGGGATGTTAGGATCCCATCCATGCTTGTTTCGTGTTGATCGGTGGTCATTCGAGGCCGGTAGGAGCCCGGGAACCTCGTTGACTCGTTTAGGGTGGATTTGTTGGAATCGCCCCGATCTTGTGTTTTTGTGCTTGCATGTGGACTTTTTAGCCTCCTTATGTGGTTTTTCATCATCGAGGGTTGTTTCCCCTGCACTTCGGCGTGAATGGGGCGTGGAACGGGCCGATTTGGCCAACCCTCCGTTTTCCCGCCGTAACTGGTGTGGCGGTCATTCCAGGGACCGTTACATGCCCTGACGGCCCCATGACTGACCGTTACAGCGTCTGGGTTGATTTGAGTTCTTCGGGGTTTTGAGAGTGTGACGGCCCAGTGGTGGCGCGTCACATCTCTCTGACGCGTCCCGTGAGACACGTTACGTCTATTTTGTCATTTTATGTTTGGGTTAAGTCGGTTCCTCTGACGCACTTGCCCTGTGCGTCAGGTGAGTGTAATGCGCCTGCCCCAGGCCGTTACATTCTGGTTGACTGATGTTGACCTTTTGAGGCGGTTCCCCTGGCGCGCCTGCCCTAGCCCGTCAGGTGTGCATAACGCGCCTGCCCTAGGCCGCTACGTTCTGTTTGACCGAGTGAGTCGGTTCGCCTAATGGCCGTGCTCTCGTGCGTTAGGTGTGTGTAATGCGCCTGTCCCAGGCCGTTACATGCTGTTTTGGCTGAGTTGGGTGGTTGCGTCGTTGTCTCTAACGGCCTCGTCCCCGTGCGTTAGGAGATTGTAACGCGTCCGGTCGGGACCGTTACATGCCTCTCAGCCAGTTGTTTTTGGCTTGTGCCTGTTGGCCCTGACGCCCTTGTGTTGCCGCGTTAGGTGGCTGTAACGCGTTCGCTCTGGCGTGTTACATGGTCCGAGTGTGTTTTGAGTTTGAGGGTTGTTGGCCCTGACGGCCCCGGTCGGGCGCGTCAGGCTGGTGTAACGTGCCCGGTGCTGGCCGTTACATGCCTTTGCATTTCTAGAGTTGGTTAGGGCGGTGTGTGTGACGGCCTATTCCCCGACCGTCACATTGAGTGTAACGGCCTAAGCTTAGACCGTCATGTTCTTGTAGCGGTCTAAGGGTGGTGCGTTACATGCCTTGTGCTTCGATTTCCGTTCCTTCGATTTCATCTTGTCTTGGCTGGGCCTTGTGGTCTGCCCGTTGTCCCGTGGATGTCTCCTGACGTCCTATGAGGGATAGGACTACGTTGTAAGGTAGCCAGGAGTCTTCTTGCTTGTCGTAGGATTCTCTATCCTACTCTTGTGTGTGTGTCTTTGGTTGGGTTCTGGTCAACCCGGGGTGACCCAGCGGTTGACGGGTGACCTTGTGTGTTGTGTCTTGGCGGTTTTGTCCAGCCCGAGACACTAGTTCTGGATGCCTCGAGGTATCGTCTTACCTTGGTTTGCATTTCCAAGCGTGTCTGAGGGTCTTTATTGTTCCCTCAGGTCTCCGTGAGTTGTTTTTTGCGGAGTGTCATTTCTTGTGGCTTAGGATTAGACCGATTGGCGGCTTGTTCCGCTGTCTGTGACGATCTTGCCTTTGAGTCGTTCGACTCGGGATCGTTACGTGGTAGGTCTAGTTGCTTGGTCCTGAGTCGGTTGGCAGTGGTTGTACTGCCAGTGGTGCTTCGTAGTACGTGTGATAGGGCTTCCGTAGACTGTATGTACTCTAGCACTTGTGTTTTGGAGTCCGTGCCTTGTGAACCTCCACTAGTCGTAGCCTGTGACGTAGGCTTTTTAGTACGTCACCCACCGGGAGTGGTGGACGGGCAGTTTTCCGTTACACGGTTTTTAAGCTAGTTCCATGGGCCCCAGCCAACGGTAGCATCCTACGAGGGGAATACTAGCTAGAGGCCTGACCTAGGTAGTGGTCAGTGTGTGCACACGTGGTCAGGGACTGAGGACTTGCGTCGACGGGCGTAACCCTGACTAGTCACTCGCAGTGTGGTACTGTGGTCTTGTGTCAGTGAGGTGCCGTTTTTCCTTGGAACGTCGTTGTTCCTTGGACCTAGTTCTTGGTGTGTCTAGTCTCCTCCGTGCTGCACACGGTCTGGTAGACGTGACACTTGTGGCGCAGTGTAAGACGTCAGTGGATGCATCTGGCTGTTCTTCTAGTGTGAGGGTACTCCTATCACTTGACCAGCGACTCTCACGTTTCTCGGAGCCGGTGTTCTCCTTTCCGTATCGGATAGTCTTGGCCTTGCCCAAGATTTGCTTCCCTAGCTGTGTGGTCTGTTCTTGGCTGTGTCCAAGATGAGCCTGGGGTTGCGTACACGATGTTCTAATCGTGTAGGCCGTTGTGGTTGTTTTATCCGTCCTTGAAGGTCTTCGTTTTGGACCTGGTGTCGGGTCGACAGATCGGTAACTTCTGACTTTGCTGGGTCAAAATCGCCCTTCTATTGTTGCTTGGAGTAGTTTGGTGTGCCGATGTTAGTTCGGCTGCCGCTTGTCTGGCGCGGGCTCTTCCCCTTTCGTACTTGTTCCCTACTCCTACTTCCCGTCTGTTTACTACTGCTTGTAGCGTAGTTTTACAGCTTTGTAGTGTAGTTTCCTGCTTTACTACACCTGATGTGTTTGTTGTTCCGTGTTACTGCGTGTTTTTCAGTGGGGATCCGCGTGCCCCCTACTAAGCCAGTGACACGTGGCTCACCCCTGCTTTTCAGGTGGGGTGGCGTTGTTCGTTCTGCTTCCGCGTGGTTCCTGGACTATGCGTGCTCGTTGCGTGCCGTTGCTGCCAGCTGGTACCTGCGTCGGGATGCCCCCGACTTCTTGGTACGTTTTTCCTTTCTGTCGACTGTACTGTGCTAGACTTGTTGTCTTTAGCTTTGGACAGACTCTGGGATATAATTGTTAATTTAAACTGTTAATTAAAAAGTAATTTTATTTCTGCTACTTTAGCAAATCGATCTAATGAAATTTAATTGCTTACTGTACTATCTCTGTGGCTTCAATGTGCTCTTGCCTTTTTCCCTTCGGAGCTTTCCCGCTCTTGGGAGGCCTCGCGGGTTCCATGCAGTATCACGCGTATCCGGTAGTCCTACCGGGTATGCCGGGTATCCGGAATCCGGGTCGCTACAGCTGACCACGTGGCAGCATTTCAGCCTGCTGCAATACACGTGTCACGATCCTGGCACTTCCTCCATTCTTGGATTACATGCCCTTCTTAAGCTCCTCGAGTAGATATTCTGTCAGGTCAGACTAGTTACCAACTTGAATTGATCTGAAAGAGAAGAGAAAAGGATGCACTGAGTTAGTTCAAAATTTGATCTAAGCCTGTACATACTTGATGCACATAATACAATGTGCATATAGGAAAGTATGTACAATTAGGATGAATGCACGGACATGGCATTGAGACATGTACAGACTTGATGCATATAATGCAGTATGCATATAAGAAAGTATGTACAATGAAGATGAATGCACGGACATGCCATCGAGACATGTACGGACTTTATGCATATAATGCAGTATGCATATAAGAAAGTATGCACATTGAAGAGGAATGCTCAGGCATGCCACCGAGATGTGTACAGACTTTTGTGTGCATGCGACAAGACGATGTACAGACTTGCTGTGCCTAGAGTTTGAGCATGAATGCATAATGCACAGGCCTAATGAAACTATGCACGAACTTAACTCCACGAATCAACAAGGGTTGTACAGACTTAATGAAATGATGCACGAACTTAAATGCTCGTATCAACAAAGGTTGTACAGACTTGATGAAATGATGCACGAACTTAAATGCTCGTATGGAACAAAAGTTGCACAGACAAGCCACCAAAGAATGTACAGACTTTGTGTGCAATGTACAAACAATGCACAGATATGCCACCAAAGAATGTACAGACTTTGAGTGCATGGTATAAAAGATGCACAGACATGCCGTCAAAGAATGTACATGCTTTGAAGTGAAAGATGCACATATGCATATAGTTAGTCGCGTGCAGCAACAAATGTTGTACAGAGTTGGTGGCTAAGTATGCACTAAGAAGACATGCAGTCTAGGTAAAAGTCTGTAGAGACTTAACCTTGACCTGCACCGAGTATGCCAATGTGATGCAATGAAATGCACTGACTCAAATGCGTGCAATGTTAACTAATGCACCGAGGCAGAAAATGCACTAACCTCCTATATGCTTAAGAGAAACATATTTGATGAAATGCCCTGCACACACATAAGATTTATACAGATGCATTGACTCTATGTCCATAGAGTTATCTTCATGCATGCATGGAAGTGCACTAGTCTTTATGCAATGAGATGAATATGCACACAACCTGTTCGATGGAATGACATGCAAATAAGATGCTCAATCAATCATTCATATGTAGACACATGGTGAGTCATAGTGTTTGCTATCATCAAAACCACAGGGGTACAACACCAGACACACTATCAGGAATCACTAAACCAATACAAAAGACTCAGGCTATACAGCCAGGACACGTCACGACACCTCAATCGTATAGGCTCGTCCTCAGAGACAAAAGCCCCAACAAAAGACCACATGGTCTAAAACACCAATACATACACGATCTCATCGTCGTGTACGCTACACTAACCTCGAGTAAAGCAAACCACAAACTATCCGACAAGTCACGCCAACCATGATGGCAACTAGTCACGAAATATAGCATTCTGAATTTTATTCCGAATATCACCATATTATTTTACTATATTACTATTTTATTCTTGGCACAAATTTTTAAAATTTAATAAAAATATGGAAAAATATGTATCATGTGTAAAACATTATTCCCAACCACTTTGTCTTAAAAAGCGAGCCCAGAATAAAATTGGATTAGGCCCAATTTCCACATTTAGGCTAAAAATTGTAGTTTTGTGAAGAACAACCTAAACCGCTAAATTGGAACTTAATTCTTGCCCTAATGGGTTCTAATCAAAGCCAAACACTAGCCCAACCCTTGTCAACCGATTCTTCTTCAAAAACCCTAAACCTAGACACCTCAATTCGGCGCGGTGGCGGCAGATTTGATCTATCCCTAATTTCTCTCCGTTTTTCACTCTTTGGACTCTTGGGTCGAATTCGATCTCTAGAGGCTTCAATAGGGTCTATAAATAGAGGGCTTCGACCGCTGGGGATCCTTATTTGATTGTTTGGCAGGTGGCGTGATCGATCGTGGCCGGACTTGGGCGAATTAGGGCATCCGGTGGCGGCGTGTTTTAGGGTTCCGACGGCCATTGTCTCTTCCTCCTTTCATCGACTAAATGTAGGTTTCTCTTAGGTTAAAAAATTAACTAAAACATGCCATCCTGTAGATCTCAAAGTAAGCTTTCTATTGAACCTATTTTGCCCAAATTCTATTGACCATATTTTTCGTATTTGTCGTTTTACCCAAGGGTATCCATATTTCTTCGTCCTTAGCTACTTCTACTTTAAGATCATGAATTATCTTAATTAGATTCTAATTAACATATACCATGCTATTCTACTTCGAAAGCCTTTTTCAAATGATCGTAGTTTGCCCAAATTTTGTTTATTGTATCGCTCGTATTTGAGGGTTTTACTGAAGGATTGTCGGGGTTCGCCGTCGGTGGAACTCGGTGTATGAAACGGTCATATCAGTGATCGCTTGGCGAAGAAACGGTCTCGCGATAGACCGTATGACTGCCAGTTTTTCAAAAATAAGAAAAAATTTTTTGTTATTAATGAAGCGGTCCTTTCCTTGACCGTTTGTTCCATGTAGCGGTCTCCCTCCTGACCATTTTATGACCTCATACAGTAAAAACAAAGGTTCTTTTCTGCATTTTGACTGATTACTTAGCCAGTGCCTAGCATTTTTATTTGACTAATAATGATGCATGAATGTAGTTAACTTGGAATAATAAGAATTGGATTTAAACCTTATCATCCTCATGATTATTTCTTTCTTGATTATCATTCTTAAGCTATCATATTAAACATGTGTAGAATAACCAAGTTTTGGTCAATATAAATAATTTCTGTCACTTATATATTTCTGAAAATTGTTCATAATGTTTTCTTTGACAGTCATGCTACTCCGGTGGTACTGACTGACTGCACCGTTCATGTTTTCCGTGATTTCTAAGCCTTAATCTTGTCATAGATGTTAGTGTTGGTGTGCTACAGGCCAATTTAGGGTCGGGTAGACCCGATATATGTACGATCTTGTTCATTATTAATAAAGTGGTATTTGAGCGTAAATATGCGATTATGTCACTTTACGTTATCCCTAGGATATGTGGTTGTAAAGTCAACTCGAGATGGGATCTCGATTATGAGACTGACTTTACATGAACACATAATTTAAACTGTTCATGGTTGGAGGGTAATCACTCGGGGACTTTGATTACCTATTAAACCAGTACACATGATGTGTCAGTGACCAGTCTCATGGTCATTGGTGCGGGGCACCAACACATATGTATAGGTGTATGTCCTTGGAGGATGTACACTAAACTGATCCGCTATTGGATCTTCAGATGGTTGATTATACATAATGTCAACTTAAGATCCAACTGTCTCAGTAGCATGGTTGGCCCTTTGACCTGAGACATTGATCGGATCTTACACGAGGACTGGAATGGTTTAATTACTTAGCTAAGTGACTTTAACCATAAGTCATGAGTTGTCGAGTCATTAACCACTCCAGGATACGTGTGAAGATCATCAATGGTCAAGAGGCTATCGCTCACTGTCGGGTATATATCAGACAGTTAATGGGTCATGACATTGACGCTCCGTTAAATCCATGGCCAGGGTCGTGTGAGTTCGTTTAGAACGGACGTCATACACTTTAAGGAGGTCATAGTCAAATGGCACGATCATGGGGTTTGACAGAAACCATACCCTTGATTGTGCCAGACTCATAGAAGGAGCGAGGGATTATATCGATGCGGTAACTGTGGACTTACAGGTACCAGACAGGCTGGTTTAAACCCGGCGTCCTCTAGGATCACGCGGATTTGCTTGACCCAATGTGATCGAAGGTTCGGAATAAATTAAACTATTATTCGGCTCTAGTAGAAGCGAATAATACGTTTAATTTACATCTAATTATGAATTAGAAGTTAATGGGCCTTAAACTAGAGTGACTATGGGCCTAGAGGATCACACACAATGGATTCTTGGGTGACGGATTATTATTATACAAATGTATGTATTATTTCCTTTTAATTCCTTTTGGAAAGGAGTGTAAATGGAGCTTAATACATATGTATAATAGTAGAAAGGCTATATATACAGTTTCGATCTTTTGGAGCCCTTTCAGAAATGGCCAAAACTCTATATATATGGCATCCTACGTGAGCTCATTCGATCTCTTCCCTTTGGCTAATCAAGCATTTAGGCTTAGGGAAGAGGATTAGCTCCCCCCCCCTTCCTCCCTCTTGCTCTCTCTCTCCAGAAGGTGAAAGGGTCAGGGAAGGTCCGTGTCGGGGGTACCGTCGCTGCGCAAGGGTCCGTGTGGATCAGCTCTAGAGGCCGTGCATCTGTGCGGCTCAGTATTCTGTATCGGGCATAGCGGACAACATCTTTCCGCGCAAGGTATAAATATGTAACCCATAATTAGGGGGTTGGGACATCGAAACACCGATTAGAGCACAGATCTAGGATTCCATAGCACTGGGATCGGGCAAAATGAAAATTTTGTTATCCGATGCGTTGCCCGTAGGTGCTATGCGAAACCTTACAGTGGTATCAGAGCCAGGTTCGCGCTCTGATCGGTGTTTTATCGCCGTATAGAACCATGTTTGTAGGGGAATTAAAATCTTCAATTATTATTTGAAGAAAGGGATGCTGGGCATCTCCGTTCTTCCTGGATGTTGGGCATTAGGGCAGCAATTTTTTGTAAATAAAAAAATGGAGGCACGTTTGGGCCCACTGCGCCCTGTGGCATAGTGCGTTGCCCGCCTGCGCCGCCCGCGCGGCGCACGCGGGCCGTGTGGCGGGTCATCGCCCGCCCGCAGGCGCTGACCTGCATTGCGGGAGCCGCCCCCATGGCGGGCGGCGCCCGCCACGGGGCGGGTCAACGCCCACGAAGCGAGCGCCACCCGCGAGCGCGACCGCCCACGCGTCCCGCGTGGGCGACCGCACCCAAATGGGGTTGCCGACATTTTTTTTTAATTTTTTTAATTTTTTTTACATTTTGCTTTAGTTAATTTAATTGTGTTAATATATATATATGATATATATATAAATGCACAATAAATTAAATTCATTTTTATCTCAAATATTAATTGTGTTATCTTAATTGTAAAAATTAAAAGTTAAATTTTATTTAACCTTTTGAATTTACTAAGGTGAGATAAATATTATTTACCTTGAGATAAAATGGTAATAATTGAAGTTACGATAGTAAAAATTTAATTTTTAATATTTTTATTATTAGATAATTAGTAAAATCAGAATTTGATTTTTATTGAAGATTAAATATATAAATATCAAATATTTGAATTTTTAATTATTAGATAATTATTAAATTCAAATTTTAAAATTTAGAATATTGCTAATTGAGGATAATTACATTATTTTAAATTTAATTTCAAAAAACTTTATTGGATAATTAGTTTGGATTTAAATTTAAATTATTGACATGTTTAAATATTGAATTTAAATTTGATTATTAGATAATTAAATTTGAATTTGAATTTAAATAATTATCTCAATTACATGCCCCTGTGGAAAATGATGGTTCTTTACGTGATTTACTTTATTTACCTTATAATGGCTTGCTTGTGTGTTTAATTTTAGTTAATCCTGCTTCAATTTTTAAAATTAAACAAAGCTAGCCTATTTTTGTTTGCATATCCCATTTTTAAATTCAAAAAGTAAGGATTATTTTCAAAAAATAACCCTTGATTGATTTTATTTGAATGGGTTGGCAAGTGATCATGGACTTGGATTAATGTAATTAATTGGGGTCTGCGAACCTCCTTTCTCTCTCTGTTAAAATTTCATTGTACTTCTATCTTCCTCCATTGTTGTACTCGCCCTAAGGGCTTCTGGAATTTTATTGATATGTAATTTACATTTTTCCGACCTTCGTGCTATGTAAAAGTTGTAATTACTGCGGCGTCGGAGTTTGAAAGCGCGGAGCACACCCGACGAGGACGATCCAGCTGCTTTAGAAGTGGGCCGGATGCCTTAGTTACATTAGGGTTTAAGTCCATGATCACTTGCATTTTAATTTTGCATTGAATGCATTTATTTTGTGCAAACTACTAGGTGCGGTAAATATATTGGATATATTTATATTACCACCTAGGGTGAGATCAAGATAAAATTAAATTCCCTCACGATTAAATTTTAGATCTGGTAACGTGGCTCTAGGAGTCGTCGTGGCCCTCCATCATTATGGAGTGAATGAACGTCTTCATTTCATGGATTTGTTGTGCTTTCCACAAGGTCCATGAGTTTGGGGGCGGGATTAAACTCCAAGGCTCGGCCTCAATAGGGTGAGGAATTGAACTCGACCTTGTTGTGCTTTCCACAAGGGTCAGGTCATGAACTCATTGCTATGTAGTAATGATGGTTAGATCTAACCGAGAATATCCTTTGTTGTGCTTTCCATAAGGGGATGATTTCTCGGGGGCCAAATATCGGATATTGCATTAGATACAAGTGCATGTTGACTGCCCTTGAGATGGTGTATGGTTTGTTGTGCTTTCCACAAGGTCGTACATCAGTCTCGTTGGGATTCCGGCCCACTAGGTTGATCTCGCTGATCTCCCGTTCTATATATTGAGGGTCATATAGTCCGATCAAAAAATAGTGGGACTAACTAAGATAGAAAATCACATCTAAGTTAGAATTTGAACACATGCTAAGTTGTCTTTTATTTCTTATCCAGATTACAATGTCGTCGTCCAACCCTCTCCACGGCATCTTGGATGCAAAAAGATTAACTGGACCGAACTACTCGGATTGGCTGCGTAATCTACGCATAGTCCTTACCGCCAAAAAGATAGCGTACGTGTTGGACACGGTTCATTCTGAGCCAGCTCCCGATGCCGACGAGGGTGAGTTACTGGCTTATGCCAAATGGTCTGAGGACTCCTCCCTTGTCCAATGTTACATGTTGGCCTCTATGGCACCTGAGCTGCAGAGGTAATTTGAAAAGACTGATTGTAGAAGCATACTTCTCAATCTACGCCAGCTCTTCGGGGAGCAGGGTAGGATTGAGAGATATGATATCTCAAAAAGGCTTTTCAGGACACAGATGTCTGAGGGTTCATCAGTACAGGCCCATGTACTGAAAATGATGGAGTGGATTGAAAGACTCAATGCATTGGGGTTCAAGTTGGATCTTGAACTATGCATTGATCTTATACTCCAGTCATTGCCCGATTCCTTTTCTTCCTTGATCATGAACTTTAACATGAACAGGATTGAAGCAACTCTCCCAGAGCTGCTCAACATGTTAAAGAGTGCTGAAGGAACCATGCAGAAAGATAAACCATCTTCGTCTGTAATGATTGTTGGCCGGGCCAACAAGAAAAGGAAGGCCACCCAAATATCCACCACAAGTAACAAAGGGAAGGGAAAGAAGAAGACCATGGGTAAGCAACTCGCCAAGGTTGACAAAGGGAAGGGCAAGAAGAATGAAAAAGAAGACAAGTGTTTTCGATGCGGGGAAACAGGGCATTGGAAAAGGAATTGCAAGGTAATTCTAAATGAAGATATTTTTGTCATAGACCTTAATTTGTCATATATGAAATCCACATCATAGGTATTGGATACTGGATGTGCATCTCATATCTGCAATTCTGTGCAGGTGCTAGTAAATAGAAGGCGGCTGGGCAAAAAGGAGATTGAACTGAGGATGGGCAATGGAGCTTTAGTTTCTGCCAAAGCTGTCGATACTGCACGCCTCAGTTTACCTTCAGGAGTCATTCTAGAGCTGAATGACTGTTAGTATGTTCCTAATATTATTAAGAACATTATTTTAATCTCTGGTTTATATAACATTGGATATACATTGGCTTTTAATAGCACTGGGTGCTCTATAATGAATAATGGTTTGATTATAGGCAATGGTTCATTAGTCAATGGTCTATATGTATTAGATACACGTTCTAATGTTATGCAAGTATCCAATGCTGGTGAAGTGAATTCTGCATATCTATGGCATTGCAGACTTGGTCATGTAGGTGAGAAAAGAGTCTATCACTTACACTCAAATGGGTATTTGAATTCGTTCGAATACAAGCCATTTGATACCTGTGAGTCGTGTCTCATGGGAAAAATGATCAAAGCTCCCTTTAGTGAACATGGTGAGAGGGTTGTTGACCTTCTCAAGCTCATACACTCGGATGTGTGTGGACCCATGTCCATGGAGGTAAAAGGGGGTCACCTCTATTTCATTTCTTTTATTGATGACTTCTCGAGATATGGCTATGTGTATTTAATGAGACATAAGTCACAAGCCTTTGAGAAGTTTAAGGAATATAAGAATGAAGTAGAGAAACAGATTGGCAAAAGTATTAAGGCTCTTCGATCGGATCGAGGAGGTGAATACTTGAGGCATGAATTCACTTCTTATCTTAAAGACAATGGAATAGTTTCTCAGTGGACTCCACCGTATACACCACAGCACAATGGTGTATCCGAAAGGAGAAATAGGACCTTGTTAGACATGGTCCGATCCATGATGTCTATGTCAGGACTACCCTTGTCTCTCTGGGACTATGCATCAGAGACCACGTCTTATTTATTGAATAGGATCTCAAGTAAATCAGTTCCTTCTATACCATATGAGATATGGAAGGGCAGGAAACCAAATTTTAATCACATTAAAATTTGGGGTTGTCCTGCTCATGTAAAGAAGAACGAGAGTGATAAGCTTGAGTCGAGAACTGATAAGTGTAGGTTTGTGGGATATCCAAAGGAGACATTTGGATATTATTTCTATCACCCTTCTGAGCAAAGGGTCTTAGTGGCCAAGAGAGCTGTATTTTTGGAATGAGAATATCTACTCCAGAAAAATAGTGGGAGCCAGATAGAATTGGACGAGGTCCAAGAACCACAACCCATAGACACAAGCTCATTAGATGAGACTGTATCGGTTGATCCTATTCAAAGTGAAACACTGGCACTGTGGAGATCTGGTAGACTACCAAGAGAACCTGAGAGATATGTTGGACATGTCTTAGAGGAGTCCTCTAAGGTATGTATCGATGAGGATGATCCTCAGTCGTACAAGGAGGCGATCCGTAGTGTAGACTCTGAGAAATGGCAAGAGGCGATGGATTCAGAGATCCAGTCCATGTACACCAACAAAGTTTGGAACTTAGTTGATGTACCTGAAGGGAAGGTCCCTATCGGCTGCAAATGGATTTTCAAAAGGAAAATCGGTGCAGATGGACAGGTTGACACATACAAGGCTAGACTAGTGGCGAAAGGATATCGTCAAAGGCAAGGCATTGACTATGACGAGACTTTTTCACCGGTAGCCATGGTTAAGTCAATCAGAATTCTCCTTGCCATTGCTGCATACCTGGATTATGAGATCTGGCAAATGGATGTGAAGACAGCTTTTCTTAATGAAAATCTGTCAGAAGAGGTGTACATGGTACAGCCTGAAGGATTCACCTCCAAGCTACATCCTAATAAGGTATGCAAGCTTCAAAGGTCTATTTATGGATTAAAGCAGGCATCTAGAAGCTGGAACTTAAGATTTGACGAGGCTGTCAAATCTTTCAACTTCATTCGGAATGAAGATGAACCCTATGTTTACAAGAAGGTCAGTGGGAGCTCTGTGACCTTCTTGGTCCTTTATGTTGATGACATCTTACTCATTGGGAATGATGTAGGGATGTTGACATCAACTAAGTCTTGGTTATCCAAGACCTTCTCCATGAAGGATTTAGGAGAAGCATCCTACGTGCTGGGCATAAAGATCTATCGAGATAGATCTAAAAGGATGCTAGGATTATCTCAATCCATGTACATAGACACTATCCTCAAAAAGTTTAGGATGGAAAATTCCAAGAGAGGTCTTATTCCCATGAGACATGGAGTTTGCCTATCCAAGGGGATGAGTCCTAAAACTTCTGATGAAGTGGCACACATGAATAAGGTACCCTATGCTTCAGCAATAGGGTCAATCATGTATGCAATGCTATGTACACGGCCTGATGTTGCTAATGCTTTAAGCATTGTCAGTAGATATCAGGCAAATCCAGGCGAAGAGCACTGGAAGGCAGTAAAGGGCATCCTTAAGTACTTGCGAAGGGCTAAGGATCTTTTTCTGCTTTATGGAGGAGAGGACCTACAGCTTATAGCTAACACAGACTATAGTTTACAGTCAGATCCAGATGACTGTAAATCCATGTCTGGGTTTGTATTCATGTTGAATGGATGGGTAGTCAGTTGGAGAAGCTCCAAGCAAGATACGACTGCAGACTCGACGACTGAGGCATAATATATTGCTGGAGCTGAAGCTGCTAAGGAAGCCGTCTGGATGAAAAAATTCATCTTGGAACTTAGCATAGTTCCCGAGATATCAGCTCCCATCCCATTATTTTGTGATAATAATGGGGCCATCGCCCAGGTGAAGGAACCGAGATCTCACCAAAGGTCGAAGCATATTCTCAGGGGCTTCCACCTTATTCGGGAGATTGTTGATCATGGAGATGTGGCGGTAGAACGTGTACCGTCAGAAGACAACATAGCAGATCCACTGACTAAGCCTTTGACACAGACTGTATCTGAGTGTCATCGGGATAAGATGGGCCTCAAAGTTGTGGGTAATTGGATGTAGTTCAAGTGGGAGATTGGTAGTGTTGGTGTGCTACATGCCAATTTAGGGTCGGGTAGACCCGATATATGTACGATCTTGTTCATTATTAATAAAGTGGTATTTGAGCGTAAATATGCGATTGTGTCACTTTACGTTGTCCCTAGGATATGTGGTTGTAAAGTCAACTCGAGATGGGATCTCGATTATGAGACTGACTTTACATGAACACATACCTTAAACTGTTCATGGTTGGAGGGTAATCACTCGGGGACTTTGATTACCTATTAAACCAGTACACATGATGTGTCAGTGACCAGTCTCATGATCTCTCTACCGGATATTCCTTCCATTGGACTAGGACCACTGTTACGAGGCCTCCGTAAGACCCCGCGAGCCTAGGATTCCCACTAGGACGCCGGGCAAGTTGTACCCTCAAAGCCTGTATCGATCGACTCATGATTTGATGATCAGCGGACCAAGTTCATATAGCCTATCTATCTGGGGCCGAATGCGGTCATGCCCTAGACCGCTTACCAGTCCATGCGGTCCAACGATAGACCATTTTTGACCTATTTGTGAGCCTGCTAGTAGCAGCCTCGTGTCCAACCTTCAGTTTCCCTTTGTAATTTCTATGAATCGCAAGATTCTTTATGATGACACTAATTTATTGTGGTGTTCTCTAAAGCTATTATTCTGGCTTATTGAGCCCTTTCTTTCTCTTTTCTCCAAATAATCATGCTCTTAGAAATTTGGATTTTGTAAGCTTAGCCTTGGAACTCTTGGCCATTATACGGGTAAATGTCTAGATTGGGATCTATGATCCAATTTTTTCAATGCCAACACATCATAAGGGCCCGGTCTGGTCCTGGGAGGAGCGCCCAAAAGTACTTGTGCCCCGGGGAGTTTGTAATGACAAGGTGTGACATTGCACCGCAGTGCATGACTACCGTGATAATCTATGGCATTCTACTTCACTCAATTACTTGAACCTTCTTACGTGACACGACGTGCGTGCTTGACATGGGCAATTTCACATGAGACTGTACACTTGTTACACTTGTAATTATTCTTCATTACCATCTATCTTTCCCTTCTTTTTATCAATTATTGCATGTTTATATGGTTATTTTGATTCTTTTATCGCATTGTCATACATGATGAAATGATTAATCACTTAAACTTTGACTGGTGATAGAGATATAAAATCCTACTGAGGTCTTGCTCACCCAAATTTTCAATCCTTTTCTGGTAGCACGGATGAAGATTTGCAAACCGATGGGGATGGGAACGAGTAAACATGGAGCGAGCCTTCTAGTTGTGTTATGAGTCTTTGGTCTAGTTAAATGTCGAGTCGTGTTGACTCAGGATCTATGTAATTTTCTTTTCGTCTAGTCATTATATTAGTTAGTAAAGTCCAGAAGATGTCATTGTAATAAGCATATTTCATTTTGATTATCAATAAAGTTTAGTTGGTGAATATGATTATTGGCCTCTTAATATTTGGTCTCTTGTGGCAATGAATGCTCTGATTAACATGAATGTTATACCTGCTGCGTTCCGATTTCCACGTCGGGACGTGATAATTTTTGTGGTATCAGAGCCTAGGTTTTCTTTGGACCCTAGGTTTCTAGAAGTGTCATAGAACTCGTGACATTAGTAAAGTCTGGAATTTGACCCAGTGAGATGGGGTAGAGACTCGGGTTAAGTTAATTAACCAACTCTAAGAAAATAGATCCGGAAGAACGTTCTTAATTAATTCTCCTTTCGTTGTAGGAATTTTCTCGTGATGGCAGCGGAACGCGCACAGTGGCGAGACATGCAACGCACGGTGCAGGGCCTAACCCAGGCATTGCAGCAGGTAGTGCAAGGAGGCGGACATCAAGGAGCCAACGGTCTTCACCTGAACTTTTGTGGCTTGAATCCCCCTCCTTTCGGCGACATAGCAGACCCCAATGTGGCAGAGCAATGGCTGAAGGAGATGGAGCATATCTTCAGAGTTATACAGTGTAGTGACCAGGACTGAGTCCTTTTGGCGACCTTCCAATTGGAGAATAATGCACGTGCTTGGTGGGAAGCTATGAAGGCCACGTTCGGCAATAGGCATGCGACATGGGATGTGTTCAAGGAGCATTTTAATGGCAAATATATTTCTCAGATCGTGTGTAGGAAAAGAAGGAGGTGAAGTTTTCTTCGCTGAAACAAAGGAGCTTATTAGTTGCTGAGTATGAGGCGCAGTTCGCTAGATTATCCTGCCATGCGCCGCATTTAGTGTCTACTGAAAAGATTGAAGTTTTCTTCGCTGAAACAAAGGAGCTTATTAGTTGCTGAGTATGAGGCGCAGTTCGCTAGATTATCCTGCCATGCGCCGCATTTAGTGTCTACTGAAAAGATGAAGGCGAAGCAATTTTTGAATGGATTGAAGCTTCAATACATTAACCAATTGGCACCTTTGGAGATCCATGTTTATGCTGAGATTGTGCGAAATGCCCAAGTTCTTGAAGACACTATGGAGATGACAGATCGGATAAGAGGTCGAGACAAGAAGATGTAGCAGACTATTAGCTCCGAGAATTCTAAACCCACCAATGGCAAGAAGAGGCCCAATGGCGGGCCAAGTTTTTCGAAGGACAAGAAACTGAAGGAAGGTGATAAGAAGGCTGGATCGACTGCACCATCTAAAGCAGTATGCAGGTATTGTGATAGCCTGAGTCACAAGATGTAAGAATATTGGCCAAGTTGGGCGCTTGTTTGAGATGCGAAAGCAGGGACCATCGAATCCCTAAGTGTCCCCTCATTAGTGAGCAGGCAACATCTGATAAGCCACAGGGAAGTCAAAGGCGACAGGGCAAGCTCCAAGCCCTCCAAGATGTAGAGACTGAAACCGAGGCTACTGAGGAAGGAGGTATTATCGAAGGTACCCTTATCATTCTTTCTAAACCGGCATTTGTACTTTTCGACACTAGAGCTACTCATTCATTTATATCTCAAAAATTTGCTAAGACCTTATCTGTGAAACCGATATTATTGGATTCTCATCTTGTGATATCAACCCATATTGGTTCGGGGTCAGAGATTAAATATTATTATCCCTCTAGCGAAGTCCTAATTAATGCTTGTAACTTACCGGGTGATTTAGTATGCATGAAGATGAAAGATTATCATGTGATCCTAGGAGCGGATTGGTTGGCTAGACATGGAGCTAGTGTTCATTGTAAATCAGGAGTAGTGTCCTTTCCTAGACGCCCTGAGCTTTTCCTTTCTGGCTCTAGGCAATCTAGGTCCATGCCACTTATTTCGGCACTCCGAGCGAACAAGTTGTTAAGAAGATGGTGTCAGGCATTCTTGGCTTTGGTCTCTTTGACCGATAAGAAGGAAGTGGAGTTGAAAGATATCTCAGTTGTTCGAGAGTTTCCAGACGTGTTTCGTGAGGAATTGGCAGGTCTTCCCCCTGAGAGAGAGGTGATTTTCTCTATTGATTTAATTCATGGCGCTTCACCTGTTTCTAAAGCTCCGTATCGTATGTCCCCTACTGAGTTAAGAGAATTGAAGGAGCAGTTGTTTGAATTGCTAGAAAAAGGGTTTATTCGTCTAAGTACTTCCCCATGGGGTGCCCCTGTGCTTTTCGTAAGAAAGAAGGATGGTTCATTGAGGCTATGCATTGATTATCGCCAATAGAACCAGCTCACTTTGAAGAACAAGTACCCATTATCGAGAATCGATGAATTGTTTGATCAACTATCTGGAGCCCAATATCTCTCAAAAATCGATCTTAGATTGGGATATCATCAGTTAATAATAAAAGATGAAGATATTTATAAAACGGTGTTTCGTAGTAGGTATGGGCATTTTGAATTTGTTGTAATGCCGTTTGGACTAACAAATGCTCCTGCAGTTTTCATGCAGCTAATGAACAATGTGTTCCGACCCTACTTAGATCGATGGGTTGTGGTATTTATTGATGATATTCATATATATTCTGAGAGTAAGGAGGATTATGAGGAGCACTTGATGATGGCGTTGTAGATACTAAGGGATCATCAGTCATACGCCAAGTTCAGTAAGTGTGAGTTTTAGCTACAAGAAGTATCCTTTCTGGGACATATTATTTCCAAAGATGGAATTTCGGTTGACCGTTACAAGATAGAGGCGATACATAAATGGGAAAGGCCTGTAAATGCAACTGAGATCAAGAGTTTCTTAGGCCTAGCTGGATACTACCGAAGGTTCATTAAAGATTTCTCCAAGATTGCGGTACCATTGACTAGACTAACTTAAAAGGAGAATCGATTCGAGTGGTCAGAAGTGTGTGAGAAAAGTTTCCAAACTTTGAAGGAGTGTTTAACCACAGCCCCAGTATTGTCTTTGTCATCCGGAGAATGAGATTTTGAAGTATATATTGATGCATCAGGAATTGGCTTAGGTTGTGTGTTGATGCAGAGAGGAAAAGTGATAGCTTATTTTTCTAGGCAGCTGATGAAGCACGAAGAAAATTACCATGTTCATGACCTGGAGTTAGCAGCAGTAGTGTTTGCTCTAAAGATTTGGAGACATTACTTATATAGAGAAATTTTCACAGTGTACTCTGATCATAAGAGCCTAAAATATTTATTCTCTCAGAAGGAGCTGAATATGAGACAGAGAAGGTGGCTAGAGTATTTAAAGGATTTAAACTTCTCGATTGAGTATCATCTTGGAAAGGGGAATGTTGTGGCAGATGCTTTTAGCAGAAAGTCGATGGCCAGATTAGCAAGTTTGATGCTTCAAGAATGGAGGTTGTTAGAGCAATTTGCAAGTTTAGATCTTGATGTTGCAGGGAAAGAAGATCGGATTATGATTGCTCATGTCTAGCTTCATTCAAAGCTGTTAACAGAGATTAAGCAACTACAGGTTAATGACCCGTTACTAGTAGGAATTAGAGAGCAGATGGCTAATCGACTTGACTTTATGTTGGCCGATGATGATAGATTGTTGTACCGTGGTAGGACTTCTGTCCCTGATTTCGCAAAGGTGAAGAAAAAGATTCTCGAGGAAGCCCATAGGTCCAAGTATAAAATTCATCCAGGAGCCACAAAGATGTATCAAGATTTGAAGAGAACCTTTT
The DNA here is from genome assembly GCA_022559845.1 of Amorphophallus konjac. Lineage (NCBI taxonomy): Eukaryota > Viridiplantae > Streptophyta > Magnoliopsida > Alismatales > Araceae > Amorphophallus > Amorphophallus konjac. Next base: position 147,075,475 of record CM040122.1, read on the forward strand.
GGTGGCCGAATATTAAAAGGGAAGTGGTTGAATTTGTAAGCAGATGTTTAGTATGTCAGCAAGTCAAGGCCGAACATTTTAGGCATGCTGGAAAGTTAAAACCTTTCGAAATACCACAATGGAAGTGGGAGAGTGTCGGTATGGATTTTGTCATGGGCTTACCTAGAACTCGTAACAGTGTGATGCAATTTGGGTGATTGGTGATCGTTTGACCAAGTACGTGCACTTTCTACCCATTAAATCTAAGTGGATTGTGGATGTTTTGGCTACCATGTATATGAAGGAAATGGTGAGGTTTCATGGAGTTCCTGTATCCATCATGTATGACAGAGACCCCAGGTTTACCTCTCACTTTTGGAAAGAACTACAAGCATCCATGGGAACTCGTCTGAACTTTAGTATTGCTTTTCACCCTCAGACGGACGGACAGACTGAGAGGACTAATCAGATTGTTGAAGACATGCTGAGGGCCTGCATGCTTTGGAGGTAGTTGGCATGAATATTTTCCTTTGACCAAATTTGCCTACAATAACAGTTACCAATCCAGTATTCAGATGGCACCTTTTGAGGCTTTGTATGGCAGAAACTGTAGGTCTCCTCTTTGTTGGTAAGAGATCGGTGAGAAGTAATGGCTCGGACCAGATCTTGTTTTAGAGTCATCCAAGAATATTCAAGTCATTATAAACCGTTTGAAGACTGCTCAATCCAGGCAGAAGAGCTATGCTGATAACAGAAGAAGAGATTTGGAGTTTCAGGTCGGTGAGCATGTGTTTCTGCAAGTTTCACCTTCAAGAGGAATTCAAAGATTTGGAATCCGAGGTAAGTTGAGCCCTAGGTTTGTTGGCCCGTGCGAAATCTTGGAAAGGGTAGGCAAAGTTGCCTATAAGCTGGCATTACCACCTCAGTTATTGAGCATTCATAATGTCTTCCACGTGTCTATGCTACAGAAGTATGTGTACGACCCTTCGCATATCATCCAATATACAGACATGGAACTAAAGAAGGATTTATCCTACGAAGATAAGGTTGTCAAGATTTTAGACTTCAAGCAGCAGCAACTCAGGAATCGTTCCATTCCGATGGTCAAGATCCAGTGGAGTCGATGTGGAACTGAAGAAGCCACTTGGGAATCCAAAGAAGTGATTAGGAAGTCAAATCCTGATTTTTTTTGAGGTTGGTATTCGTTATCGTCGTTAGTTAGATTCGATGAATTTGGAGGACCAAATTCTTTAAGTGGGGGAGCGTGTAGCATTCTGAATTTTATACCGAATATCACCATATTCTTTTATTATATTACTATTTTATTCTTGGCTCAAATTTTGAAAATTTAATAAAAATATGAGAAAATATGTATCATGTGTAAAACATTATTTTCAACCACTTTGTCTTAAGAAGAGAGCCCATAATAAAATTGGATTAAGCCCAATGTCCATATTTAGGCTAAAAATCGTACTTTTGTGAAGAACAACCTAAACCGCTAAATTGGACCTTAATTCTTGCCCTAATGGGCTCTAATCGAAGCCAAACCCTAGCCCAACCCTTGTTGACCGATTCTTCTTCGAAAACCCTAAACCTAGACGCCACAATTCGGCATGGTGGTGGCGGATTTGATTTATCCCTAATTTCTCTCCATTTTTCACTCTCTGGACTCTTGGGTCGAATTTGATCTCTAGAGGCTTCAATAGGGTCTATAAATAGAGGGCTTCGAATGCTGGGGATCCTTATTTGATTGTTTGGCAGGTGGCGTGATGGATCGTGGCCGGACATGGGCGAATTAGGGCGTTCGGTGGCGGCGTGTTTTAGGGTTCCGGCGACCGTTGTATCTACCTCCTTTCATCGACTAAAGGTAGGTTTCTCTCAGGCTAAAACATTAACAAAAACATGCCATCATGTAGATCTTGAAGTAAGCTTTCTATTGAACCTATTTTGCCCAAATTCTATTGACCATATCATTCGTATTCATCGTTTTAACCAAGGGTATTCATATTTCTTCGTCCTTAGCTACTTCTTCTTTAAGATCATGAATTATTTTAATTAGATTATAATTAACATATACCATGCCATTCTACTTTGAAAGCCTTTTTTAAATGATCGTAGTTGGCCCAAATTTTATTTATTGTATCGCTCGTATTTGAGGTTTTACTGAAGGATTGTTGGGGTTCGCCCTCGGCAGAACTCGGTGTATGAAACGGTCGTATCAGCGACCGCTTGGCAAAGAAAGGGTATCATGATAGACCGTCTGACTACTAGTTTTACAAAAGAAGAAAAATATTTTTATTATTAATGAAGCGATCCTTTCCTTGACCGTTTGTTCCATGTAGCAGTCTCCCTCCTGACCGTTTTATGACCTCATATAGTACAAGAAAAGGTTGTTTTCTGCGTTTTGACTGATTACTTAGCCAGTGCCTAGCATGTTTATTTGACTAATAATGATGCATGAACGTAGTTAACTTGGAATAATAAGAATTGGAATTAAACCTTATCATCCTCATGATTATTTCTTTCTTGATTATCATTCTTAAACTATCATATGAAACATGTGTAGAATAACCAAGTTTTGGTCAATATAAATAATTTTTGTCACTTATATATTTCTGAAAATTGTTCATAATGTTCTGTTTGACAGTCATGCTACTCCAGTGGTACTGACTGACTGCACCGTTCATGTTTTCCATGATTTCTAAGCCTTAATCTTGTAATAGATGGGACTCTCCACTGGATATTCCTTCCGTTGGACTAGGACCACTATTACGAGGCCTCTGTAAGGCTCCACGTGCCTGGGATTCCCACTAGGACTCCGGGCAGGTTGTACCCTCAAACCCTGTATCGATTGACTCGTGATTTCATGATGGGTGGACCAAGTTCATATGGCCTATCTATCTAGGGCCGAATGTGGTCATGCCCTAGACTGCTAACCAGTCCATGGGGTCCAACGATAGACCATTTTTGACCTATTTGTGAGCCTACTAGTAGCAGCATCGTGTCCAACCTTTAGTTTCCCTTTGCGATTTCTATTAATTGCAAGATTCTTTATGATGACACTAATTGATTGTGGTGTTCTCTAAGGCTATTATTATGGCTTATTGAGCCCTTTCCTTCTCTTTTCTCCAAATAATCATGCTCTTAGAAATTTGGATTTTGTAAGCTTAGCCTTGGAACTCTTGGCCATTATACGGGTGAATGTGTAGATTGAGATCTATGATCCAGTTTTTTCAATGTCAACACATCATAAGGGCCCAGTCTGGTCTTGGGAGGAGCGTCCAAAAGTACTTGTGCCCCGGGGAGTTTGTAATGACAAGGTGTGGCATTGCACCGCAGTGCATGACTAGTGTGATAATCTATGGCATTCTACTTCACTCAATTACTTGAACCTTCTTGCGTGACACGACGTGCGTGCTTGCCATGGCCAATTTAACATGAGACTATACACTTGTTATACTTGCAATTATTCTTCATTACATCTATCTTTCCCTTCTTTTTATCAATTATTGCATGTTTATATGGTTATTTTGATTCTTTTATCACATTGTCATACATGATGAAATGATTAATCACTTAAACTTTGCCTGGTGATAGAGATATAAAATCCTACTGAGCTCTTGCTCACCCAGTTTTCCAATCCTTTTCAAGTAGCACGGATGAAGATTTACAAACTGATGGGGATGGGAACGAGTAAACATGGAGCAAGCCTTCTAGTTGTGTTATGAGTCTTTGGTCTAGTTAAATGTCGAGTCGTGTTGACTCAGGATCTATGTAATTTTCTTTTCTTCTAGTCATTGTATTAGTTAGTAAAGTCCAGAAGATGTCATTGTAATAAGCACATTTCATTTTTATTATCGATAAAGTTTAGTTGGTGAATATGATTATTGGCCTCTTAATATTTGGTCTCTTATGGCAATGAATGCTCTAATTGACATGAATGTTATAACTGCTACGTTCCAATTTTCCGCGTCGGGATGTGACACGAAAGCCACAAGTCATCGTGTCGTGTGACAGAAGCACCTCCTCACTAGAAGAAAAGCCAGATGCATCCACTGACGTCTTACACTACGCCTCAAGTGTCTCCCACTCGCCTGGAACGGCGGTAACTGAGACCCTCAACAAGAACCAAGTACCAAGTAACGAGTGACTAGTCAGGGTCACACCCGTCGGCGCTCGTCCAACACCCCTGACCATGTGTACACACACAAGCTCAATGTCTTGAGCCAGGCCTCTAGTTGTGTCACGTCCCGAGCGCGGAAGGAACCCGATAGACGTGATGAGTTTATACCAATCATGTCAATGAGAGCATAAGAAATTCGACCTTATAGACAGAGTGCGCAAAAGTAAAGATAATAAACCAAATCCTTTAATTCCATTAATAACTTCAATATTCCAAAGTATAATCAACATCACATAACTCACTGACTCATACTAGTAACCCATCAATGACTAGACTCAATAAAGAGGAAAATACAATGATAGACTCAAAAATAGAAAAAGACATGACTAGATAACATCTCCAATGGTTGGATGGCTCTACGCTCTTTACTCATGTCCGTTCCCATCCGAATGAGCCTCGTCATCAGAGCTACCTGAAAAATAGGAGAAAAACTAGGGTGAGCGAACGCTTAGTAAGAATTATATCTCAAGGTCAAGCGTGCTTTAAGTAAATTACACGTCGCATGAACTATGCAAGTGTACTGATGCATGTACGCAAGATAAAAGTGAGAGTAGAGTGTCAAGAGATACTATGGACAAACTAGCAAGATTTCGTGATAATCATGTGAAGTATAACAAGATTTGCCAAGCATGTAAATAACAAGTCAAGTCATATGAATTGGCTATTATAATATCAAGCAAGTAAATACCCATTTCGGGCCATGCAAGTATGTCATGCCAAGTCAAGTCAAGCACTATAGAGTACGTGGAATGCCATAAATCATGCTAGTCATGCACTTCGGTGCAATGCCACACCGTGATCAATCAACTCCCATGGGCATAAGTACTTTCGGGTGCTCCTCCCAGGACCAGATCGGGACCTATATGCGCAAGCATTGAGTCATGTATACTTTGAGATATCCACTATAATTATAGCCAATATGGAGTTCCAAAGGAATAAACCATTGTAGGATGATAAGGTAGATTTCACGAATGAAGGAATTCAAGGGCAGAACTTGAACAAGTATGACACATCATTAAATCACATGAATAACCAAGACATGTCATGGAACTGGGTATTTCGCATCCACTCAGTCGCCATCAATTACAGAAATAGGGCCCACTATGTGGTCACTAATTCCTTTGAACAGTACAGGCTCGATGAAATAGCGTCTAAGTTCAGGTCACTAAATTAGTGAAATAGCGCCACTGGTTAGGTCACCAATTCCTTTTGACGCCCAAGGCATGGTCGCTAATTACTGACAGAGACATACATCTTAAAAGAGGCCAAAAACAATGCTCTATGAGGGCTAAAGCATCACGTTTCTTTAGAGTGACATGACAAGTAAAAGGTTCTAGGGTTTTTAGGGTACAACCTACTCGGTTGCCTTGAGGGAATCCAAGACTAGCGTAGACTTACGAAGGTCTCAATGAAGAAAGTACCAGTCCAAAGGAAGGAATATCCCGTGGAGGGTCCAATCATCACCAAGACTTGAGTGTGTAACCGATAGAAACAAAATCGGGACTCCATCTACGGATATGAGATGAGAGTGCCAAGTAAACCCTCGATATGGGCCTGAAAACGTGATGGAAACAGCGAGATAAGAATTGGTGACCCTTCAGACGGTCGCTCAATCATGATTGTGCGTCCGTGTAAGGTATCGCTCAATCAATTATCTTAATAGAATTCCAAAAAATATCCTCAGAATTAGCGACCCTATGAACATGCGCTCATTCTAGTAAATTCTAGAAATCAACACAATTCATTCTAAATAGCGACCTTGTAAAAGGGAGATCAATCATTAAATAACATCTATTATACTATCGTAGTTTCAAGATTTTCATACATTTTCTATTTTATTAACTTTTCTACAAAACAACGCCTTCTTAAGAGGAAGCTCAATCATTAATAGGCGACTGGGTGACAGTCGTTGATTTTTTGTTGGATGCTGCGCATCGGGCAGGTACATTCCTAGACTCATAGCACTGTTCATATACTTTGAGTTTACATAATCATTAAGGTGAAGACATGGATAGATAGAGAAAAATATCAAGAATCTAGAAACATGCTCATGCAATAATTTTAACATCAAGTTAAATAGATATTTAATTTTTAAACATGGTTAATTATTGATTCTGTTTACAGTAAATAGTGGCAGGGGCAGGGTCGCACATTAAACTGCGCCCCAAAGGCTATCGCCAATTAAAAACTGGCGACCTTCTGAGAGGTCGTTCATTAATAGACGGCCAACGCTTGGTCGCTATTTTTATACAAGACAAAAATCTTAAAAAAACTACGTAAAACGACTGACAGGAGATATAAACTATGATAACTTGATTATATGCATGTATTATACTGATACTACGGATTCGTGCTTCAAATCTTGAGAAAACCGTCCTTTGACTGAAGACAAATAGAGAAGAATTAATACTGCAGCAGCAGTAGAAGATGATAGTAGCAACAGGCTATGGCAACAGCCGTAACAGAGGATGAACAACCCTACGCAGAGAATAAGACTTCATAGCAGTAGGAGAAAGACGGCAATCAGTGCACCAATTGACGATGAAGATGCTCAGCATCAACCGTGTTAGCGATATTTCATGGAAACTACGATGGGAAGAGGATGACCACACCCCTTCTGCAACATTCGTAGCGGGATGGCGACGAAGGCATAAGAGCAGTCGCAGCAGTACCATGATGCAACGACGGTAGGAAGGATGACTACGGTGGCAACGATGGCCACGACCGTAGTAGCACGCAGAGGATGTCGTCGATTGGTAGCAGCAACACGATTTACAGAAGCAACAAATAGGGTTCTGTCGATCGAACAGGGCCTTGTTATAGGGGAGAAGGCCTACTTCTATGTACAGAAACCTAATGGGATTTAAACTTCCCACCTAAGAATCCTAACTAGTCTAAAGTTTCCCATGTATATCTCCATCCTACTATATTTGCAGCCACCTTCCTGGTTGGATTTAAACCCTAAAGGCATGCAGTGTTTGAATGTGATACCTTCTGTGTGTTTTTGTATTCACCCATATTATATACGTATATATATATATATATATATATATATTCTGTATCCCATCTTTTCTTAAGACATGGGCAAGTCATGGGCCTTCTTTTAACATTTAAGCCCATATATAATCAAGGCTTTGTTTTAATGTGTAAAGGTTAAGGCCTTTGTGGTTTGGGCTTTTAATATTTTTTTTGTTTTGGCCCTTCTGTTCATTTATTCATTTAGTTAGGAAATTCTATTCCTATATTTTATCCGGGTTACTACACCCTCCCCCACTTAAAAGAATTTGGCCCCCAAATTTAATTTTATATAGACATGGAGGGTGCAGAATACTTACGATCTCGAAATAAATCTGGAAATCTCCTCTTCATCGATTCTTTGGTCTCCCATGTGGCTTCTTGCTCGCGATTCTTGTTCCATTGGATCTTCACCATAGTGATAGTCTTATTTCTAAGTGCGTGAACCTCACGATCAAGGATCTTCGAAGGCTTTTGTTCATATGTGAGATCCTTTTGTATCACCAGGTTGTCATGATCTATGACATGAGACAGATCATGAACATACTTCTTGAGCAAAAAAATATGAAATACATTGTGTACTTTGGATAGTTACGGAGGCAAGGCGATCCGATAGGCAACCTCGCCAACTCTTTCTAGCACTTTGAAGGGACCGATATACCTTGGTGTAAGCTTGCCCTTAACACCAAATCTTCTAATACATCATCATGGGAAAACCTTAAGAAAGATGTGGTCTCCAACTTGGAACTCGAGGTCTCTCCTTCTAATATCGGCGTAAGTCTTTTGTCTAGACTGAGCCATCTTTTTGAGTCTTTCTCTAATGAGTTGAATCTTTTCAGTGATGTCTCTTACCATGTCCTAGCCTAGTAGTTGCTTTTCACCGACTTCGTCCCAACATAGTGGTGAGCGTCAACTCCTTCTATACATTGCCTCGAAAGGTGCCATTTGGAAACTTGCCTGGTAACTCTTGTTATATCCAAACTCAACCAGGGATAGATGATCATGTCAGCTTCCACCAAAATCAATAATCCAAGCTCGCAGCATGTCCTCTACTACTTGGTTTGTTCTCTCGGTCTGACCATCCGTTTGAGGATGAAAAGTTGTACTAAAGTTGAGTCTTGTCCCCAATGAATGTTGTAGACCCTTCTAGAAATGAGAAGTGAAGCGCGAGTCTCAGTCATACATAATCGAAATAGAAACTCCATGCACTCTAATGACTTCTTTGATGTACAGGGTGGCTAGAACATCGACCGACCATCAGCTCTTTATAGGCAAGAAGTGTGCCGACTTGGTTAAATGGTCTATGATAACCCACATTCCATCATGTCCACCTTTAGATTTAGACAGACCCATAATAAAGTCCATGCCGATATCCTCCCACTTTCACTTGGGAATGTCTAGAGGATGTAGCTTACCTGCAGGCTTTTGGTGTTCCACCTTGACTTGTTGGCACGTGAGACAGCAAGAAACAAAGTCTGCTACCTCCCTTTTCATGTTAGGCCACCAAGAGGTCCGTTTCAAGTCCTGGTACATATTGGTAGATCTGGGATGAATTGTGTACCTAGATCGATGAGCTTCTTCTAAAATTTTCTTCTTCAATTTCGGACAATCCGGTACACAAGTCCTTTCTCGGAACAACAATCTTCCATCAGATGCTTGCTTAAAATCGGGTTGCTATTCCAACTTACCTTTTATTTCCACCAGCACCGGGTCATCGTCTTGAAGTCCTTTGCTTTCAGAGAGTAGATCCGGTTGTATCCTCATGTGTGATAGAGTAATACACCTTCCCTCCTTGTCCATGCTTATATTAAGCTTAGTGAACTATTCTAGCATCTTCCAATATTCTTGGATCATACAGTTCGCCAATAACGCTCTCGGCTTTCGACTGAGGGCATCCGCAACGGGATTACCCTTTTTAGGATGGTATTGTATTGTGAAGTCGAAGTCCTTGAGATACTCTAGCCAACGTCTTTATCTCATGTTTAATTCCTTCTAAGAAAATAGATACATGAGACTCTTGTGATCGGAGTACACAGTGAATTTTTCTCCATAGAGATAGTGTCTCTAGATCTTTAAGGCAAATACTACCGCGGCCAATTCTACGTCATGCACCGGGTAGTTCTCCTCATGCTTCTTTAATTGTCGGGAAGAGTAAGCAATGACTCTCCCTTGTTGCATAAACACACATCTGAGGCCAATGCCGTTGCATCGATATATACCTCGAACTTCACTCCTTTAGTTGGTAATGCCAAGACTGGGGCAGTTGTCAGATGATCCTTTAAGGCTTGAAAACTTTTCTCACAGTCTGCGTCCCACTTATAAGGAATCTCTTTACGGGTCAGCCTAGTAAGAGGAATGACGATCTTGGAGAAGTCTTTGATGAATCGCCTGTAATAGCCAGCTAGACTTAAGAATCTTCGGATTTCAGTTGCATTTGTATGTCTTTCCTAATTCTTCACAGCCTCGACTTTTGACGGATCCACAGAAAGTCCATCCATCGAGATCATATGCCCTAAGCAAGATACTTCCTTGATCCAGAAGTCGCATTTGCTAAGCTTGGCATAGAGTTGATTCTTCCTCAAGATTTGCAATGAAATCCTCAAATGTTTTTCATATTCTTCCGCGGTCCTTGAGTATATCAATATATCATCAATAAAGACCCCTACAAATTGATCTAGATGAGGCCTGAATATGCTGTTCATCAACTGCATAAAGGCTGTAGGGGCATTCGTTAGTCCAAAAGGTATAACAGTAAATTCGTAATGCCCATACCTACTTCGAAACACCGTTTTATGAATATCCTCATCCCTGATCCTTAATTGGTGATATCCCGACCTGAGATCAATCTTCGAGAAATACTTGGCTCCAGATATCTTATCAAATAATTCATTGATCCTCGGCAGCGGATACTTGTTCTTGATGGTAAGGTGGTTCAACTACCGATAGTCGATGCAGAGTTTCATCAATCCATCCTTCTTCTTTACAAATAGTATGGGCGCTCCCCACTGGGAAGTGCTCAGCCTGATGAATCCTTTCTTCAAGAGCTCCATCAATTGTTCCTTCAATTCCTTGACCTCGACGGGGGACATCCTATAAGGTGCCTTAGAAACTGGGCCAACACCAGGGACAAGGTCGATGGTGAAGGCCACTTCTCTTTGTGGGGGTAATCCAGGCAAATCTTCCGAGAACACATCGGGAAACTCCCGAACCACTTGGATGTCTTCTACATTAGATTCCTTAACTTTCGTGGCGGTCACAAAAGCTATGAAAGCCACACATCCTTTTCTTAAGAGCTTACTAGCTAGGAGGGCCAAAATAAGGGGTGACTTGCTTCGACTCCGAGGACTAGTGTAGACCTATTCCGGGAATTCCTTAAACGTTACCTTGCCGTTTTGGCAATCGATCACTGCCTTATGTGTGGATAGCCAATCGGCTCCTAGTATGACATCGTACCCGTCCATATCTAAGCATATCAGGTCGGCAGGTAGAATTTTCCCTTTCACCATAACTTTAAAATTTAGATAATGGTGTGAGATCTCGGATTCATTTCTGAGAGGAGTTGAAATAACTAGATCTATCCACTCTGGTTCCATAGGCAATGGATCGGCAAATCTTTTGGAAACAAAAGAATGAGTCGCGCCGGTATCAAACAAGACATGAGTAGTCTTAGAACAAATCTTTAATGTACCTTCCCCAAGTCTACCTTCATCTTGCTCTACCTCTTGAAGTGCTTGGAGAAGGGCTTGCTTCCTGGCTGGGCGTTTCTCTTCATTAGCTTGTTCACTTAATAAAGGACAGTTGGGAATCCGGTGGTCACGGCTCCCGCATCGGAGGCAAGCTCCCAATCTCCTCCAGCATTCCTCGGCCTTATGGCCGGCCTTGTCGCAATGCTTACACACCTCTTTGGAAGGTGTGATAGTGAAAGAGAAGGGTTTGTTATTCTTCTTAAGCTTCTTTTCTTGGGAGGAATCTCCTCCATTGCTTGGCCTCTTCTTGTTGAAAGTAGGTTTGAAAGTGCCGAAGCTTGTGACGTGCTCCTTCTTGTCCTTCCCATGGATCCGATCGGATAGCTCCGTGGCATCTTCTAGCAGCTGTACGCGCCTTATCATCTCCGAGTATACTTGAATGTCCATCGGCACTAGTTGAGTTATATTAATGTGTCACAACCAAGGACTCAAGCAAGCAAGCACAATTACAATCAAGACGGACCGATAACGGCGGCCGCTCACCCATCACTCACCCAAGACCCGGGGTAACTTGACAATGCCAAGTGGAGGATGTGAGGGCTGGGCCCTTGCTAGTAGAGGGCCAGAAAGGCCTAAGTTGATTCCCAAGGGTAATGGCAGCCCAAATCAAGGGAGCCGACGTCGTGCCGAGGGCACGGGTTCCACTCTTTTCCCACGGTGATCACTTATAGCAAAGGAGCTTAAGGATCGGACTCTCATTCACGGCCAGCGAAGTTTATGAACTAATATTGAAAGAACAAACACAAATTAGAGCAAAGTTTGGAGCACTTACTCGACCGGTTTGAAGAAACCGGTCTCGCTCGGAGACGAGGGCGAGCGGGGAGGCGAGGGGATCCCCAAACGCCGCGTCGGGGCAGCTTGACCTGCTCAAACCATTACAACACTACACCCCATGCAAGGGGGGATCGTGGGAAAGGGAAGATAATGATTACATCCAAACACTACCTCCACACAGGGAGGGGCCTTCAGCCGGCCAAGCGGGGAGGGGAATTCGAGCTAGAAGTGATGAAAGGAAGCCGATGCCGAATCTATCCACGTTCTAGAATCAGGGACCAGCAGTCGAAGACGGCACCTCTGTGACCTCTCCTGATTTTTACTGATGGCGGGACCAGTGGGGAATGCTTCGTAATGGACCCAGGAAGCCGCCCAAATTTTGTAGGACTTTCGGGAAGTAGCTTCTGGATGGGGCGGAGGCACGAACAGAGAAGCAGGGTTCTGGTTCTATCTGCGTCTGGACTACAACAGCAGGAAGACGAAGGTACCACGGCGCTCCCGAGCTTCAATTTGAGCGCGGCTAGTACCGTTGGAACCGTGGTCAAGTCCTCTTCGTAACGCAAGCAACGGGGACACCAGATGATGCCGGAGTAGACAAGAAGATCTCGAACAATGAAGAAGGGTCGGAGCAGACTGACAAGAAACAGATCCGAGCACCTGGAGGAAGAAATTGATAACTCTTGCAAACGGGTGCCGATTGGAGTTCTGCTTCTTGATTCTGGAAGTCGGAAGGTCGAGGAAGAAGTTTTTAGAAGAACTCTCGCCCAGATTCCCTCTAGAATTTCCGTAGAAGAGCTTCCACTCAGGTTCTGATCCTCTGCCTGAGGAGTCTTGAGCAGTCGTAGTAGATCGCCACCTCCGAGCAGCTCTGATCTTGGAAGTCGGCGAGACCACCAACGTTGGAAAGATGACTGGGAGACACTTCCAACGATATATGGTATGCCCTCTGAAGCTTCCAAGTGAAGACGTGGCAGCCTCTGCAACCAGGCACTCATCTGCTGCCTGCGAACTGAAAACTGTAGGTTGAAGATGACGGGGGGGAATGGGGTATATGGGAGGGGAAATGGGGGTGGATGAGTGTGGGGAAAGCCCAGGCTATGAGGGGGTCTAGGAGGGGGTGTTCCAAGGTGGGGGAAGGGAAGAATGGGGTCTAACAGTTGGTGGGAGGAGGAGCTACGAATTTGGGAAGGTGGGTGAGAGGGGAAGGGTATTTGAAAATGGGTTTAAGGGTGGGATTAAATTTTGGTCTTGGGGGATGGGAAGAGGTGTGTGGGGAAGGTAAAAGGGGGCTTGGGGAGTGGGAATTCTCCCTTGGGAGGTGAGAGGGTGCTTGGGGAAGGGGAGTGGGTGGTTGGTGGTTGGAGGGTGGAGTGGGGAGTGGTGGAATCTCCCTTGGGGCTGGGGTGGAGTTAAGGTGGGTTGGTGGGGAGTTGGGGATGAGTTATTGGAGGGGGGGAAGAGAGAGAAAGGTGGTTGGGAGGGGAGGAGAGAGAAAGGGGCGCAGGTTTTAGAGAGAGAAAGTGGAGGAGAGAGAAAATGACTTATTAGAGAGAGAGGTAGAGAGAGAGGGGGGATAGGTGGGAATCACTCCCAAGGGTTTCTCACCCAACTAATGGAATCTCTCCAATAGGAAATTTGAACTCTCAAATGGCAATTTTCATTCATTGATTCATTAAGTTGAAATGGGGGGAATGGGGTCCTATATATAGGCAACCCACATTTCTACAAAAGTCCCTGACTCTTACTACAATGACCAAAGACCAAGGGGGTAGGGGCGCCCCTGGGCCTAGCCCAAAGAATTGGGCCCAATAACCATTTTAAACAATCTAATGACACTTAACCTAGGTAAATGACTCATTAACCTAGGTACAAGACTCAAATAAAAGGGAAAATACATCAAATGACTCAAATAAAAATTACATAGGACTCAAATTAAATAACTAGACCATGCCGGATGCAACTGGGGCGAGGAGACGAGCTGTGAACGTGGGCATGGGAGGTGATGTCCCCATCATACTCCCAGGGTGCGGAGAACTCGACTCCGTCGAGTAAGTGTCCTTCCCTCCTCAGAGGGTGTAGAAGTGGTACTGCCCTCAAGTCATCCGAAAAAGACCGATCCATCCACCTACCGAGATTGCGCTCGTATACCTTGCTCCTAGTGGTAGTGACCTATTCATCCAATATTCATTCAATGTGCTCACGCTGGGCTCTCTTGGCTGGTGGTCTCTCTTCAGGGGTGGTTGCTCTCTCAACAGAGGGAATAGGCTCAATATCCTCACTAGGTACCACCGTGGGTCCCTTATATGGCACTAGGTCGTCTACATTGAATGTGGGACTCACTCCATACTCCTCGGGGAGATCTAACTCATAGGCGTTAGCGCCAATGTGCCTCAGGACCTGGAAGGGACCAGCCTCACGTAGCCTCAATTTGGAGATGACTCCCGGGGAGAGCCTCTCCTTCCTCACCATCACAAAGTCACCCACGTGAAATTCTTGGTGACGCCGAAGGGAGTCAGCCTACCTCTTATAGATCTCACTTTCCTTGCTAATGTGCTTGCGAAGGTTTTCATGTAATTTTGTGAATGTTGTCATTCTAGGGGTGATAGGTGGACCTGGGCAACCAAAAGTAGACCTATCATGTAATGATGCAGTGTAGACTTTGGTCAGCCTAGGTGGGCCGGGGCACCCGTAGGTGGCCCTATCATGCAAAGTGGTGATAAATATCGGGGGACCCGGACATCCGTAGATGCCTTTGACATGCTTAAGACCCATGATGAATGAAGGTGGACCATTACATCCGAACATGGACCACTCATACTTTCTACTTGACATGTGGGTGATATGAATGAATGGACCCAACATAGTGTTCATGCCAAGTGGTGTGTTGCGCCAAGATTTATGCATTGTTGTGCCAAAGAGGTCTCCTATGTGTGGGCTTTTGGACTTCCATTGGAATGGGTCAAAGGGGTCTAGGAAGGTAGATATCATGAAGTGGGGTACTTCCTCGATCCCTAGGTGTATATCGCCCAAAGTCATGGCTCTCATGATGTAACCTGGGTCATGGATGAGGTGGGTTTGGCCCAATATGGTAGGTGAGGGTAGGAAAGGGTGGGTGGTGGGTAAGATGGTTGGACCACATGGGTATAGGAATGGGTCAAAGGGATCGTGGAAATGGTTACCTAGAGATAGGAACTCCACATCCTCAAAGCCCCAAAAATATGGGTCATCCTCCTCCAAGATAATTGGGCCATGGTCGTTAGTGGGTTGGGCGACCAAAGCACTTGGGATCTCAATGGTAGGGGAGTGAACCGAGATGGGTTCTTCCACCATAGGGAGAAGGAAAAGAAGGTCGCTAGTGTAGCAACCAATGGTGCAGACCGAGGTGATAGACCCATCACAAGGGTGGATGAGACTAAGGTTTGTTGGGTGGGCCGTCCCTAAGGTCAACAAGCAAGTCCGCTCTAACTGCCATTCTAGGCCTTTAAGGAGGTCATCAAAACCCTCTACTTCGTAGTAGGATTGGATTGTTGTGTGAGGAGTGTGGATGGGCACTAGATGGTGATCTTGCTTCATGGGTAGATAGGTATTGGTCATGATTTCTCTAATCAAGCTCTCCCTTAGCCACCTAACAAGGGACTCTTCTAAGATGAATTCAGCCTTATCTAGAGGGGGTGGTGTAGGGTGAAGATGCTCGTGCGAGGCTTCCTCTTCAATTGGAACATGGGTGCTCTCCATGGAGGGGATAGGTTCCCGAGGGGTATTTGTCTTCATGTGACAGAGCGGGTGGACTACTTCTTCCAAAGCTAATGGAGTGGGAAGGTTCTTTGATGGTGGGGTGACGATGGCCGGAGTATGGTGCACCCGGGGTGGTGAACAAGGGCGGGATTCCCGCGGGTGGGAGAATACAAGGTTGTTGAATTTAAAGGTTCCCGAAAGGTGTGACGAATGCACTAGGCAAGTCTGACGTGTTGGGTCGATGTCGGCATTCCTTTCATCTAACCATTTCTTACCCAGGATTATATGTTGACCCGCCAATGTTCCCTTTTGACACCAAGCCCCATCCAAATACTTGGTCTTCCCGAACCATTATGGAATTCAATAAAGACTTGGGTCTCCATTGTGCACAATTTGTCCGGTCCTACAAAGAGAGGTAATGATATCGGGGGACACCCAATTTTCAGATTCTAGGTCAATGAAATCAATTTCATGGGGCTCTCTATTGGGTAAGCATGCACGGGATATGATTGGGAGATGGGCCATGTGACCCAAGACTCAATGTTAACAATGATGGGTTGACAATGCACGGTTCGGACAAGAATGCAAGCATGCCCTAGGACTTGACTTGTAGAGACAAGTCAATGACTTGCTCTGATACCAATTGATGTGACACAACCAAGGACTCAAGCAAGCAAGCACAATTGCAATCAAGACGGACCGATAACGGCGGCCGCTCACCCGTCACTCACCCAAGACCCGGGGTAACTTGGCAATGCCAAGTGGAGGATGTGAGGGCTGGGCCCTTGCTGGTAGAGGGCCAGAAAGGCCTAAGTTGATTCCCAAGGGTAATGGCAGCCCAAATCAAGGGAGCCGACGTCGTGCCGAGGGCACGGGTTCCACTCTTTTCCCACGGTGATCACTTATAGCAAAGGAGCTTAAGGATCGGACTCTCATTCACGGCCAGCGGAGTTTATGAACTAATATTGAAAGAACAAACACAAATTAGAGCAAAGTTTGGAGCACTTACTTGACCGGTTTGAAGAAATCGGTCCCGCTCGGAGACGAGGGCGAGCGGTGAGGCGAGGGGATCCCCAAACGCCGCGTCGGGGCAGCTTGACCTGCTCAAACCATTACAACACTACACCCCATGCAAAGGGGGGGATCATGGGGAAGGGAAGATAATGATTACATCCAAACACTACCTCCACACAGGGAGGGGCCTTCAGCCGGCCAAGCAGGGAGGGGAATTCGAGCTAGAAGTGATGAAAGGAAGCCGATGCTGAATCTGTCCACGTTCTGGAATCAGGGACCAGCAGTCGAAGACGGCACCTCTATGACCTCTCCTGATTTTTGCTGATGGCGGGACTAGTGGGGAATGCTTCGTAAGGGACCCAGGAAGCCGCCCAAATTTTGTAGGAATTTCGGGAAGTAGCTTCTGGACGGGGCAAAGGCACGAACAAAGAAGCAGGGTTCTGGTTCTGTCTGCGTCTGGACTACAATAGCAGGAAGACGAAGGTACCACGGGCGATCCAGAGCTTCAATTTGAGCGCGGCTAGTACCGTTGGAACCGTGGTCGAGTCCTGTTCGTAACGCAAGCAACGAGGACGCCAGATGATGCCGGAGTAGACGGGAAGACCTCGAATAACGAAGGAGGGTCGGAGCAGACTGACAAGAAACAGATCCGAGCACCTGGAGGAAGAAATTGATAACTCTTGCAACGGGTGCCGATCGGAGTTCTGCTTCTTGATTCTGGAAGTCGACAGGTGGAGGAAGAAGTTTGTAGAAGAACTCTTGCCCATATTCCCACTAGAATTTCCGTGGAAGAGCTTCCACTCAGGTTCTGATCCTCTGCCTGAGGAGTCTTGCGCAGTCGTAGTAGATCGTCACCTCCGAGCAGCTCCGATCTTGGAAGTCGGCGATACCACCACCGTTGAAAGATGACTGGGAGACTCTTCCAACGATATATGGTATGCACTCTGAAGCTTCCAGGTGAAGACGTGGCAGCCTCTACAACCGGGCACTCTCTGCTGCCTGCGAACTGAAAAATGTAGGTTGAAGATGACGGGGGGAATGGGTATATGGGAGAGGAAATGGGGGTGGATGAGTGTGGGGAAAGCCCGGGCTGTGAGGGGGTCTAGGAGGTGGTATTCCAAGGTGGGGGAAGGGAAGAATGGGGTCTGGAAGGGGGTCTAACAGTTGGTGGGAGGAGGAGCTACGAATTTGGGAAGGTGGGTGAGAGGGGAAGGGTATTTGAAAATGGGTTTAAGGGTGTGATTAAATTTTGGTCTTGGGGGATAGGAAGAGGTGTGTGGGGAAGGTAAAAGGGGGCTTGGGGAGTGGGAATTCTCCCTTGGGAGGTGAGAGGGTGCTTGGGGAAGGGGAGTGGGTGGTTGGTGGTTGGTGGTTGGAGGGTGGAGTGGGGAGTGGTGGAATCTCCCTTGGGGCTGGGGTGGAGTTAAGGTGGGTTGGTGGGGAGTTGGGGATGAGTTATTGGAGGGGGGGAAGAGAGAGAAAGGTGGTTGGGAGGGGAGGAGAGAGAAAGGGGCGCAAGTTTGAGAGAGAGAAAGTGGAGGAGAGAGAAAATGACTTATTAGAGAGAGAGAGGTATAGAGAGAGAGGGGGGATAGGTGGGAATCACTCCCAAGGGTTTCTCATCCAACTAATAGAATCTCTCCAATAGGAAATTTGAACTCTCAAATGGCAATTTTCATTCATTGATTCATTAAGTTGAAATGGGGGGAATGGGGTCCTATATATAGGCAACCCACATTTCTACAAAAGTCCCTGACTCTTACTACAATGACCAAAGACCAAGGGGGTAGGGGCGCCCCTTGGCCTAGCCCAAAGAATTGGGCCCAATAACCATTCTAAACAATCTAATGACACTTAACCTAGGTAAATGACTCATTAACCTAGGTACAAGACTCAAATAAAAGAGAAAATACATCAAATGACTCAAATAAAAATTACATAGGACTCAAATTAAATAACTAGACCATGCCGGATGCAACCGGGGCGAGGAGACGAGCTGTGAACGTGGGCATGGGAGGTGATGTCCCCATCATATATACTGCGGCCTAAGTCCATTGAAAAATCTTCGGACATTCATCTTCTCCGTATGCACTAGATGCGGTGGATACTTTGACAGACAGGAGAATTGTGCGTCATATTCGGCCATAGATAGAGCTCATTACTTGAGCGCAGTAAATTCTGTGGCTTTCTTCTCCTGTATCCGGTCCGAGAAATATTTGTTATTGAAGTATTCTAATAACTCGCCCCACGTGACGTGGTCATGAGGTAGTGTAGCTTCTACTGACTCCCTGTAAAAGCGAGCATCCCGCTCTAGTTGGAACATTGCTAATAAGACCTTTTCTTTGTCCGTGCATTGCATGACATGAAATATACATTAGATCTCCTTAATCCAGTGTTCGACATCGTCTGGGTCGGTCGAGCCAATGAACTTTGGTGGGTTCATATTGTGAAAACTATGGTGGAGATCTCTCGCTCCACGGTTTGCTCCGCCTTGCACTACTTGTTGCAGTGCCTGGGTAAGGCCTTGAATGGTACGTTGCAAGTCACGCCACTGAGCACATTCGGCGGCCATGATCGTACAAGATTTAAGTAACTATATTAATATATGATCAATCCAAGGGTCTAAGTCCCTAAGTTAACTTAACCCATGGCTCTACCCAATCTCACCGGGTGGAGGTATAAACCTATCCTTGGACTCGGTTTGCTAGGAATTGAATA